>BTHU01000008.1:114406777-114904277 GCA_036184795.1 Tokudaia tokunoshimensis
AACAATGGTATTGATTAAACAAAGCAGCCACTGGCTATGGAGACAATGGGAGATCAATAAAGATCGTCTCAGATCACATGATACCATAGCCACATCTGTGAATGTAGTGGAGAGGCTGGAGAGATGTCTCAGGGATTAAGAACACCGGCTGTTCTTCTGGAGGACCCGGGTTCAATTCCCAGAAAGCATATGAGGCTCACAGTCATTTGTAACTCCAGTTCTGGGAGATCTCACCTGGTCTTCTTGCATCCTTAGGCACTGCAGCCTAGAGTGTGCACAGACATACATGTAGGCAAAGCCCCCCATGCACATAAAACAAAAATAAAATTTAAAACACAATGAATAAATGAGATGGAGAACAAGAGATTGACTTCTGACCTGCACAAGTGGACATGACCACTCCATGCTAGCTAGTTTTATGTCAGCTTGACACAAGCTATCATCATCTGAGAGGAGAGAAAATGCCTCCATGCTGTAGGCAAACCTGTGAGACATTTTTAAAATTAGAGATGGATGTAGGCAGGTCAAGTTCATTGTGGGTGGGGCCATCCCTGGGCTGGTGGTCCTGGCTTCTATAAGAAAGCAGGCTGAGCAAGCCATGATGAGCAAGCCAGTTAGCAGCACCCCTCCATGGCCTCTGCATCAGCTCCTGCCTCCAGGTTCCTGTCCTGTCCTGACTTTCCTTGATGATGAACAGTGATGTGGAAGTGTGAGCAAAATAAACCCTTCCCCCCCAAGTCACTTTAGTCACAGTGTTTCATCACAGCATTGGCAACCCTAACTTAGACACACATTTATCTACATATGCTACACACACACACACACACACACACACACACACACACACACCAAAAATAGCCATGTTCTAAGAAGTGTCTAGAGCTTTATGTTCCACTCTAAAATGTGAAGAGCTTAAAAGTTATCACTCATTTTGTCCTTTGCTTTTATTTTTCTGTATGCGTATAAGCATTCTGCCTGCATGTATGCAAGTGTGTGTGCCTATGTACAGTACCCATGAAGGCCGGAAGAGGACATCAGATACCTTGGAACTGGAGTTCTAGCCAGTTGTGAGCAGATGTCACGTGGGTACGGAGAACTGAATCCAGGTCCTCCTCAAGAGTAGTAAGTGTTCTCAACCATAAGAGAAGCAAACTGAAAATCAACAACTCTCCGTAGATCCATCAGAGAACTGAGCTCACCAGGCAACAGACAACTCCCAGAAGTGCACGAACAGGTGACTACAGATGTTGCTTACTCTGAGTGTATGCCATGAGAGCCAGAAACAACGAACTGCTGGAAACCTGGTGTGCGCTGACCTAAGAGCTGAAGCTTCTTGCTGCTCAGTCCTAGCTCCCTACACAACACACACACACACACACTTTCATGACATCTACTATCTACTCCAGGATCTATTTGAGAAAGTGTTTTCATGGATCCAGCAAGAAGGAAGAGACAGTGGCTGCCTCTGCGTTCTACTCTATCAGAGTGGACCTTATAGGGGATACATCCCATTCCAGCCCCTTCTATCCTAGGACCCACGTAAGGAGGAAAACCAGGATGGGGAGCACTTGTTAAAGATCATAGCTCAGGACCACAGGCTTAAGACCCAGGGTCTTCTCAGGACATTTAACCCATGTGGTCACCTTACCACACCAAGAGTGATCCTGTATGGTATGGCCATAGCTACCACTGAAGTAACTCTCAGGAGCTCCTAAGGAAAGCAAAGGCACTTTAAAAAACTATACACACACACACACACACACGAATGAAGAAGCTGGAAAAATGGCTCCCTGGCTAAGAACACATATTGTTCTTGCAGAGGGCCCAAGTTCGATTCCCAGCACCACATCAAGCAACTCACTACTGCCTGGGATTCCACCTTCAGGGAGCCAATGCCACTCTGGCCTCCTTGGGAAGACACACACACATGTGCACACACATAATTAATAGCGATTCTTTTGAATGAAGCATCAAGACGTAACAGCCACAATAAACAGCAACCAGTGGCCAAGCCAGAGGAGCGTGAACCCTGATCCGATGGTTCTCTACCTCTGTTCCTTTATCCAACACACAGTGTCTTCCTTTCAACAACGTATGCTTAAAGGCAGAGTCTAAAGAGACAAACGCAGCAATAGAAGCAGACTCATGCACAGCAAGGGTCTGGGGAAGCTTTCAGTACGTATTTTAAGTAACTGATTACTGGTTTAAAAATGGACATTGTGCAAGAATGAATCAGATACAGAGATTCTGATCTTCCTGGAAACCAAAACTCATGGAAGAGAGAGGGAGAGACCTCAGGTGGGCTGAAGCCTGCACGGGGAAGTACACCTCCTCGGTGGTAAGATATTTGCCTAGCATGTCTGAGGCCCCAGGTTCAATTCCCAGCACCACACAAAGAAAAATGCTAGTAGGTTGAATACAGACTTGGGGGGAGGGGGATGCTAAACAAACTTGGCAACCTTGAAAATACATCAACAGAAACTTCCCAAGTAAGAATGTGGAGAGAAGAAAGAATGAAAAGCTGGAGAGAATATCTACAAACTGTGAGGCGGATAAGACCACAGACGGTGAGCACACTGGGTCAAGAAAAAGAAAAGCAGAATAAACACCATGTGCAGGCACATGTCTATAATTCCCAACACTGGAGAAGGGGCCAGCACCTAGCAAAAGGATCAGGAGGTCAAGGCCAGCCTGGGCTAAACAGACACACAAAACCTTGTCTCTGTGATGGCATGATGGCAAGTGCTGGAAAAACACAGGAGGAACATAGATGAAGAAGCTATGAGAACTGTGAAAAACTACACCTCAGCAAAGTGGTTCCAGACTGCAGAAAATGCAGGAGACCTTAAACGTCAGAGGTGAGCTCATTTTACCTGCTTTCAACAGAATTCACTGGAACGCCTTACACAACTGCTCAGGAAACAATGCAGGGAGATGTTTCATGTTGAAAAGAAGTGACCCCAGCCTAGAATTCTGTGTTGGCAAAAAAGCTTTGAACTGTCAATGTTGATTTACATGTAAAACACTAACCTATAAACTCCTAGGGTCCAGGAGAAAAAATCTAGGTGACTCTAGGTTGAACTTTTTTGAGTCAACAAAAGCATGCTCTGAAAGAAAAGGCCCAGTAAAGAAGGTTGGTGATGTTTTTATTTCCAAGGTTTTTTATAATAAAGTTTTAAAATGTCTAATTTCTTAACTTTGCAATCTATATTGTGTATTTCTATGATACTCATTTTAAGGTAACTACTTGAACTTTGAAGGTTAGCAAAATAAGAAAGCAAGCCACCAAACTGGGAGGGGTGGGAGATACAAAGTCCATCTGACAATAGAACTACAGCCAAAATATACACAAAATCCTTAAAACTCAGTGAGGAAAGAACTCAGTTCAGACAGCTGCCTCTGCAGTTAAAAGCACTGGCCGCTCTTACACAGGACCTCAATTTAATCCCCAGGGCCCACACAATGGATCACAGCATCGTTAACGCCCATTCCAGATCCGATGCTCTCTTCTGGCCTCAATGGACAGTCGGCACACACATGTAGTGCACATATATACTTGCAAGCAAAACACTCACACACATAAAACAATCTTCCTTAAAATGAGCAGATGATCAGCATCTTCAGTGAATTATGAATTCAAAGCAATGGTATAACACCACACACATATTCATTCCAATGACTAACACTCAGAAAACAGAGCACATAAATATTAACAATAATAGGGAGAAATAGGAACTATAACATATTGCTGGTGAGATACAAAATACTAAAGAGACTTTGGAAAATGACAGTTTCTTTCAAAGCCATCTACAATCTATCCAGAAATTGCAATGAGACTTTCACCCAGATGGCACTGGAACTGTATGGCGCACACACTTGTGCAAGAATGTTTCCTCCTGTGTTTCAAGAATTAAAAGCACTCAAGATCCATCAAGAGAGGAACAAATACCTGGGCTGTGATCCGTCCTGATAAATCCACACACTGCGTTCTTGAGCTATGAAGAGGCATGGAGGAAACAGATACAAAGGAATCCGCCTTGAAAGGCTGTACTATGTGATTCCAACTCTGCATTCTAACATTCTGGAAAAGGCCACCCTAGAGAGACAGTGTGAAGACCAATGGTCTCCAGGAGTTAAAGAGGGAGGGGTAGTAGATGGTACACAGGGACTTGGGAGACTGTAAATCTATTCTGCATGAAGCTGTAATGATGGATACATATGCTTTTGGCAAAACTATCTTTCAGGGCAGAAATGGGCCTTAATGGGAACTATGAACTTTAGTTAATGTGTGAGTATTGATTCATTCATTTGGTCAATGAACCACACTAATGCAAAATGTTAATAGAAGCTGGGCGGAGAGGCATGGGAACTCCCGGTGCTTTCTGCTCAACTTACTGTAAATGCCCAAGTGCTGTGAAAAAGGAACTCAAGGAACTAAAAATAGAACCACCATTCGACGCCCCATCTCATTCCTACGCATATGCTCAAGAGATCTAAGCGTATGAAGGAGAGCCTGAGCCCATGCTTACTATGGTATCATTCACAATGGCTACATCACAGAGTCAGCAGGAATGCTTAATGACAGCCCAACAGCTTTACTCTGCCAAACAGAATAAAACTGTGTCCCAGGAAAATGAACCTGGAGATTACATCAAGCAAAGTAAGATAAACATTCATGTTGTCTCTCAAATGCAAAATCTAACTAAAAAAATAAAAAAACACAAAAGAGGAAGGGAGAAAGAAGGTGGTAATTTGACTCCTGAACCTTGTTTCTGGAAGAAATGGGGGGGGGGTAATGATCCAAGCCCTTAATATATATATTATATATATTCACATATATATAATATATATAAAATATACATATGAAATCCCATCACATGCATTATTTTTTATAACCAATATGCATTAATAAAGAGGGAAGTGAAGAGGAACACACATTATTACCCCTTCTCCAATGAAATGAATACAGTAGTATCATGTTGACTTGTCCCAAAAACTAGACCAAAAAAGGTCTCTAGAAGAAAATGCGTGTCTGGAAAAGCTGCAGCCAAATTGCTAATTAACGTGAACCAGTTTGCCCGTAACAATTAGGCCATGGGCTGGACAGCTATTAAAAGCTGACAGGTATCCTTCTGCAGTCTCTCTCACACTCGGCAGAGGGTGTGGCTGCCCAACCCACCGCCTGCCAAGGCAGTCACGGGAACTGAAGCTCAAGGAGAAACACTTTAAATAAGAATTCATACTCCACAGAAGTAAGAATTGTTCAACTTTTATTTCTAGGATACATTCATCCGGAATCTTTTTGTTTCTTTACAATTTTCCCCCCTAAGAGAAATGAATACAATAAAAATATAATCCAACTACCAGCAATGTTTGTAACCAGAAAGGAATCTAAAATCTCTGGTGTGATAATATAGGATATATTTTCTAAAAAATATAAATTTCATACCAGAAATAAAGCCTGAATATTCTCTTTTGTTAAAAATATAATTTTCCTTCTTTGCTCTTCCACTTGGTTCTAAAGTCTGTACTTAGACCAGTAAGTTTAACTCTTCTTGCAAAGGTTTGTCCACCTTGTGCCCAGTCCTACACTGAGTCAACTAGATGCACAAGTCTTAGAAATGAGAGGCCACAGGGCTGTAGCAAGGCTTCAAGACATAGTCATTGATTTAAAAACTCCCACTAGCAAACTGAGGCCTGTTTACTATTTTATCCTAGTCATGAAATTAGGAAATGTATACAAAGGAATGTTTACAAACTGTAAATCTTAGTTGGGGGAAAAAAAAAACCCACTAATCTGTCTTGACTAGAAAGGTAGCTGGTTAGGACAGAGGTAGGGATACAACTGCCACATCCACATTTGTACTGGGGACATAATTGCAAAGGTGCTGGAGTGTGACTCGGGGTCTCAGAGACTGTCTACTGTGCAGTGTGATGTGACCGCTGTGCTCAATCAAGAAAGGGACCGAGGAACAGAGAAATAATTCTCCAGCTCAGAGACTGACCACACTGAGTAGTCAAGCCACCCATCTCTAGGGACAGGAAATCCAAGTTGGATGGCTTTCCTGTCTTCTGACTGGTGTCTCGGCAAAGCTTCAGTAGTTGGCAGATAATCAATTCATTTCATAAGACGCTTTGAGTCAACATAAATGGCCTGGGGGCAGGTACCTTCATTTAAGAAGGTAGCAGAAAGTCTGATTATAAACACGGGATAACATGCTCGAGCCAGAGTGGAACCCTCTACCTCCAAGTAAACGGCCATCGTGCATAGTAACTTCTGCAGTGCGTTCTGAAGAGCACGGCAAACCAAGCCCAGGTTAGGGTGTGCTGGTAAACCCACCCAAGTAGTTTCCTAGGAAGGAAAATAGGCATATGAGGAGGCTTTCCACCAGTCAAACCCGACAGGCTCGAGAAGGCAAAGCTAGCACTGTAGGCTAATGGCACCTAGCCCGAGACCCAAAGAACATTCTGAGCAACTTAAAGGATGAGAGACCTGGCAAGAGGCTTCCCTCCCTCGGGAACCGAGCTGGGGGGCAACTGGAAGGGGCTGCCCTACCACGCTGCCTGTCCTCTGTGTCCCTGCAGGCACAGCACAGGGCATGTTCCTCCCTTTGGCTCTCTGATACATTTACCCTTCCCTGTAGACCTCCAACCCTCTTTCCCCAAGAGAATATTCAGGCCATTTTTTTCTTTTTTCTATTTTTTTTTCTTTTGGTGATTGTTTTGCATTACTAAGGGATAGACTAGCAGTCTGGGAACTCCCTAACTCAGGGGATATCTTATACTCGGGAGGGGAGAATATAAAATTCAAATGCCATTTACAGAAGACTCAAATAAACCTGTCTCATACACTGATTAACACACCGGAGCTGAGCAATGCAATGTCTGTCGCACTTTGCCAAGGTTTAGCTGTTGGACTTTAAGCCACTCACTGCCCATGTTCCAGGCAATCAGTCATTTATACTGAATTAGCGCATCTGTGTTTTCTACATACAACAACAAAGTAAGGTGCTTTAAAATAACACACATTTAAACCAATTTACTCCCTTTTACAATCGTATCTTCAGTCTTGCATTTGAAATATCAGCCTGAATTGTCAATGAGAGCAAGGGTGGACTGGGTGACAGCATCATTTAAATGAGATGATTAGGCAAGACAACGTCAGTATTAAACTTAGAAAACATAGATTAGAAATCTGTTCATACACCTCATGTCGGAAAAGAACCTCACACAGACAGAGCCGCCGAGATCTTGGGCAGCTCCTGCCTGCGTGGCTTCCTGGTCCAGGATGCAGCTTCTCACTGTTGTGGGGCTTCCACAGCAACTGGGCGTATTCTGGACTAGGCACATGTCCCAACAATCGTCCTGTATCCTCCCTGGATTACAAAATAACCTTGGCTTTCAGGAGCCACAAAAAATAAGAAGAAGAAACTTTAAAAGAAGGGTTAAATAAAGATCTGTTCAAATACACTGTGCAGTAGACATTACAGGATAAGAATAGATGGAACCAAGGACTAGAAAGGCACAGGGAACTTTCTCCAGATTCTACCACATCAGATGAGTCTGTATGGCTAAAACTACTCACTTGAACCAGATTATGGGTCAGGGAAATGAATTATTACCAGAATTTGCATCATTTTCTTGGAAAAATCTAACAATAAAACATTAATACATACTTTTTAAATGTTATATTTATTTGAAGAATCTTTGGTAACAATTGTGTGTATCTTCCACATTAAAGGATTTTTAAAAATCAATGTCAAAATGAGCCGACTAATGAGCGGACGAAAGATAAGCTGGGCTGCGCTCGGGCTCCGCAGAGCGACCCTGGCCTGACTGCTAACCTGGCTCACGCATCTCAACACAGGTCATGGAGCCTGTGAACATACAAAGGCTGCTCACGCATCTCAACACAGGTCATGGAGCCTGTGAACATACAAAGGAGAGGCTAATACCGGAAAGGACTTAGACAGCAATGAGAATCAACGACAAAACATAACAATGACAACTGTTCGTAAGTAATTTATTTTTAAATTATAAGATTTACAATGCCTTGATTATGCAAAATATCATAATAGAAATTAAGCTAAATCAATAAACCAAAAGAGAAAGAAAACTTTTTCCTTAAATAGCAGTACTTATAAGCCATCTTTGTCCCAACCGCATCTTATAAAGTATGCTAATTTCAAATGTTTCACTTGCAGGTTTAATTTCTCATTTTCAGCGTTTTATGGAACTGTAATTTTTTTCAAATGCTATTATAGCTAGCGTTTATACTGCAACAGCAGCAGAATCTCACGAGTGTGATCAAATGTGGAGGTGGGGCCCAGCCTTCGGCTTTTAGCCACAGACAGAAATCATCCACAGCAATCAGTAGAACAAGATACTCTCAAGTGGCCCAGGCGTGGCTTAGAGCTGGTGGCAGCTGCTGTCCTGTCGCTCTGATCTGAACCAGGGGCAGCGTTACTGCTGAGGGTAGTAGGACTGCTGCGGGGGCTGAGGGAAGGGGTAGGTAGGCTGCTGGGGTCCGGGGTATGGAGCCTGTCCGGGGCTCTGGTGATACACCGGTGGGTACGGCATATTGTACTGGCCGTATGCGTAGGGGTTGTAGCCCATGGGCATGGGCATTTGGCAATACCTGATGGTGAGAAGAAAACAAAACACTGGGTTGGTAAACCAGACCCTACAGAGAGTCTCACAGTCACTGTTTTGACGTAGTTCTCAACAAGAGCCTGCCTCTTCCCTCTATTTTCATTCTTCTGGGGAAAGGGAGTGAGGCAAAGGTCTTACTTCAAGATACACAGAGAAAAAGCATTCCTATCAGTAATTAAAAGGATATCACACGTTTCATAGTACTGAAAATAATTTAATACTGAAAATAATAATGTTGAATCCAACTACTAAAGGAAGAATAAAAATAGAGACAGTTCGTTTTAATGAGGCAATCTAGTTCTCTAAAGATGTTCCTGTGGAGCTAAAGAGATGGCATAGTAGTTCAGAGAACTGGCTGTTCTTCTAGGATAGAACCATGAATGAATGAATGGATGAATTAATAAATGAATGAATGGACGGATGGACTGACGGATGAATGAATGAAAGATCCCCTGAACAAGGCTAACCTTCAAATGCATCCCATGACTAAGTTTCTATTCATCAGTTTATTAGATACTGAGATTTCCAAGCATCAGTATATAAACAAGGCCTTACTGTCTTTGCGTCACATAAATAAGGGTGGCCATGAAACATATACTGAATTTCAAACAAAAGAAATATATTTATATAAATGCAAGATGCAAAAAATAAAAATATATATCCTAGACACCTAGTAAATAGCTATTCAGCTACTCAAACAAGTAACTATAACATGATCTCTTAATTTCTGGACAAGTTGACAACATAGCTAATTCATGAGACCTGTGTTGTGAGAAGGGACAAACCTGCCTCTAAAGATTAATCACAGCTAGAAATCACTCAATCCTTGATGACACAGGGTGCCACTGCCTTACCCGGGATACCCTGGATAGGTAGGGTACGGTGGTCCCTGAGCCTGTGGAGCGGGAGCAGAGCCAGGGGTCTGTGGTGGCGCTGCAGGAGCAGTCCCCACGCCTGCAGCAGCAGGAGCAGCAGCAGCAGCAGCAGGAACTCGGTTTGCAGGAAGTACGGGAGGTGGAGGCCGGGCTGGAGGCTGGGGCTTAGCAGGCTGAAAAGACAGAATGAAGCGTGGGTCTCCAAGAGTGGTGAAGTAAACCACTGGGGCACAGTCGGCAGTGTCAGCGTTCAACCGAACACCCCTTCACCCGCCACTCCTAATACCAGCTTACTACACTAGAATGCGGCTGAGCAGAAGGCTCTCTCCAACTCTGAAGGGCCAGTGTTCTTCCTGGTGCTGACGTCTAGTCACATGCTGCCTCCACCAACGGTCAGACACATTCCTGGACCTTCTGTCAGGCCCCAAATTCTTTTTACAAAAGTCTTCAAACCTGTGTACACTTTTAAAATCCTCAGTCACATGTGTAGCAGTGAAATTCAGTGACTGCTGACACTACTTTATCTCCTATGCTTCTGTGGAGCCCTCTGAAGCTGCTCGCTTCACAGCGCCAGCCCTCCAGACAGCAACCCTCAGCATGTCAGCAATCAAGCTGTTCCCTAGGGCTGGCGAATACCCAGCCAGAGCCAAGATTCCCTAGACACATGAAAGAAAGGGCTCCTGTGGCTGCTTTTGTGAACCAAATTCGAATCAAGGTTCATGCCACAAAAACCATGAATTGTTTATTCTCATCGACAATTCCCTCCCGTCTTCCGGGTGTCTCAGAGCCTCATCCCATGCTCTAGGTCTGTCTAGCCATTTCTGAGGACGTGGTTGAGCATCTGTCTCCATCACTTCATTCATTTGTGAGAGAAAGTCCGTCCTAACGTTCTAATGTTTCACTCAGAGGATTCATGAGCACTGCTGTGTTTACACACTGCAGGCATCAGAAGGTCAGCCCTGGTCAGAGGTGGGGGCCACCGGTTTCCTCACTGCAGCCTTCAGAGCTGACCAGCTGCAGAAGACCGGGCCTACTCACCGGCATGGTCCTTGGGGCTGGAGTTGGAGGAGCTGTTGCATGTCCCCCTGCTGGAGAGGACTGATACGCTGGGGGAGGGATTGAAGGAGCGCTGGGCTCTCTGGCAATGCTCTGCTGCAGATCCCTTGTGAAAGAACACATGAAAACAACACCTAGGTCATTATTTTGTTTGTTTGCTTTTCTTCACACATGAAGTAAAAAGTAGCTCCGAATAATGACAGTATTCTAAAATGTGTTTTCAGTCTTGCCTAGAAAGTAAGTCTTTATTCCTGCAGCAAAACAAGGTTATAGTCTAATATTTCTAAAAACTAGCAAAGAGAGTAGATTTTTCAGACATCTTAGTTACAATTTAAATATGGAATGTATTAACTAGGCAAACAGTCTTCAGAGAAGACTGCTTCTTGTCTAATAAGAGGCAATTACAAAACAAAAAAACTACAGCCCATTCAGTTAGTTACCTGGCTAACATTTCAATCATGATATGACCTCAGTGTCCAAACAAAACAAATCCCAGAACCAGGGATAGAGGCAGGAAGAGCGCAGTCTGGGGGTAGCCCTGACTATGTAGCAAAAAGTCTCTCTCAAACAAACAACAAAGGAATAAAACAAAGATGGGAACTAATTATGCAAATCATTATGTAAATTTCTAGAACAATTCTTAACCTATTTAAAGACATGTAGCACTGAACTATTTTGTGTTGAAAGATAATATAACAATGTCACTAGGTAACCTGTCACTAGGGTCATCTGTCACTAGGGCACAATGTCACTGAGATACTCTGTCACTGGGGTACTCTGTCACTAGGGTAAATTCACAAAAGATACATTACTGAAAAGTCATCAAAACACAGAAGTATTAAAAGACAGATTTAAAGTCTCTTCAAATCCAAAGTCTGTTCAGTAAATTGGAATTAACTTCAAAAGTCTCACTAAGCCCCCAGGTGTACACACGGTGGCCGTCAGCTTCTTAGGGCATGATCAACAGCTACAGGAGGAAGAGCAGTCCTGAAGCCACTCACACTTGCCACTCACCCTTATCACAGCCACCCCTCCCACCTGCCACCCACACCCTTACTCTCAAAAAGGGCTCCAGGTGAAAATACATTAGAGGTATATTCTTCCATGAAAGAAGTCAGTGTAAGCGCTTAATGTAAGTAAACACTGCTCACAAATGGGGAGTTTTTAGTCAATGATAATATTCTAAATATCAGACTTTGAAAGATCTAAAATATAGGCATACTCTACAAAGGCTTACCATAAGATGCCCCTTAATAAACCCCAGTAGTTAACATATTCATGGGCAAATGAGAATTTCCTATGCCTTACTAGTGATATAAATCAAAAGCTATGAAGTCACAGCTCAATAATGCACAACACAGAAAGGAAACTGCCACAGCTATTCTGCCCAACAATCACCACTGACACTAGTGTTTTAAATCACCTGTGAAAATAAATTGAAGTAAAAGCGAGAAACATTCAATTCTTTCAAATGCTCTGCCTTTAATTAAAACATTTCAATTAACAGTGAAATTAGGAAATCTGAAGGCAAATGGTCATAATTGGATAATTAATTATACTAATCGAGGTCACCCAGATCCAGAAAGACCATTGTCGAATGTCCTCGCTCACTTTAGATTTGATGTTCACGTGGAATACCTGCACAAGGCAGGGAACTAGAGAGGGGCTACTGGGGGGAGAGAGAAGAAAGATCTGAAGGGAGGTATGGATAACAGAACACAGGTGACAAAGGAAAGGAGAATAAAGAGAGAAATAGAAGGAGGGAAGACAACAGGAGGGAGGGTGAGGCGGAGCAAGCTTGGGGGAGGGATAACCAAACACTAGGGATATTTGAAAGAGCCATCCAGAAACATACAACTTTATAAGTCTCCTAAATATATATAGATATATGGAGATGTATATCTATATGTGAGTACATATATATGTGTGTGTGTGTATATACATGTACATATATATGCTTTTGTGTGTGTGTATACACACACATATATATGCATATATGTGTATATGTTATATATACAGAGAGTGTGTATGTGTGCATACATGTGCATGTGTATAGGCTTAATTGAGATTCCACTACACCGGATAGTGTTCTGGTTATCAAATGAGAAGTCTAGTACCAGGTATGAATTTCTCCCCTTAAGGTGTTAGTCAACAGTTCCTAAATCCTGTCCTGTTATTCGCATCATAAACACAGTTATCTTTGTGAACATGGCTCAACTTTCTCTGGGTTACTTGCTGTGTCATTCCCCATCAGAGGCCCTGCTTTCTCGGTGTCTCCTGACAAAGGGACTGTGCTATCTTCTGATGTTCACCTTCCACAGGTTAATACACCTGAGTCTCTCCCCTCTATACCCTGCTGTACTTCCTCAGCCTGGGCTTCGGCACCTTTTCGTTCTTTCATCCCAGATCAAGATGCCCTATGACTCTGAGACACTCAGAGGAGGAGAAGGGCAACTGCTGCATCAGCACCACCCAGCTCACCAAACACAAAGACATAGCTCTGAGTACCATCTGATGCAAAAAACAAACTTACTTCAAGAGCTCGTCTCTTTCTGTCTTCCGTGCAAACACTATGTCACTGCATTTGTTCTGGAACCTGACCAGGATTTCAGTCAGCTCATTGTAAAACTATAAGCAAAGAACAAATACAAATAATAAGTAAAAAGCAATTTTAATCTAGGGAAAAATACAATCTAATTATTTATCAATGCTGATCAAACTAAAAGCTGAAATCATTCACATGAGAAGCATTCATACAATCAATTGAGTAGCTTAGTATTAAGTATGTCTTAAGATTGGTAAGGAAAATAAAACTAACAAGATGATGTTTGCAGAATACTGACACTAAACATGAAAAGACAGTAAGTTACAAGTTTTATAACTGAACATGTTCCCAATCCTTAGAAAAATGTTCAAGGCTCTTGGAGACCCCCTCAGGTCATCTGCTTGAACAAAGCACTGAGCCCCAGTGAACGCCACCACACTGTCACCACCCCAAGGCTTCACGGTGCCGCCTATTCAAAGGACTGCTGAGGATAAACACTGCATCTCATCCAAGGCAACTGTACTCAGTGACCACTACAGAGTTAAGAACCAAAAGGAACTTTGCATCTGAAAAATTTAAAAATCACTTGTCTCAAAAGCAAATTAATCAGAAATATAAAAAAGCCTTTCTCTAAACCCTTTAGAGGACAAAGCGAACTTAGAACTTACCTTTGCTATCAGGTAGGTCCCAAGTCTGTCCTCACCACACCCCCAGCACAGAAGATCAAAGCCATGTGTCTCCTTCTACGACACATCAGTCCCAACTACCCCTTTAGATGTCTCACTGGCTTCTGATAGCTCTGATTCCTGCTACCTGCAATACGCTAGTCCCTTCTCTATAAAGTTTATTCTTCAAAGTTCCACTAAGACACTGCTGCCTCCGCTAAGAGTTCTTCCTCTACAAGCCCGACAGAAGCAGAAGGCACTAAAACCAAATCAACAGCACAAAGCTTCATCACTTGGGAACACCAGCAGCCGCCGCTCCTTTCCCATCTGTATTTATCGGCTCTAGTCTCTCGTGTGCACACATACCTTTGTGCCCTCCTTCAAGTTAGCTACAAGCTCGACAAAGTTGTCATACGCAGTTGCTAGGTTCTTCAGAACTTCTTCTCTCAAGTTAGCCTCATTGTTAGACTGCTTCATTTTAGAGAACTCCTGGTGTGAGACCTTTGTAAAAAACAAACAAATAAACAAAATGTATATTTATAAATTTAATTCAGCTTGAAATACTTTTTAATTTTTCATTTATTACTTATAGAACACACATATATGTGTTCAGGTGCGCATATGCCACAGTATACATCCGGAGGTCAGAGCACAAATTTTAAGAGTTGGTTCTCTCCTTCCACCACACGGGTCCCAAGGATTGAACTCAGGTCATCAGAATTGGTGACATGCACCTTTATCCCCAGCCATCTTGATAGCCAATCAAAATATCTGTAACAGGAATGGGTGTAGTGGCGCATGCCTTTAACCCCAACACTGGGGGAGGCAGAGGCAAGCAGGTCTCTAAACTATGAGCCTCTCAAACTGCCATCTCAAAGAACAAGAATTTAACAACAAATGTACTCATCTCTTTTCCAATTAGGAAATCAGGACTGCTGATATGCAAATTTACAAGAAACACCTGGAATCTGTTTTATGAAAGTATATTGCTTTGACTTTTTTCTTAAGTAAAATGTCACAAATTCAATAAATATCAAAACATAATCAGTAAGTTAACAGCTTCTATCATGCTAACACAAAACACACTCAGATAAAAACTGTTTACTTTAGAACACTTTATACCACTATAGAATTCTGCACTCACTATAAAAAGGTAGTCTCAAGTCCTGTTAGTACAAACTACTGATGTGTAAATGTATAGCTAATATCTTATTACATATTAGTCAGATAATTCTGTAAGCATTGATGATTGCAACTAATTTTGACTCTTCCCTACACATAGCAAGAAAATTAAAAAGGAAACACTACAAATGATTTGGAAAACACTTGTCTGGAGTAACAAGGCCTTCTTACCAGTATGCAGCACCCTAGGCAGAGGTGGCTTGGTTTATAGTGCAGGGAACTGAACCTAGTGCCTTACCTACATATCAGGTGAATACAACCTACCCTAGAGATGCTTGGTCATTGAGAGAACACACTGCTCTGAACCCCAGCACTTGGGAAGAAGACAAATAAAGATGGCAAGTTTGAGTCCCACCTGTGCCGCACAGTGACAGTGAGTTCTATCTAGGCCAGCCTGGGCTGAAAAGGCCCTTTATTTTTGTAAACTTTATAGATATACCATGTTCTACTCTGTGAATTCTTCATTTTTACATTTTTCAATGATCATAGGCTGGCGTATACCTCCTATTAAAAAAATAAATTTAGCCAGGCGGTGGTGGCGCACGCCTTTAATCCCAGCACTTGGGAGGCAGAGGCAGGAGGATTTCTGAGGTCGAGGCCAGCCTGGTCTACAGAGTGAGTTCCAGGACAACCAGGGCTACACAGAGAAACCCTATCTCAAAAAAAACAAAAAAACAAAAAAACAAAAACAAAAACAAAAAAATAAATTTACCTGTATATTTTTTAGAAGTCCCTCCTGCTTCTTCAGAGACTCTTGAACTTTACTTGTTAGACCACCATAGATCCGATCCAGCTCAGTGACAGAAAGAGCCTCCTCATTTATCACGCCATCTTGGGCCAGAGCTGTCAAAAACTTGCTTGTCATGTCAAAATTCATTGACTTCAGGTCATTCTCAAGACCCTCTCTGTCCTTCTTTATTTCATCAAGATGTGATAGTAAGGATTTTAAAACATTTACAACCTAAACAACAAACACATACATGGTCAATGGCAGGGCATCCCTGGGAACAAGGTTCAGGCTGAGGAATGCAATCCCTGAGGACAGGGTTCTGAACATTTTTTATATATTCAAACCACAAAACTTTACTACTGAAAACAAACGGGCCTATCAAACAGTTATTGCAAAGAAAATATTTTAAACTAGGTTTGGTGTTACTCACCTTTAATCTAAGCATTGGGAGGCAGAGGCAGGTAGATCACTATTGAGTTCAGGCCAACCTGAACTACATAATAAGTTCCAGGCCAGTCAAGGCTACACAGAGAGAGCTTGTCTCAAAAGGAGCAGGGGGAGGGGAAGGGGAAGAAAGGGAAGAAGAAGAAGAAGAAGAGGAAGGAAGAAGGGGGAGGGGAAGAAGGGAGAGGGGACAGGAAGAAAACAGTACTTCAGCACTGGGTACCAGCAGTCAGCATGATGGACTGTTGTTACTGTGTGACCAGGGCAGTTCCTGGAAAGGTCCATTGCAAGATGAGAACAGTCCTTTGTTAGGAGCACTGTAAAGACCACAGTGACCCATATGAAGACCACAGAACTCCCTGCAGAAGGCAGAGCATCTGCACCATGCACCCACTACTCCCTGGTACTCAAGATTTGTAATGCCCAGCACGGGGCTGGCCGAGCCAGCTATGCTGCCCATCACCTGAGCTTTATGGTATAACTGCAAACCTTGCATACATTCTGAACTACAGAGAGGCTTAGAAATCTAAGCACTCAGAGAGATTAAAAAAAAAAAGCAATGAGAAACAGATCAGCACTTAAAGTCTTATTTTATTTAGTGAATTTAAACTTACCTCTTTAATTATGTGCCATAATTTTATTTGGCAAGGTGAAGTAGGGTTTATAAATTTAAAATGTTAGACAATCTATACACTGGGGAGACTGGGGAGATGGCTCAGTGGGTAAACACTAGAGCCTGAGCTTGGATCCCCAGTACCCATGGTTTGGTTTGGTTTGGTTTTTTAAAAAAAGGCTAAAAGCAAGCCTGCAACCACTCTCCACCCTCCCCCCACCCCCACCCCAGCGGTAGAGGAAGTGAAGAGGAACAGGAAGAGGAGCACGGGGACAGTCAAGCCAAACAACACCAAGCTCCAGATTTACTAGAAGATCCTGTTTCAAAAAAACGAGAAGAAATGATTGAGGAAGACATTCAGGGGCAATCTCTGACCTCAAGTGTTTGCTCACGCACATGTGAGCATGTGCTTGCATGCACGAACCACAAAAGAAAAGTTACTTAATTTTCTACTACCACATTTAAGTTGATAACGGACTAAGTTTATTTTAAATCTCTGTACAAACTATATGGCTAACAAAAAAATCAGAATGGAAGAGGGAGGAAAGGAGAAGTGATTCCATCCTCAGGTCTCATCACAGATGAGGCCCGGTGGACAACAGGGTGGGAAGGTGGGAAGGCCTCCCCACCGTTCCAACAGTCTAACTGCCCACATCTGCTGCCATACTGAGGGACACAAAATAGGGGATCCTGGCAAATTCTAGAACCTCAGAATGGGCCCGAAAAAGGGCAATGGCTGCTTCCCTATCTTTATGGAAGTCCTCTCAGGTGCTGACAGCCCACCCCCTCTCTATAGTGCCACTGGGGTGGTTGGCTACTCCAGAGCTCCTGTAGATTCCCCATTGGTCCAAAGGTTGTATAAAAATGCTTGCTGCTGTACAATTCAGTAGATCTGCACCTTGATGATGGTCTCTGGAATCTGTTTCCCAGGGTTCAGGATTCTGCCTCCCTCACTCTCTCCTGATCCCAGTTCCCACATCTCATCAGCCAAAAATAAAAGTATAGAAAAAAGGAAATTGGTAGGTCATTTGCAGCAGGGAACCAGGCAGCTCCACAGCCCACCAGGAGAGAGTGATCTCCCGGCAGCAATTTCACTTCTGAGTGCGGAGGTGAGATCTCCACCTTCTCTCTGGAGGGGTACAGCTAGGAGCACACAAGGCATATGATCATTGGAGCAGCTGGGACAGGAGTCTTCCCTTCCGGCCGCCATTTGCAGCAGGGAACCAGACAGCTCCACGGCCTTCTGTGCACAGACCCTGCCAGAAGAGAGTTGGTCTCCTGGGAGTACAGACACAGTCTTACGGGCCCATAGGAGCGGCAAGCTCCAGCCAGAGACAACAAGACCAACTAACACCAGAGATAACCAGATGGCGAAAGGCAAGCATAAGAACCCTACCAACAGAAACCAAGGCTACTTGGCAACATCAGAGCCCAGTTCTCCCACCACAGCAAGTCTCAGATACCACAACACACCGGAAAAGCAAGAGTTGGATTTAAAGTCTCTTCTCACATCAAGAAGGACATAAATAACTCCCTTAAAGAAATACAGGAGAACATGGGTCAAATGGTAAAAGCCCTTAAAGAGGAAACACAAAAATCCCTGAAAAAAATACAGGAGAGCATGGGTGAACAGGTAGAGGCCCTTAAAGAGGAAACACAAAAATCCCTGAAAGAACTACAGGAGAACACAAACAAACAAGTGAAGGAACTGAACAAAACCATCCAGGATCTAAAAATGGAAGTAAAAACAATAAAGAAATCACAAAGTGAAACATCTCTGGAGATAGAAAATCTTGGAAAGAATTCAGGAGTCATAGATGCAAGCATCAACAACAGAATACAAGAGATAGAAGAAAGAATCTCAGGGGCTGAAGATACCATAGAAAACATTGACTCAACAGTTAAAGAAAATGAAAAATGCAAAAAGCTCCTGAGTCAAAACATCCAGGAAATCCAGGACACAATGAGAAGACCAAACCTAAAGATTATAGGTATAGAAAAGAGAGAAGATTTCCAACTTAAAGGGCCAGTAAATATCTTCAACAAAATTATAGAAGAAAACTTCCCTAACCTAAAGAAAGAGATGTCCATGAACATACAAGAAGCCTACAGAACTCCAAACAGACTGGACCAGACCAGAAAGTCTTCCCGGCACATAATAATCAAAACACCAAATGCACTAAACAAAGAAAGAATATTAAAAGCAGTAAGGGAAAAAGGTCAAGTAACCTATAAAGGCAGGCCTATCAGAATCACACCAGACTTCTTACCTGAGATGATGAAAGCCAGAAGATCCTGGGCAGATCTCATACAGATCCTAAGAGAATGCAAATGCCAGCCCAAACTACTATACCCAGCAAAACTCTCAATTACCATAGACGGAGAAAGCAAGGTATTCCATGATAAAACCACATTTACACAATATCTTTCCACAAATCCAGCCCTACAAAGGATAATAGATGGAAAACGCCAACACGAGGAGGGAAACTACACCCTAGAAAAAGCAAGAAAGTAATCTTTCTCCAACAAACCCAAAAGAAGATAACCACACAAACATAAAAAGAACATCAAAAATAACAGGAAGCAACAAGCACTATTCCTTAATATCTTATAATATCAATAGACTCAATTCCCCAACAAAAAGCATAGTCTAACAGAGATGTTTTTCATGTAGATCTTCAATTTTATCAGAAAATGTTTGTGACTCCTCTTTCAATTCAGTAATGCTTTTTGTGTCTACCATTTTGACTGTATTATTTTCCATGATAATCTTTAATTTTAACATTTTGTCTGTGTATTTCTTCGATTTTGTCGGAGGTGTTTTTCATATAGATCTTCGGTTTTGTGGGGGGGGGTGTTTGTAGTTCCACTTTCAATCAATTTAGGAATGTTTTTGTGTCTACCATTTTGTCGGTATAATTGTCCATGATAATCTTCAATTTTAACGTTTCTCTGTATTTTTCTCCCTTTTGTCAGAAGTATTTTCCATGTGGATCTTCAGTTTTATCAGACAATGTCTATAATTTTACTTTTAATCAACTTAGGAACATTTTTATACCTTCCATTTTATCTGTATAATTTTCCATGTAATAGTCAGTTTTAACATGTTTCTCCATATATTTCTTGACTTTTTTCAGGAATATTTTCCTTGTAGATCTTCAATTTTATCGGAAAGTGTTTATAATTCCACTTTCAAAAAACATAGAAATATTTTTATGCCTACCATTTTATCTGTATAATTTTTCCATGAAATAATCTTAATGTGTTTTTTATATATTTCTTCAATTTTATCAGAGATATTTTCCAGGTAAATCTTCAATTTTATCAGAAAATGTTTATAATTTCACTTTCAATCAACTTAGAAATATTTTTATGCCTACCATTTTATCTGTATAATTTTCCATGATAATCTTCAATTTTAATGTTTTTCCATATATTTTTTCAATTTTATCAGAAATATTTTCCATGTAAATCTTCAATTTTATCAGAAAATGTTTATACTTCTACCTTCAATCAACTTAGGAATATTTTTATTCCTACCAATTTATCTGTATAAATTTCTTCAGTTTTATCAGAGATGTTTTCCATGTAAATCTTCAATTTTATCAGAAAATGCTTTTACTTCTACTTTCAATCAATTTAGGAATATTTTTATGCCTACCATCTTATCTGTATAATTTTTCATGAAATAGTCAGTTTTAACATGTTTTTCTATATATTTCTTGAGTTTTATCAGAAATATTTTCCTTGTAGATTTTCAATTTTATCAGAAAATGTTTATAATTCCACTTTCAATCAACTTAGGAATATTTTCATGCCTACCATTTTATCTGTATAATTTTTCCATGAAATAGTCAATCTTAACGTGTTTTTCTATATATTTCTTCAATTTTATCAGAGATATTTTCCATGTATATTTACACAATGGAATACTACTCAGCAATTAAAAACAATGAACTCATGAAATTCTTAGGCAAATGGGGAACAGGGGGAGGGAAGAGGACTTATGGGACTTTTGGGGAGAGGGGAACCGGGAAAGGGGAAATCTTTGGAATGTAAATAAAGAATATAGAAAATAAAAATAATAATTAGAAAAAAAAAGGAAATCTGTAGAAGGGCAAGCAAGCTAGGACCCACAACTGGAGCACCACTGTCTGAAGACAAACTGTGTGCCTCGTACACAGCATAGAAACTTAAACTTAGATCCTCTCACCAAACAGCAGGCCTAAAAGGTGGTAAAAATCACCCCTACCAGTGAGCTACCAGGAAGAGCTGATGGAAGGGTTACACATGGACACAGGTTCCTCCCCGTGAGGGACTGCACACAAGCAGTCAAGAATGCAGGAAGAGCCCTAGGGCTTCTAAGAAAGAGTCTAAAACCAGCTCTATTCACAGCTAAAGCCTGCCTACCTCCTGATTTTCATGCACATTGCTTTTGAACCATGGAGCTAATGACTAAGGTCCTACACTTAACAAGTCTTGTGCTATTTCAAAATGTCATGGTTCTACGTCTCTGAAAAATATATCATTTTAAACTGATTTATGAGTGTGTGAATACCACATACAGACCAAAAGGCTCCTTTGAGTCACAGGGGCCTCCATTCTATCCTGGTAATTAATGGGCACCTACACTAGCTTAACTATAGTTCAGGCTACGTAATACTGCCCTAATTTTAAGAAAGTGGATGATGAGAAAAATGGATTAAACTGCTTACACAGACGAATGGCCAGTATAACAAAATAAAAAACAAACAAACAAACAAAAAAACCACTGCCTAAATAATCTTATAAACTCAAATTTGAGGCTTACACATTCATTATCATGTAAAAATACACAGAGGTCTGATGAACTTATTTCTCTTTTAAGTAGCTGCCATTATATTACTTTTTCTTAACAAGGTCTCATTATGTAATCCAGGATGGCCTTGAACTCTCTACCATCCAGCTAAGCCTCCTAGTGTTGATATTATACATATAAGTTTGTCGTTACTAATACATCTGCTTATAATCAGCTTTTAAATGCAACTACCTGAATTACTTTATTAAATTAAGCTGCCACCAGGCAGTGGTGGCGCACGCCTTTAATCCCAGCACTTGGGAGGCAGAGGCAGGTGGATTTCTGAGTTCAAGGGCAGCCTGGTCTACAAAGTGAGTTCCAGGACAGCCAGGGCTACACAGAGAAACCCTGTCTTGAAAAACAACAACAACAAAATTTTACTTATATATATAAAGCTCCCAGCAGTTACTGTTCCATCAAACGTGGGCCATCTTTCTGGGTCATTGTCTTAATTCTGTTAGTCACCGCTCCAGTTGGTGACTCCCTTCACTGACCAGCAGACAACAGACTGATATGGCAAGGGCAAGGGTGGAGGAGCGGCTGGGATCTGAGACAAGGAAAAGGCATGGTAGGGCGGAAAGTCCTTAAGGAAAGCACAAATGGAAAAAGCTCCTTGGGTAGGATGGAGTTAATAGATCAGGGAAGGAAGAACTCACCACAGCACAGAACCAAGAAACTTTGGTTTTTGGAAAAAGTATATGTCACAAAACTTTATCAATTCAATAACTGCTTCAAATGGCCAGGTGTTTGGTTTTTGGTTTTCTGTTTTTCTTTTTTATGAAAATAGATTTAACACCCCTGACAACAAGTAAAGAGTCACCTTGGTGGTGTTTTTGTATCAGTCAGGGACAGAGTCCTTTGTTTATCTTAGCCTGATGCCTGGCTTGGTGGCCAAAGCTTTTTTATGCCTAGGACTCATAAAAATCAATCAAATCCAGACAGCACAGCACAGGAAGGAGACAGACCTGCTGCCCCATAGCCCCACCGCACAGGGGCTATAGATACCTGCTTGCTGCCACACCACATAGCAAGGACAGAAGATGTTACCTAGAGGCCCACCAGCCATGTGGCCAGCCTGCAGAGGGAGCCACCACAATGTGAACAGATGGAAGAGAAAGAGAAGTGGAGCTGCTTAAGTGAAGGACAAGTAGACCATAGCACCAGACAGAGGACCTGGTAAGGCTGAAGCAGGTTTAAAAACCCCAGGAATTTTTATAATGAGAACAGCAGGTATTAGAGTCAGCTCCCGGCCGGGGTCTACCTGTCCTGGAACACATAACCACAATACCAGAAGACCATGATAACCTGTCACGTAGCATAAAAACCTAGAGGTTTCCATGCTAATGAAGTATCTAGATCAGTCCTGAGTGTTTATCCTATAAGCTTCCCTTCCTGAGCATCCCTTTCTGCAAAAGCTATTTAATCCCTTTGCACCCTGATTAAGTATGCATTCACATCCTCCATAACAATAAAACATTTGGACAAGCAAGGACGTCTCCTTCATCAATGATCACTGCAGGGAAGTGGGCAGGAGACTTGCCATAAAGAGATGAGCCTAAATCTCCCGGAAAAGGCCTCACTTACAGCCCCTCTGTACTTTCAGCACTCATTTAAACAGACCAGAATTTGCCCCACTTTGGGCTCAGCCACCCCCTTCCCACCTGATGCACAGAGAAAGTGGGGGCCTGTGGACCCGCATTCCCAACTCGTCATGGTGCCCAGCAGCACCTGTGTACACAGGAGGCCGGGAACCACCATTCTCAACTCCTCACAGTCCCCAGTGGTATCTGGGTACACAGGAAATCGAGGACCACGACATTTGTCCCAACCCCTGCTGTTTCACACACGGGTGACCCGGACTGGGAGCCCCCAATCTCAGGTGGTGTTCTGCCTTCCCTGAACAACAAGATGATGGTGCTCCGTCATCCCAGGGATTCCAGGGAGAGGCAGGCACACAGCCCACACTCGACCATCATGGAGATGGGAGTGGAGCGCGAGACTAGAGAGGAGCAGCCTGTTTTGAGTGGCCAACCCAAAATCTATTCCATCTGCAAACAGTTGGGACGCTGGAAAGGGCCAGTCCTGCTGATCCAAAGCTGTAGGATCTCCAGGACACAAGGCAACAACAGGAGAACTGGGAAGATGCCTGGTTAGGATCCAATATGGATGGTGTCACAGAGTCAGAGATCTCAAGCCAGACCAATGACTCATTGCAGCAACCATTTGCAAGTGAAGATGTGTAGACAGAGAGATATAGTGTGGGACATATTGTAACATACTACAGCTTCCACGATGAGATGTGCAAGCATGTATTTGTACACTGTGTAAAAATTATCCTTCTGTTATCAAATGCTGATTTCTCTGCCCTCATACCTGTTTCAATCCTGTAATGTTTATTTCATGAATCTTCTGTCTCAAGTTTCTATACATAATGCTTATCATTTATTCTCAGCCTTGCCAATAAAAGCTGATCAGGCAACATCTGGGCAGAAGAAAGGATAGGGTGGAACTTCTACCAGCCAGGAGAGGGAAGGAGAGAAGAGTAAGGCTCACTCAGCCATGAGGAAGGTATCCAGAGTAACATCAAGGCAGAACATAACTGAAGTCCAGAGGGCCAGACCAATACTGAAATACAGGTATCTTGGGATTTTGGCTGGGAGATAGCCAGATTAGTTTAGAGGATTAAGAGAGATCAATGACCGCCCAGGTAAAGCTTGATTAAATAAATCTTTGTCTCTGTGTGTCATTACTGGGGAATCAGCTAGAATAAAGAAAAACAGTTGTTATATTTATTGCATACATTTATATTAAAATTATCCTTACAAAGATATCGCATATGCTTTATATTTTTGGTGTGTGTGTGTCTGTGTGTGTGTGTGTGTGTTTTACAGGGGGTGGGGGAGTTGCAAAGGGCAAAAGGCAGATACAAGAGGACAGAGAGGTGTGTGAGACTGGAGTGCATGATGTGAAACTTACACTGATCAAGAATCAATAAAGTTTTTAGAAAAGGAAATAGATTTTTAAAATGATTCCTGATGATATCATGCTATTCTTATAGATCAGTACCTTATCCAGTCATCATCAGAAAGGCTTCCTCCGGCAGCACATGAGAACAGATACAGAGATCCACAGCCAGACATTATGTGGAGAGAACCATCAAATCTCTTCCCTTAGAAGAGGAGGTGGACAGACTGTTAAGAGCCAGAGGAGATGGAGGACATCAGAAGAGCAAGGCCCTCTCCATCACCTGAGCAAGGTGCGTGTGAGCGCAGGAGACTGACATGGCAAGCACAGGGCCTACAGGGTCTGCGCAGTTCTTCTCCATTATATTAGAGCTATGAGCGCAGTGTTTTATGGGACTCCTGACTGTGAGAAACGACAAGGAGACCTGTGACTCTTGTGCCTGCTCTTGAGACTCTTTTCCTCCTGACATGTTGCCATGTCCAACTTCAATATAGTAGTTTTTGCTTGATTTTACTGTATTTTATTTTGTCATGTTTGGTTATTATCTCTTTAAAGCCTGTTCTTTTCTAATGAGAGAGAAAGGAGGGGAGGGGAGGGTGTCAAGGAACTGGGAGGAATAGAGGGAGGGGAAACTATAATCAGGATATATTCCGAGAAAAGAATATTTTTAATAAAAGAAAAAATAAAAAAAATAATTATATTGTGTATCTGTCCCACATTTTCAGTCTTGCATGTACTATGAGTTTTAGAAACATTAATTATACATATACATGTATGTATGTATGTATGTATCTGTGTGATAATAACTATAGAAGCAACACAAATCTAAGAAGAAGCTCTGGGGAGGGAACACTAGAAGGACTAGTGTGGGCAAAGCTGTGGATAGGATCAAAATGCATTGTGCTCATCTATGAAATGCTCAAGACCAAAGACAATAGACAATAAATATTTCTAAGACTTAAAAAAAATTGATTTTTTTCATACAATATATTCTGATTAGTGGTTCCCTTCCCCCAATTCCTCCTGGTTCCTCCCCACCTCCCCATCCATCCAGACCCATACCCTTTCTATCTCTCCTTAGAAGCACAGGCATCTAAGGAATAGTAATAAAATAAAACAAAAACAAACAAACTGGAAAAGGTCAAAATAAACAAAAGAAAGGAGAACCAAAGAGAAAGAACAAGAAACACATATATTTAAGACAGAGTCTCATCAGAGAGCCTGGCTAACCTGGGTCTCACTATGTAGACCAGGTTAACCTCGAACTCAGAGAGCTCATAAGTGCCCACCTAGGCATGCACCCCAGGCCTGGCTTTCAAATCGCAATGCTTTACCATGAACACTCTGGGTAAACTATCATCAAATTTTATGATAAAAGTTTGAAACAGCTTTGATAACATATGATGCTTTTCTTAATTAACAGAGGCTCATGACGCATAAACACAGAGTGCTGAACATTTCCTTGCCACCTCTGTCAGGAACTCCAGCTTTAATAATTAGTGTTGATTATAAAAGACTTTACTTCTGTGTGCAATGGCATTAAAGATTACCAAAAAGCCTCTGCCAATATAAATTAATAAATTTATCCAAAAAATAAAGGCTTAGTTTTGATTTTGCTTAGCACAAAAAATTTTTGCCTTTCCATTAAAGGGAAATCAAGCCATATAAATTTATCAATAAGACACCAATGGGCTGGGACTGTAGAACTCAACAAACCTTTGCTTTCAATCCCCAGCATGGAAAGAAAAAAGAAGACACCAAAGAGAAAGATAAGCCCTACAATTATCTTTCTCAAAAATTAAAAAAAAAAAAAAGAAAAATGCAAAGGGCTGGAGATGCAGCTCTGTGACAGCATGCTTACCCAGCATGCACCAGGCCCAGATTCAGTCCCCTGCTCTGGCAGGTCGCAGGTTAAAGGCTTCATGGGCATGTAGAAAGATTTGTCGCAGGAGAGGGGATTCGGGGCAAGCTCACTTCAGTGGAGGAATGCCTGTACAATATGCACCAGGCCCTGGCTTACCCCCAGCCCAGCAGGGCAGGGGTTAGGGGCCTGTTGCTGCTCCCTGGGGCGAGCTTCTTGTTTAGATTCCTTGCTCCTCACATCCTCATGTTCTGACCACATCCAGGCACGCAGCTGGCATCGTGGTCCACCCATCCTGTAGACCTGGACCCTCAGACACCCCGTGCTGCAGCTCTCCTGCTGTTGAGTGCTGCTGGAACCTTCTCTGCTCGCCACACCCTCTACCAGTGCACTCAGACTAACTCAGCCACGAGGAGCCTTGCCTGTCCGTGTTCATTTATTCTACTTCTGTTCTCACAGTGGACCAATTTCCCAAGAAGACTCCCAAAATGGTGCCCCACACTACTGCCTAAATCCCAACAGCAACCCCTCATGCTCTTCCTGCTGAGTTTATAAACTTGTAACCAATCATTGTCATCTTTGTACATGACTAAGGTTCCAAACTGGAAAAGTTTAGATAAATAAAGGCTATATTCATTTGCTAATTTTATCAAGTACTTAACACAGTATCTCATACAGTTAAGTCTCGATAGAATATATAAAATTATATACAAAGAGAAATAAAGAACAGTATTAACAACTTTAGAAATCTATTATGCCTGGAATGTACCTTACAATACACTATGTGTTTCTTCCTTGCCTGGACTTATTTCCTAGGTAGCAGGGAGCCCCTACCCTAGTGTAACACAGCCTTCCATACAGCAGCCACCACCACAGTAGGACTGCATTTTCTCTCCTCTGTAAGACTCCCTAATCAGGGGCTCTGTGGGTTTTCTCTTTCCTGCCATCATTAGAAATATCATCCTGATGCTGTCTATTTACTAATATGCATACCTTGTCAATTTTCCCTTCAAACCAGCCCCATGCTGAATATGATGGGAGCCAGAAGAAAATCATAAAGAACAAAGAAATTACAGTTGGAAGGCTCCCTGTCTTCTTCACCCCAAGGGAAGTTTCTGTCCTTTCTAAGCCTCCCTCTTTTACAAAATCTGAGTTAAACACTGTTAGCATATGAAGTACCAGCTCACAAAAGTAAATGAAAATTCCAACAGGACATTAATCGATAACTCCATCACTCAATGTATAGAATACTAGTTTTGATATAACCCTAATTTTCTTCTGTATGTGTTTATGTGTCTGTGTGTGAGTGTACAAGAATGTGTGGTACTTGGAATCAAACCCAAAACTTGGTACAAGCTAAGCAAGTAGTCTTCCATGAAGCTACACCTCAAGCCCCCTTCATCTTTGAGTTGACAGTAAGACGCTGACAGATCTCTACATAGCAACTTGGACAGAGTCCCATAAACACCGGACCGCCCATCGAGTTCGCCCTTCTCACCTCGCTGCCCTGCATGGTCTTCGCTGGGTTAGCGGAGGGGATGGCGGCATTCAGCTCCGGCTCCGGCCTACACAGAAGGGCGATGGTGTCTCGATGGCACTGGTAGCGCTCCTTCACTTGTCCATCCGCTTGCACAGCTTTATCTAAAACAGCTCTGAATTTGGCTCCCTCTAGGGAAAAGAGTTTCCAGAACTCAGCAGGCTGACGGGGCTGACTGGATTGTTAAAGCTCTGCTCCTCAGCGTCATCTTCCTTCCCCTCTTAGTCCCTAATTCACTAGGCAATAGACCTCGACTTCTATCCATATGTGCAGTTGTGATTTAGGAAAAAACAAAATTACTTATGTCGCTAGGGTACAGTAATTTGTAGTCACTTGGTTAACAGCTGTCCAGTAAAAGAAAACTGACATCTGTCTAGCTTCTTTCTAATACTCATAAATATAGAAAGAAATCATTCATGCCGAAATAGGGTACAACTCACTGAAAAAGTACTCCTCTGTCAAGGGATGTTCTCACTTCAAAGAAAAATAGAACCATTTTCAGATAATCTAACAGAAATAAAATCTCTAGCTAAAATGAAGATATTATTTATTGTAAGCACAAATCTTAATAATCAAATTCTTAAAAAGCATAATTTATTTCAAAGTAGCTGTTATGGTTCATTTTTTTAATCACCTAGGATTCACTACTAAGTCAAAAAGGAATTACCAGATCATACAGATCACTTCCCGCGCATCTTTAAAACACACATGGCCTTGGGATAGCTGGAGCCACACAGGATCAGCCTAACCCCGTCACAGCGAGCCTACATGAGCTTCACTACGGCTCTGTCTTTGTTCGGGACAAGCGCCTGGGTTCATTATTCATACACAGCTAAGTAAAAAGTGAGTTTACAACTGAGTGTAATTTTAAAAAGTATGTGAATAAATGGCAAATTCCTGGCATGCAGGTCATTTGTGCCATGGTCACCTGCTCGTAAAGGCTTGTATAGATCATTAGATGGAGTCCTTTGCCAGCGGTCCTTGAATTTCGCTCTTAAGTCGTTATCAGTTGCTTCTTCTTCATCCAACAATCTTAGCGACTAAGGAAGCAAAAAATCATTGAGACAGCATTGTTAGCATTAAAAAAAGGAACCCCAAACATTTTTATTGTTGTTTATGAGGTCTGAGAGGGTTGTTCATATGGTTTGGTTTTATGAGTATCTAGCTACATAGACCTGGCTAGCCCAGAACTTGCTATGTAGAGCAGGCTGCCCTCAAACCTACTGTAATCCTTCTGTCTCGATTTCCCTGAGTGTTGGAATTATAGGCATAAGTCACCAGGCCTGTTATTCTTTTAATGATCATACCCAATAAAGAAGATAATTAATGAGGTAGAAAAATTTCAATACCACTAATTGACTATGTTGATTTTGTTTTGTTGGAAATGATCTCAACATATAACCCATACTGGCCTCAGATGTGTGATCTTCCTTTCTAAGTGCTGACATTAGAGTTGTAAGCCACCACATCAGCTTAGTACAAAAAGTAGTACATTCTTGTTGCAGAAATCTGAGTTACAACATGACAGAAATTTGATCTGGGGAGGTAGCTCAGTAGTGAGAGAGAGAGAGAGAGAGAGAGAGAGAGAGAGAGAGAGAGAGAGAGAGTGAGTGTGTGTGTGTGTGTGTGTGTGTGTGTGTGTGTGTGTGTGCCTGACACAAGAATTAAGGGTAGCTATTATCTTTCTCAGTGAACGAAAACAGGGTGCTCAATGGGTACAGTGTTTGCTCAGCAAGCTCACAGCCATGGCTTCAGTCTCTAGCACCACATAAAAAACAGGTGCAGTGAGCATGGTGGTGGTGTCACCAGCCTTTAATGCCAGCACTCAGGAGGCAGAGGCAGGTGGATTTCTGAGTTCGAGGCCAGCCTGGTCTACAGAGTGAGTTCCAGGACAGTCAGGACTACACAGAGAAACCCTGTCTCAAAAAATAAAATTAAAACACACACACACACACACACACACAAAACAATCAAACAAGTATAGTGTCACATGCCAGTCATTTCTGCACTCAGTAAATGGAAGCAGGAGGATTTGAAGTTCAAAGTCAACATTCCAACATGGATGGGAGAGGGGCTGGGTGGTTTGAACAAGGATGGCTCCTCAAGGCTTATATATCTGAATGCTTAGTCATCAAAGAGTGGCACTATCTGAGAAGGACTCAGTACGTGGCCTTGTTGGAGGAGTGTGTCTCGGGTCTGAGGGGTGAAAAGCCACACCCGACCTCAGCCAGCTCTGTAAGGATCAGGACAGAGCTCTCGGCTACTGCTCCAGCACCCTGAGTGCTACTATGCCCCTCACCACTGATGATGAGCTACCCTTAGAAGGAATAAGCAAGCCCCCAACTAAATGCTTTCTCTGCCTTAGTCAAGGTGTTTCTTCATAGCAATAGAACAGTGACTACGACAGGAGTTCACAAGGCTCCGTGCCCTAACTAGCAACTGGTGGCTGCTGGAGGAGGCAGCATTTTCCTTGTGTGGTGTGGGCTCTTGTGGGTTGTCTACATGGACAACATTCGTATGCATGCTAGCAGCACTAACTGGACTTACTGGATTGGGGGTTGGGGAGAGCAAGAGAATGTGAAGGTAGGAGGGTAAGTATGGGAGTGGTCTGAGAGGCTGGAGGGGCACCAGACATGCATGAAACAGTCAAAGAATGCATTTTTAAAATTCTAAAAAAATAAAAAAATAACTGAGTTGGAAAATGCTTGCCTAGTTTACACAAAGGCCTCTGTTCAATGTCATAACCTGGGATCTGCGATGCACACCTGTATTTCTATCCCTTAGGAGGAGTTGGGGGGAGGGGGAGGTTTCAGGTTCAAGGTCACCCTCAACTACTCCCAGGCCAGCCAAAATTACATGAGATTATTTCAAACAAGAAAGAAAGAAAAATAACCACAAAAAGAAAACACTAAGTGTAAGAGCTGCCAGGTGTGCACTGCCTTTCTAATAGCTAAAAAAGCACAGATCCTACCTAGAAGAATTCACTTTAAACCCAGAGCTCAAAGAATCCATAGAATACAGGGAGCATGAATTCATGGTCAAACCTCATTCAACATTAAGCACAACAGAACAGTATGTATGGGTCATGGGATACAAGGACAGGCTGTGCGTAGTGTACATGAGCACGTGTGTAACACCTGATACTACAATATTCCCACTTCTTAGTTTAAACATGTATCACAGCCCCTAAGATCTTAACTCAGGAAAAGTGTGATCCCGTCTTTACTAAGAAACCTGAAGTCCATGTCTGGGGCTGCAGCACGATTGGTAAAGAGCCTGCCTAGCGTGCACAAAGCCCTGTGTTCTGTCCCCAAGCATTGCATAAACCGAGTGTGGGGTGTGTGCTTGTAATCACAGAACTCAGGAGGTACAAGAAGGAGGAGCCAAAGTTCAAAGGCATTCTTGGCTACAAGCTGGTTTGGACATCAGAATCAAAAACATGAACAAAAACAAAAATTTGATATCTAATACAGAACCTAATGTTTATATACAGAAGAAATGACTAATTATGAAGTGTTATGCCTGAACAGTTTGAACCCCACAGTTCACTACTATGCAACAGTCAATGACTGGATGACTAATTTAGCTAATATGCATTTATTTTCCTCTAAGAATAGCTCATTGTCACTCAGTGGAATTTTTCCTGAAGCTAAAGGCATATAAGGCACAGTGATCTCAACCAGGCACTACCCCCTGGAAATCCATGACTCCTAATCCTACTGCACACCACGAGAACAGTTTCTACTTGAAAAGCCGGTCTTTTCAAACATACCTCCTCTAATATTTCTCTATTTCTTTGTAGTAGCTCAGGTAGCTCTTTTATCAACTGGTCGACAGTCTGGATGCCTCCCTGTTCAACTACAGATGTAGACTTGGTGAGTATGGACTGAGGTACAGTGTCTCCAGACACATCTTCTATTGCTGCTGGAAGGTTAAGGGAAGCCAATACTCTGCAAAACAGGAAACAAGTTGTGTCATGTGGAAGTCCACACTGCCTTTAAAATTGCACTTAGCCGAGTGGTGGTGACGCACACCTTCAATCCCAGCACTTGGGAGGCAGGTGGATCTCTGAATTCAAGGCCAACCTGGTCTATAGAGTAAGATCCAAGACAGCCAGAGCTAAAACAAAGAAACCCTATTTCAAAAAACCAAAATAATAATAATAATGATAATAACAACAATAATAAGGCAGTCAATTATATCTACCCAAATCAACAATGAGTTAGAAATGACTTCTATTAAAAATAAGTGGGAGAGATTATTGATTAATACATTTAAAACAAAATAATTAAAGAAGAGACGCTGGGGGAAGAGGAGATGTGCTGGCTGGGTGGCAGAACTGGAGAAAGAAAGCAAGGGGACAGATAATGACAAGATTCATTATACACACATAGACATTTTCAAAACAATATTTAAAAAATTTAAAAACTGAGACATTTAAGTTCAGAGTTCAGAATTAAAGACAAAAAGCAAGAAAAATGGTAGACATAGTGGTGCATGCCCTGAGCATCCCAGAAGTGAGGAGAGAGAAGCAGGAGGGTCTACCTCTGTGAGTTCCAAGCCAGTCTAGTCTATATAGTGATTTCCAGGAACGCCAGGGCTACACAGAGAAAATCTGTCTCAAATTTTAAAACACAATTGAGGGGGGGTAATATGGCAGGTAAAATATTCTACCATAGTCTTAGATTACAGGTGAAACTTCAATTCTCTCTAAAATCAGAAACTGTTTGTTCTGTGTTGCTAGAGTTTGAACCCAGGGCCTTAAGCATGTGAGGCAAACACTCTACCACTGACCCATATCCCTACCACCAGAAATTGCATCTGTTAAGATGTAATCTTTTATATTTGTCTTTTATGCTGTCACAAATAAATCAACAATAATGTACAACTGTTATAATTTTATATCTAACAAAAATCACAAGAGATCAAAGTATCAACTGCATGCTCTCCCATGTTCTGGGTTTTATGGTACAATACCACCATAAAACTCTTCACTTTCATTGACACGAAGAGAAAGAGGAAGGAATCTACCCCTATTTACCATTCACAACACCAAAAAAGCAAGTAAAAGGATATTATAAGATAGACTGCTTAGAACATGGTTTTGTCTAAATTCAGATCACATTTAACCATATAGAAGTTAATGCACTTTGTTATGTCTGACATAGTGGCACACACTCAGATACAGAGTGAAATCCTACGTCATGACTTGAATGTAAAATGCCCCCACAGGTACATATGTTTTAACAGTTGGCTCCTAGGGAGTGGTACTGTTTGGAGAGGTTGTGAAACCTTTAGGCAGTAACCATGGCCAACAGGTAGGTCACAGATGGCAAGTTTGGAAGAATTAAGAGCCCGGTTCCACTTCTGCCAAGATATGAACAAACGATGCCACCAGCCACTGTTGTATGGATGGAACCATGCCTGCCACACTGCCCTGATCGCTCCTAAAATCAGGAGCCATCATAAATCTTCTGTGATAACAACAAGAAAAGTAACAAGGGGCTAGAGATGGAGCTCAGTTGGTAAGTGCTTGCCTAGCACAGACAAACCCGGGGTTGGATCCTAGGACGGCATAAACCACACCTGTCACCCCAGCCTTCCAGAAACACAACAGAAGATTAGGACTTCAAGATTATTCTCAGCTACATATGAAGTTTGAGGCCAGACTGGGATGAGGGTCTGTATTGAAATGGAGGAAGGGAGGAAGGGAGGGAGGGAGGGAGGGAGGGCCTAATACAAATGTTTCATAAACAAAGACTGGCAAAATTCACATAATCTTTAACTGAAAACATGAAGACTCAAAATTGGAAAACAATGCAATCACGCATCTCTGACAAAGGATCTGCATCCAAACCACATGAAGAATCCTTTAACGACAATGATGGTCAGGAGTGAGGGTGCAGCTGTTAAGAGCACTTGTTGCACCTGTAGAGGACTCAGCGGGGCTCAGTTGCCAACATTCACATGGCAGCCCACAATTATCCACAAAAGCAGCTCCAGGGGATCTGACGCCCTCTTCTGTCCTCCACGGGCACTGCACAAGCATGGTACACATACATACACGCAAGCAAAATACTATAGTAATTTATAATATACTTGTAACAAATATAACAAAATACTTTAAATAGTTCTTTTTTAAAAGATGGTTTTAAAAATCTTAATTTATTTATGAAGGAGAGACACACATGGAGTCCTTACAGGAGTCAGTTCTTGCCTTCCCCATGTAGGTCCTAGGGATCAAACTTAAGTGGTGAGGCTTGAAGGCAAATGCCTGTGCCCACTGAACTACCTCACCGATCTCAGGAAAATCTAAGTTTTGGAATGGCAATAAATGACTAGGAGTGGTAGAAAAAACATGGTAGTAGAAATGCACTTAACACATAAAAGCTGGGATTAATCCTAAGTACCCTCCATACTCTTACCCACCCTTGTCCCTCTGGAACTCTGAAGCAAAATAAATCTTTTACGTTGCTTTTGTTGTCAAGGCACCTTAACATAACAACAGAAAAGGAACTAAGACATCCCCTCAAGTAGTTTCCACAGTATTCTGTCACTCATAAAATACTGAGTATGAGGACTCAGCTGACTGGGCTCCCTCCCTGGGTTCCTACCCTCAGCACTCGGTCCCGGCTGGAGGTAGTTTTGGAGTTGTGGAACCTTACAGGTGAGGCCCATGGGAAGGAAGTGGATCACTGGAGGACAAGCTATACAAGTCATAGCCCAGCTCTACTTCCTGACCATGCAACATAACCAGGGACCTCATGTTCCTGTTACCATGGTCAGCTGCTCCCATCCTCAAGCCTTCCCCACATCATAAGCCAAAACGAACATTTCCTCTCCAGGATGCACTCTGTGGGTACTAAGGGACAGCGATGGACAGAATGACCACCGCACACAGCGCGAGCACCATGCACTGCTAGTGGCACCAGTGCATAGTGCATACTATGGCAAACGAGGATGGGCACGATACACACGCTAGTGTTCACTTATGGCAAACTGCAGAGCACACAGCCCACGTCAGAGCAGTGAGGAACCAAGGACGGAGGGAGGGACTGAAGAGGACGCGGCGTGAGGACTGGTTTAGGTTATACTCTCTTTGTAGTAGTTACATGGATAGATGCACTCAGGAAACTGAATAAACTACATTTTAAATGAGTGCATTTCATTATGTATAAATTAATTTTTTAACCCATGGAATGTTTTCTTAATCATATATAAAAATTGGTTCACAGTACAGTTCCATGAGTTTCTTATTACTTGTACTTATTTTTATTGAGTATGCATGTGGACACCCACCTCCCACAGTGTACATGTGTCAGAGACAACTTGTAGGAGTCTCCTTCCACAGTGTGGGTCCCAGGAACAGACATGAGACAGAAGGCTTGGCAGCAAGTTCTTTCCCCGCTGAGCCATCTTATCAGCCTGGACTGTGCATCTCCAAGGACTCATCTCTACCCATTTTGCCTCAATCAATCTCTTGAAATACAAAATAGGAGTCGAATATTCTTATTTATATTCTGTAATTCCATTCCTTCCAATTCTAATTTATCTAAGGCTTTTAATAAAATAACTAAGAAAGGCGTGTGTGTGTGTGTGTGTGTGTGTGTGTGTGTGTGTGTGTGTGTGTCTGTCTGTCTGTCTGTCTGTCTGTCTACATCTGTTTGGTATTCATTTCCAAGCTAATAAAACTAAAAAGAAAAAAGAAAAACTAACAACTAAAAATGTTCATAAATTACTCAAACTTGAGAACCTGTAAGTCAGTTCTGAAAGCCAGGTTCCACCTACCCATTTGCCAAAGTAGTAGCTTCTCTCATCTGAGCGATTGATCTGTTAACCAAGTCAGCTTTCCTCTGACTGAACATAGCCAGGGACTGCTGCACAGACACAGGGACCATCTTCTCAAACAAATCTAAAACACAGGAGAAGATCCAAGTAAACATATGGAACCAACTCAAGCTACAGACATGACTACTCACTTTCTGAATAAGATCACACGATCATACTGAACAGCAGCGGGGAAGAGAATCCTAGACCACCACGTTGACATCGAGAGCAATGACTGCTTCCTTTTGGACCTTTGTTTCCCTTAAGATTATAATCATCATATGAGGGATCTTGGTGGTACTGCTCACTGGTTCATCCCCTAGCCATGCAGCCTTACGGAAGAGCCCATCTGGGCTGCAGCATCCTCATCAGTGGCACAGACATCAGTAATAGTTCCTGGGCCACATGGCTGCTGTGAGAGACAAATGCTCATCTTTTGGTGCTTAACAATCACTGGCACATGGTAAACACTTTCTGTTTATTAAATAAAAATAAGTTCAATAACCACTCTTTCCCAGGAACTTAAATATTATCCAGGAGATCTGCTAGAAGCTATAAAATACTGCATATATTATTACATATACTCACACTATCAAAAGAAGGCTATAAGAACATTGATCTAATGAAAATTCTACCCTAGAAAGATACTGGTTTAAAAGTTATTGATCCAAGTATGAAGGCTCATGACTATAATCTCAACCCTTAGGAGGCTAAAGCAGAAGAATTGGGAGTTCAAAGCCAACCTAGGTTACACAGTGAGTTGAAGGCTAGGCTAGGCCAGGCTACATGAAACCTCTACCTCAAATGAATAAGTAAATAAAAAACCATATTTGAAGATTTATTTATTTTATTTACATGAGTACACTGTTGCTGTCTTCAGATGCACCAGAAGAGGGCATCAGATCCCTATTACAGATGGTTGTGAGCCACCATGTGGTTGCTGGGGATTGAACTCAGGACCTCTGGTAGAGCAGTCAGTGCTCTTAACCGCTGAGTCATCTCTCCAGCCCCCCAGTAATGGTATCTTAAATATAACAAATGTTCCACCAACATATAGTATGGCTTGTCTCAAGCCCTAACCTTATCAAGCCCTGTCTCAAACACCCCATCTGGTTTACCCGTGACAGATGCTTCAGTGCTTGCTTCCCCCTTGAAAACCACACAGGAGACACCACACTTAACTCTCCCACACTCTCCTGTCCGTTAGCTGGCAGTGTGTTGGCTTGTCTTACTCATCCCACAGCCAAGCTAGGCCTCAGACTCACTCTGTAGAGCAGGCTGGCCTCAAACTCAGATCCCTGCCTTGGCCTCACAGGGGCTAGGATTTCAGGCACGCACCACCATGTATATTCCCACAATTCTTTGAAACAACATAAATGAACGTTATAATCTAAGTATTAGAAAAAGAATGTGAGATTTTACATGAATCACACAGATCCGCCTAGATGAAAGAGAAGGCTGCACCAGAGCATCGCCTTCTTTATGGAAAATGGAAAATAAAAGCCAAACAGTGGGGTGCACACCTTCAATCACAGCACTTGGGAAGCAGGGGCAGGCAGAGTTTAAGGACAGCCTGGTCTACAAGAGTGAGTTCCAGGACAGCCAGGGCTACAGAGAAAGCCTGTCTCAAAAAAAAAGGAAATTAAGTAATTTTTAGAATCTATGAGGACAAAAGACAAGGAAGGAAGGAAGGAAGGGAGGGAGGGAGGGAGGGAGGGAGGGAGGGAGGGAGGGAGGGAAGAAAGAAGGAAGGGAGGGAGGGAGGGAGGGAAGAAAGAAGGAAGGAAAGAAGGAACATAGAGGGAGAGGAGGCACAAAAGGACCTAGAGAAAACGCAAATTTACTAAAGTGCATGTAGAGAGCAGCGTACCGGCGAACTTCTGGCTGATGGGTACACTGACTGGGGTGGGTTTCACAAGTGTGGCTTTGCCAATAGGATCCAGATCCTTAAGGTCCGGAACGCGGTCGTGATAAATAAAGTCATTATCCTTCTTTGCTGCAGTAAGGGCACGGTTGATTTTGTCAGAAAAATCCTTCACATTGACATATTCATCATAGCGGGAGGCCACATTCTTAATCAGTTCTGCTGCATGCTGAAAGTGAACATTACAGAGAGGGTCTGTTTTACATGGATGCTTTCTCTACTGAGCTTTTCCAAGCTCTCAGGATTCACAGTGCTGTGCTTGGCAGGACAACCTGGAAATTCCATGACAAAACACCCAAGACTACAAGGGGGAGAGCAAATGTCCCTGAAAATACACAAATGAGATACCAAGGCAGGAAAGAAAGCTGGGCTAATCAACATACCCTGACATTAATGAAGGTTGGATGTTAAATTATCTCCACAAGGTATACAACTATTAGCAGTAATTAAGAAGTGCTGAACACCTCTATGGGGCCCTAAGACAAAGGTCCCAAAAGTACAGAAATAAGCAATCAGAGATGCAGCCCTTCCAACAAAACATGAGCAGAAGTCAGCAGTCAGGGATACACCCACTCCACACCAACAACTCTCATAAAATAACTGTCAGGGATAAAATGAGTACTTGTTTTAACATCTGCCAGTTTAAGCTACAAAACTTCTTAATTCTGTATATAAGATTCTAGCTGTGTAAGCGATTATAAGTTGCTGGTAACTCAATCCATATCTAAGTTAACATTCCTGGCTGAATGTTGAGACCCATACTGGGACTAAGTTTAAAAAAAAAAGATAAAAGACTTGAACAGTACAATCAGTGTAATTGACCAGATCTTTGAGCTTATACAGAATTGTATAACTTTGACACATAATAAGATACAGCAAGCCTAAAATATCAAAACCACACTACATAAAATGGTTTAATACTAGACTATCAGCTTACACAATTCTCTAAAATATTGAAACTTAAATGTAAAAATGTCAAAGCTTTTGATAAAGTACCACATTCTCATCATTGGGACAAGCATCTCACAAGCCCACAGGTCAAAGGCTTGGTCCTGAGCCCACAGTTCATGGTAGGCTAATGTAAGCTTTAAGAAGTGCAGCTTCATGGAAGGTGTCTAGCGCTGGAGGTACTCCATGAAGGGATGCAGAGGCTCAGCTTCTTACCTGCCCCCTCTTGCAGCTTGGTCATAAGGTGAAACGATCTGCACACTGCCCCATGAGGTACTGACTCATTGCAGGACCAAAGGCAACACAAGTAATTCATCGTGGATGAAGCCTCCAGAATTGGAGGTTAAGAAAACTGACTGGCATGATGGTTTGCTTGTTTATTTCTCTCTCTTCTTCTTCTTATACTTTTCTTTTTTCTAGTTTTTCATGACAGTGTGATGGTTTGAATATGCCTGTCCCAGGGAGTGGCACTATTAGGGGGTATGGCCCTGGAGTAGGTGTGACCTTGTTGGAGGAAGTGTATCACTGTAGAGGTGGGCTTTGAGACCATCCTTCTAGCTCCCTGGAAGCCAATCTTCTCCTGTCTGCCTTTGGATGAAGATGTAGAGCTCTCAGCTCCTCCAGCCCCATGTCTCCCTAGACACTGCCATGCTCCCGAAGCTTGATGATAAAGGTCTGAACCTCTGAACCTGTAAGCCAGCTCCAATTAAATGTTATCCTTGTTATCCTTATAAGAGTTGCCTTGGTCATGGTGTCTGTTCGCAGAAGTAAAACCCGAACTAAGACAACAGCCTGGCTGTCCTAAAACTCATTCTGTAGACCAGGTGGCTTCAAACTCAGAGACCCACCTGCCTCTGCCTCCTGGGTGCTAGGATTAAAAGTATGAGCCACCATCGCCTAGTGGCTTTTCCATTTTTTATTTATTTTTGTGTGAATATGCATACAGGTGCACCTGAAGGTCAAAGTCAGTTCTTTCCCTCCACCACAAGGATTCTAGGACTTAAACTGAGGTCATTAGGCTCAGCAGAAAGTGCCTCTATCCACTGAGCCATCACCCTGGCTCAGCGTTCCTTTTCTGTTATGTTAATAGAACAGAAATAAATACACAGTTCTTTAAACATAAAAATCCTCACTCTCTAAGTTGGTACTATGCTTAATATAAACATGCACTATTCCTAAAAGCAGAAAGTGAAAGCCAGCAGTATCACCAGATCACAGACACAGCAAGTAACTGGACAAGCAGGTGATCACAGGTATAAAAAATAACTCAGTTACACTGAGAACTGCTAAACTGTATATCTCATAAGTAGGCCTGAGACAAATATATACAGCAAATATAAACACACAACTCTAATGTGAAGAAGCAACAGAGGAAATAGATCTACTCTTAATAACAACATACAAAATATACACTACACTTTAAAACTTCTAAGATCAATATGAAACTACAGAGAAAGGATTGACATACAAACATCTTCATTATAGTCTAGGAAAAATACAAGCTTAAGTACATGCAAATCAAATCTGATTTGTAAATTCACTGAACACTTCCTCAAACAGAACCTTAACTTGAGGGATCCTGAAAACATGGAGAAGTGGAACATACAGAGCATCACCCTTAGTGGAACTGCTTAGATCAAATCAGAAGCAATGGATTGAAACAATGAGTCTGTAAAACAGATACCAGTCAAGACAAAAGCAACACCAACTGATTAACTTATTAACAGGAAACCATAAGAAAAAGATGGGATACTGAGCAAGGGTACCAGGGACTGATATCCAGTCCGAAGGGTAGAGTCACCAGATGAGAGAAATGAAGAGAAGGACAAAGCATGAGTAGGCAGATGAGCACATACCCAGAGAACATGGTACAAGCTCAAATGGGAAGCACAGGTACAGAGGATGGTTCCTTCCCACACCATCAAGGTTCTAAAGACCAGAGAAACCCATACACAACCGTGCTACAAAGACAAAGGCCATCCAGGAAAATCAGCCATATTCAAACTCAATAAAAAGGTATCTCACAGATACGACTCTGAGCCACCCATCCGTAAGAAAACCTGGTAGTGTTTAAGCAGGAGGGGAAGGGGAGAAACACCTTTAGTCCTAGCACTTGGGAGGTGGAGAGTGGCAGATCGAGTTCACAGTCACCTCAACTACATATGAGTTTGAAGTAAACCTGGCTTATGTAAGACTATGTCTCAGGCTGGAGGGATGGCTCCGAGCTTAAGAGCACTGACTGCTCTTCCAGAGGTCCTGAGTTCAATTCCCAGTAACCACATAGTGGCTCACAACCATCTGTAACAGGGTCCAATGCCCTCTTCTGGTATATCTGAAGAAAGTAACAGTGTACTCGCATATATAAAACAAATAAATCTTTAAAAAAAAAGACTATGTCTCAAAATAAATAAATAACAACAAATGTGTATAACTTTCCAAATTTACTAAGGAAGTACTGCCCCAAAATAATGAAAATTCCATGCTAAAGAAACTAAATTAGGTCAGGTAGTGGTGGTGTATGCCTTTAATTCCAGCATTCAGGAGGCAGAGGCAGGCAGATCTCTGAGTTCAAGACCAGTCTGATCTAAAGAGTTTTCCAGGACAGCCAGGGCTACACAGAGAAAAACTGCCTCAAAAAGGAGAGGGGGTGGGGAGAGAAGGAGTGAGAAAGGAAGGGAGGAGAGAGGAAGGGAGGAAGGTAAGAAAGGAGTGAGGGAGGAAGAGAGGGAGAGAAGAAGGGAGGAAGGGAAGGAGGGGGTAAGGGAGGAAGGGAGGGAGGGAAGGAAGGGAGGGAGAGAGGGAGGGAGGGAGGAAGGGAGGGAAGGAGGAAGGGAAGGAGGGAGGGAGGGAGGGAGGGAGGGAGTAAAATTTTAAGGATGCAAGCACAGTAGTAAAACACACACACAAAGCTTCTGGGCGAGGCAGTTAGAAAGTAGCTCTGTGAGTCAAAAACAGACTCTTCCAAAGAGAGAAAGAGGAAACATATTAGAATCTAACCAATGGACTCAAGGACAGCAAGAAAGGTGAGAGAGCATGCCACTCCTGTCCTAGGGGCTCAGGGAGAGACTAGATAGACCCTGGTGAAAGAGACTGCCAACCCTGTCTCAGGAGGAGCCCACACTTGTGTGAGAGTGGCTCTTCCAAGCAGAACAGGTCAGCAGTAGAGGAAGGAGCTTCAGTTTTTCACTTGACAACACCCATGATGGCTGGTGTCACCTTGAGTAAAAATCTACTATAGAGCTGAGCTGTCCTAACAGATTGAGAACAAGGGACAACAAGTCAAGCTGCCACAGGGTGAGACACAACCCTCAGAAGTAATCCCAAAGAACCAGATCCCTCGGCTCTGCGTGCCCTGCCACTGACTCAGCATGAGAATGGTCCTGGGGTCTGAGGCACTGAGGATCAATGTCTAGAGCCCTGTACTTGCCCACAAGGACCCTGACCTAGCAGCTGGACTCTGACGCTCCGGCAGACTACTTGCCATCCATGGCCCCATGTCTCTCCCACCGTACTGAATGTTTAACGGGCTTCGAACACACCGTCAGATGCACCAGGACAGAGCTCAGCTGTGCTCACTTCCACATGGCCGACACATTAAGGGGCACTCCACGCTAGACGATCGGGCACCACAGGGCTGGGGAACTGGGTCATCTCAGGATGGCAGGTAGAGCCTGCCCAATACACAGCTACAGAGCTCAAGGAACTTGGCAGAAGTCCTCGTAGGAAAAGGAGGAAAGCAACTTGGGTGAAGGCAGCCATGGCACAAGCTGACACTTGTCCAATCCAAACTCTGCAACCACACAGTCAGCTAATGTCCCTACCAGCAGCTACCCTGCGAAGAACACAGAGAGGCATCTGTCCTGCACGGTGCCTATTAGGGCTTGGCTGTGTGCTTCGCTTTCCGACTTTCGGTAATATTTAAATGAAGAAGACACCTGACACGGACTTCTAGCTTCTAGGCATAGACACACAAAGACACACACACACACACACACACACACACTCACATACACATACCCATGCACACACACACAAACACAGCAAGGACAAAGGCACCTGCCCTATACACACAGTGTAGAAGGAAAAGAATCACACAGTGAAAAGACCAGAGTGCATAACCCCCATCCCTCCAAAACTGTGGGGTTATAATCTCCAGTTTACCAGCCTGCAACACAAGCTAAGCAAATAATTAATGTAGAATACTTTTACATTAAAATAAACATGGACAAATTAAGAGAACAGAATAAAAATTTAAATGCAATTTTTAGATAACATGTAAGATTTTACAAAGCATGTTTCTGGGTAAAAGATAAAGATAAAAACCATCACTAGCCTCTACTGATAAAGACAATAAATGGGAAACATGTTTATGGGCAAACCTGGGTTTCACTCAGCAGAAACGGGAGAAGGATATCTATCACCCAAACATTTATCATCAAAAGACTCACCTGCAACCTTGCGATCTCTTCCCCAAACTTTTTCTGCTGTTTGGCCAGGATGGACTGGTGGTACTCAGCATTGGCCTGCATGATACACTGCTTTGCAGCCAGGGTGGGGAATACCTCCTGGAAATAAAAATACTGACCAGGGGAAAGTCCAACCACACAAACCATCACAGACAACAAGGATGCAGGAAGAGAAAGGAGAAGGAGACAGAAATTACAATCACCCAGTAATGGTTTAGATAGGTTAGTCATGAGGTGTGAGCAGAGACCTCCTGGTTTTACAGGAATTGCCATCTGTGAATTCAATTTTCTATCAGTTAAAATTAGGGTTTGTCTTTGCCTTAAACTGTTAAGTGAAGCCAATTCAGATTTTTTTAAAGCCCATTCTATGGAGTCAGAAAATCAGCATTTTGTTTACAGGAAGAAAAGCAAGCATTAGAAAGAGTGGGGAAGTTCACGGGGGAGTGAACACCCAGCCAGCTTTAGGTGCTTCTTTAGCCCCTTACCCAGCCTTCAGGCACCTTACTCACATATACTAATGAAACTGCTCTAGAGCTGACTGTTCCATCATGTTTAAAAGACAGAAGACAGTAAGGTGAGTTCTCACTTAAACTCATATGCTAAGAGACTGTAATAAAGATTATGGTAGCCAATAAAAAATGATTTAGTATCATATAAATATTAACATTTCAGTATTATATACTCAAAAATACATCCCAGACATACAAATGCATTAATTACTGTGACAATACAGTGTAACTTTGCTCTAATTTATTTTTGAAATCACTATAATCTAATATACTTAAATCCAAACGTAAATCAAGAAAGCCATGATATTGCTAGAGGCTCTTCCTATCCTGCAATTTCACTGTTTTTATTAAATACATGGTATTTTTAAAAACCAATGAATACACTAGATAAGTATTCTATTAATAACCAAATTGCTACCATGAGCATTTTCTGTCTGCTAAAAAAAAAACCCAGCACTCTGAGCCAATGCTTGCAGACACCCAGTTAGAACCTGAACTGACTTGCTGCTTATGGACATCCAGTTAGAACTGGATATGAAATACCTCAGGAGACTCGGTGAAAGAAGAAATTCAAAGACACTGCAGTCTAAAACTGCGGGCACTCCAGGAAGGCTGGGACATCTCTGTAAAGAAGTTTCAGGAGACGCAGGCACGCTGCAGAGCGGCATCCAAGTTTTTGAGAGACAGGACTGTGGTCAGACTGGAACAGGACTGAATTATTGATGCCACAGGATGTGACAGTGCACTGTGCTGTTATCCATGGAGAGAGGATCTGAGTAATGGCACTAATACATTAGGATCCTGGGCAGACTTCTAAACTGGGGGCATGAAGGCAGTGCTGGGAAGTCCTAGCAACAATCTGAAGCCTGGTGCACCATAAATCCCTACACCCTGACATTAGCTCTCCACTGCTCATGCACTACTGGGCACCTTAGGTCTATTTTTAACTGTACCCTATGTAATTTATAAAGATTCCTGAATAACATTAACTCACAGATTATCATACAAACACCACCAACTACCACAGATAACCAATTTCTTGCCCAGCTGTGAGGAAGAGCAGTGAAAACATCCTTCGTGCCCACATCAGGTGCATGCTTTGCCATCTACAAGCTATCTCAGAACAGACTTTTCCATTTCCCCTCGGAAAAGTCTACAGCAAGGCAATGCGTCCTGCAGGCTCCATACTTCTCCCAAAGCTATCAACAACCAGAATGATAACAAGATGGAGACAGATGGCCAAAGTTTTCGAGAAAGAGTTTCAGCTCAGGAAAAGAAGTTCAGAAAAGAGCAAATACAAAGGCATCCCCCAAGAGAATAGCTCATGCATCTTAAAAAACATTCTAAAAGCTATTCTTCAAATGTGTCCATTAAAATGCCACATTTATTTGTTAAAGCATACTTTTCAACTTGTTTCTCATACATAAAAATCTTCCCGCGTGCAAACCCGCCAACCGTCTACGGAGGTGGTGACTGACCTTGGGGAGGGTGTCTTTGTACTGACACTGTTTGAGAGCGTCGCCAAAATAGTCCGCAGCCTGGTTAGCCAGTTTAGCTATGATGGCATCTTTCATCTTATCTGAAATAAAATGGTAAACTGATCATTATAACTGAAATAAATGAGACCAGGTTCAGCAACACAACTCAGCAGGTAAAGGTACGCACTTCTCACCTTTGACAGTCTGCGCTCCCCTTCCAGATGTGTTTGTACTTCTGCATTTTCGATCACTCTGTACGTAGATATTCAGTCTCTACTCTACCTCTCATATTGACTAACACACCTTTACATGGATTGTTTTTATAGCCTGGTCGCCAAGGACATTGCTTGACTAGCAGCTCCTTATCATTTACATCTAGTTTAAACAGGACTACTTTAAGAAGCCATTCTTGATGGCTCAATCAAGAATGTAAGAGCACTTTCTGCTCATACATGAAGACTCCCTGCACCATAAAAGTGGCTTACAGTGCCTGTGACTCCAGCCCAGGAGGCTTGTCCCTTCTTTTCACCTGCAGAGCACTGACACTTGCACACACACTTGAATAAAATCTTAAGAGCAAGCATTCTTAGCTAACTTGACTAAAGCAGAGATCCCACAGACACCCCACAGGCAGACTCCCAGCCACTGCCACATGAAGCTTCCTACCTTCTTCCAGGTAACTCTCCCTCTGAAATGTGCTCAAGTATTCAATGACCTCAGTATCCCTACCTACCTGGAACATACTGTGTTCTAGTCACTATCTTGGTGTAAAAGCCTAGCACTTGTTTTCACATGTGACACTAGGTAAAGAAGAAATTGGAGTTACCTCTTGTGGCTTTTAAGAAAAATACTTCTTGAGCTTGGGCCAGCATAATAAGACTGAGAGTCCCAACGGTATCTGGAGATATGTCCACAGTAGGCTCTCGACTTAAGGCAGATAACACTGTGTCTTTAATATGTAAAAAGGCACCACTAGCAAACTAGAAAAAGAGAAAAAGAATTCTTTAACATTGAGACAATTTTCTACTATCACACACAAACATCTTCTACATGCCAACTGAGAAGATGGTAATTATAGATACATTTCCATACATTCCAATTCATAGACGGGGCCTTTGCAAAATCTTAAGAAAGATTCAAAGGAGACTACAGGGAAAGCAAAGTATGTGAATGTAAAAGGTGATCAAACAATTTATTAGACACACTTCTTCACAGATAAAAAGATAAACATTATTCAAATGGTGCTCTCTTTCTCTCTCTCTCTCTCTCTCTCTCTCTCTCTCTCTCTCTCTCTCTCTCTCTCTCTCTCTCTCTCTGTGAGTGTGTGTGTGTGTGTGTGTGTGTGTAGAACAAAGGACAATCCGAGGTGTCATCCTCAAGACCACCACCTCCTTCCTGTGAGACAGGGCCTCTCATTGGTCTGGAGCTCACCCATTAGACTGGCAAGCCCCTGGGAACAGGATTACAAGTGTATTCCATCAAGTCCAGCATTTATTGTGTGAATCTGGGGATCAAACTGAGGTCCTTGAGATTACAAAGCTTTAATGACTGAGACGTTCCTCCAGCCTCTACACAAATGTTTTTAGTATGGAAATACTCTTGTCTTTATCCCAAAGTCACCTTTCAAATAAGCATACTGGACTTAGGAGACATTCCCAGTGGCACTCCAAAGGGCCACCAATGTGCTGACCTTCAGAACTTCCTACTCAATGTTTCCCTTTATTATTTTCTTCCCAATTTTATTTTGTTGGGGTTACTATTAAAATTACTTTTTATGAAACAAATTAAGCTGAGAAAAAAGAAATATCACTCTGGAATTTTTAAGGTGGGTTAGCTTGGTAGGCTACAAAGACAAAAATCAAAGTCACAGTATTAACAAGACTACTATGAGGCCAGCAAGATGGCTCAGTGTATAAAAGTGCCTACACCAAACCTGACAACCTGGGTTCAAGCCATGGGACCCATATGGTGAAAGGAGAAACCAACTCCCTCAAGTTGTTCTCTGACCTCCATACACGATTAAACACACACACACATTTTTAAATTAAACTTTTGGAGAAAAAACACTTATTGTTCTTTTATCTGAAACAAAAAATAAAAACTGAGTACATAATAAACTGTCACAAAACAGCATGTTATATTTGCCTATGAGTAGTCCTAAGCTAGTTATCTATCTTAAAAACATTCCAGGCCTTACCACATTGACCACGTTTAAACATGACTTCTCCACAGTCTACAGTTAACTTATTTTCTTGCCAAAAGTTCTTAATTTTGACACACTACTTAAAGTCTAAATGTGCCTCGCCCTGAGAAAACATACAAATATCTAAGCATTTTTGAATGAAGTCATTCACATTTAAGAGATTTTCCACATATTCGTCTTTGTTGTCCAATCAACATTCATTGAGCCTCTATTATGTGCCAGGCACTGTGCTAGGTGCTGGGTGGGTGTACACAGGGAGAAAAACAGACATCAGCTATAGAACAACTGCTTAGTGCTGAAGTGTTTATCAACAAGAAGGGTCAGTTTACTTAAGAGCGCAACTTTCCCGGAGCATCAGTCATGAAGGAGGAGTGGCTATCACCTAAATGCCAATCAGGCCTTGGATCCAGGGTGCATTCCTGTGTAGGAACTGCTCTTCTGCATACCTGGTACTGCTTAGCAGCGGTTTTCAAGCCTTCATCATTATCCAAGTTCTGCTCTGCGGCAATCTGGCTAGCTAAGGCAGCACAATTGAACAACACACAGCTCTTTTCATATCCTAAGCTTGCAAGAGCTGGAAAAAAATTGAGAAGGAAAAGTGTATCATTATTTTTTCTAAAGAAAACAATGTTTAAATGAGTAATACCATGGCCTCTATCCCATGGGGTCTCCCAAGACCTGCCTCCTCTCCTACTGCAGGCTGGTTGCCCATATTCCCACATTATGTCTATCATCAAAAACTCTAAGGATAAATAAATTATTCTTTTTCTCCTAAGCTTTGTTCCCATGTTTTTACAATTGCCAAGTTCAAAATATAAAACTTACTTTTATGTTATTTCTTAAATTAAAATAAATCATTTCCATTTTTCCATGACCTTTCAAATTTTTATCTCCTCTCACACACACAATGCATGTGTATGTGTGTACATATATACGCATGCACATACTCACACACTTTAAACAATCCTCTTCATCACATAATCCTGAGTCCATGCCAGTGCTCCTGGATGGTCTTCCCGACTCCCCTCTCTGGTGAAAACTCTACACAACCCACATCCTTCACTATAATATTTAATTTAAAGATGGAAAGAACAAGTGTTGATGACATGAGAGACGAGCTGCAGCCTATGCTGGAAATGCTGCAGGGGCTACGGAAAACAGTGTGTGGGTCCTCGAAACATTAAAAATAGATTACCGAATGACTCAGAAGTCCCCTTCCTGGGTATACGCCAAAAAGAACTGAGCGCAGACTGTCACCGAGCGAGGGATTTCTACACTTAGGCTCACAGCAGTACCACTCAGAGCAACCTGAGTGAAGGATTTATCAGTCAACCACCAAAGAAGGAACCTACATGCTCCAACCTAAGACAAACCTGATGAGAAATAAGCAGTCACCAAAAGACTGAAGACTCCACTTACAGGAAATACTTAAGGGAGTCCAAGACTTAGAGACACAAAGTACAAAGACAGTGGGTAGAAAGATGGGATCAGCAGGTTTTGTAGTTTAATGAATAAAGTACTTCAAGATAGTTTTGGAGATTTGTTTTACAATGTGAATGTACCTTGTACTACAAAAAAAAAAACATGTACTTCAAAATGGTTAAAAGACAATTCCATGTACTGTTCCCTTCACCTTAAAAAGACAGGCATGTAAGTCTACTTACAACAGTAAGATTCAAAGACAAGAGGATGAACAGGTCTGCCAGAAGCTAACAGGAAGAGAGGCACAGGAAGTTACTGTTTAATGGGTACGATCTCATTTCTGTAAGAAGAGAGCTTTAACACCAGATGGCAAGATGACCGCAAAGTACAGTAAGTGTGCTAAGTAGTTTTATGTCAACTTGATACAGGCTAGAGTCATCTGAGGAAGGAACCTCAACTGAGAAAATGTCTCCAAGGATCACCCTGCAGGTAAGCCTATGGGGCATTTTCTTAATCAGAGATTGATGGGGAAGGGCCTAACCCACTGAAGGTAAGGCAGCCCCTAGGCTGGAGATTCTGAGCAAGCCATGGGAAACGAGCAAGTAAGCAGCGCTCTGCCATGGCCTCTGCATTAGCTCCTCCCTCCAGGTCCTGCCCTGACTTCTCTCAGTGATGGCTTGGTACCTGGAAATGTAAACCAAATAAACTCCTTCCTCCCCAAGTTGCTTTGGTCATGGTGTTTCATCACAGCAATAATAACCCTAACCAGAACAGTAAGCATAATTAATACCATTTGGAACTGTATGCTTACCATGATTAAGACAGTAGACTGTGTATTTTATCAAAATTAAAAATAATTCTTTTAATCTACAATAGCTCTCAGTTGCTTGTAAAATTCAATCACAGTATAATTCAACAGCTACAGTTCACCAGACACTGATCGCCAGGCCAGACACTCAGAAGGCTGCCTACACTGAACACTGCGAGCCCCTCCCAGAGAACCAGAGCAGGAGAACCACGAAGCAGCCAGCACCTCTCTAAAGGCAGCCAGTTCTCTACTTTCCCCAACCCTCCGTTCTCACTCAGTAGACACACTAACTGCTCCAATCGAATTCTAAATAACTGCATGAAACCAAGGTAACACCAAATAGTAAATAGTGAGAGGGGTTCCTAAGGAAGAATAAATGATCAAGGTAGAAGACACTATCTTAAAAACAAAGGCAACTAAAAAGTGATCCCAGAATAAGAGTAGAAAATTCCAGACGTCAATGGTCAGAGTTGACATCCTTAAAAAACTTTTAAGGCTATATGGTAAATAATCAAACAGTACAGGGTTATTGCTGTTGTCATCTTACACACTCTCGGTTACCTAGGCTGGCCCAGAACTCTATGTAGCCAAGGCCAAGCTAAATCTCATTATCCTGCCTCCCACGTTCCAGGGCTGCAGAGTAACGGCCATGATGAAATTCAAGTAGAATGTTTTTCAGGTTACTGGGTAAAATAAATTTAAAACTTGATACAAGCATTTTTTTTTTAAGATTTATTTATTGATTTTATGAATGAGTACTCTATCTGTATGTATACCTGTACACCAGAAGAGGGCATTAGAACTCATTATAGATGGTTGTGAGCCATGTGGTTGCTGGATTTGAACTCAGGACCTCTGGAAGAGCAGCCAGTGCTCTTAACTGCCGAGCCATCTCTCCAGCCCTATACTAACATTTTCTTGTGGAAAGAAAAAAATGTAGATGGTGTGCCTGGACTCAGAACCATCGACATCTAACTAATAAAGAATCAAGAGGCAGGTTGGGAAGATCAAAGAAATATGTTTTAAAGTTTCTAAGAGCTGAAAAGAATTAAGTGAAATAAATGCTGTTTGATTTCTCATAACTATCATTACCCCAAGCTGTCATCTGCCATTTTATTTTCATACTATTTCATATCTGAGAGATTTCTGATTACTTTGTTCTTTTAATTGGGATTTGTGCTTTTCTAACTTCATGATATCTCCTATAGCATCTAAACTGAAACCAGCTTTTAAAAGCAATAAATATTCTATTCTTTTTATCAACAGAGCCCATTTTTTTCCTACCATCCAATTCTGTTCTTGTTTGCCACAATCTCTTCTTCTACACTAAGTTTATTTTAAGGAAAGAACTTAGTTATAAATAATAACTGTTTTCCAAAACTCGAACAACTGTTAAAAAACAAATTAAAATTACAAAAGAAAGGAAAATTAAAATCATCCACTATCTTACCTCTTAGAAATAAACTTCTTCTCTTTTCACAAATAACTACAGGCATGCTCACACACAGCTTCTCACAAATCACCACTGCACATGCTCAGGCTGCCTGGACACAAGCTCCAGGGAGGCGTCAGAAGAGGGTCTTTACAAGCACCCCTAGGAGCCCACAGCAAAAGGCCCTTAAGGTGATAATGCAGGTTACTGAATCCAGTGTTCTAGGGCACAGCTTAACACCCACCACATACATGTCAGCATGGAAACTTACTCTTCTAAGAGGATACAAGGGCAGCAAGTGTGCAGAAAGGTACTACTGAAGAACATTTGATTTCTAATTTTTGCTACTAGAAATGACTCTCTTCCAGATGTTCCACTACAACCTGTTTCAACCCCACTCAGCCTACACAAACACCAGTCAGCTGGAGACAGTTACTCAAGTGCCCACCCCACATTTCCTCTGTGGCACCAGGCACACTATACTGCACATTCACCTTTAACATAGCCCCCAATTGTAACATGCGACCAGGTGTCAGAGCACTGGACAGCATCACCCTGAGACACGTCAACATTCACTTCCACAGTGACTGGATTTCCTGGGTCCTCTATGGCCCAAAAGCTTTTTCTCGATTTCACTCTAGTTCTGGTTTTTATACACTTTTGCTTATAATCTGTCAGAGGGGATGCATTTTACTACTAATGATTAACTGTTACCAAATCTACAACTCTCTCTTCTGAGCTTCAAATCTACTATTTCCAGATGTCAGAGAAACGCTTACACAGAGTGGTAACAGAAAAGTCACATTAGACATATCATAAACTATCCAACCGGGGAATCTCAGAGTCAACCCTCTGCTCCTCCTCCTCCCTCTGACTGGCAGCAAAGTCAGTCAATTTCACTTCGACAAAGTTCTTCCAAGCCCAATCCTTCTGTGACCATCCACACTACCTAGTCTAACTCACCATCTCTCAGATCTCCCAATGGTCTGTTTCTCTGGTCTTAGAGGCAGGCTCTCTGCATTCCTCTCAGCTCCTTTAAATTCTAGCTACATGCCCTTCACAAGTCACTTAACTTTTCCAAGCTAATATATTCAACTGGCCATGAAAGAGCCTTTCCTTATTGTGTTACTTGGGATTCTGTGACATAATACATGTGAAGCCCTGTCCACAGTACCTAGGAGTAAGTAATAACCACTGGCTATTAATATGAACCTGGGAAAGTGCAAATTCAAGAGTATATTTGTACCTCTTTACAATCTATGTTCCATTACCATCAGCCTTCAAAATCCAATTCATTTTACAGTTTTCATTCAATCATAATAATTGTTACATTGATCACATTTTATATAGAATATATTATATAATAGTCCTACTTCCTTACCTATAAAGGTATAAATATATATTTACTTAAGTGTATCTATGTACATATTATATATATTACAAGATATTAGTATATATTATGTCTTATATAATATATATCTACTATATAAAATACACACACATAACCCATTTATAAAAATATGTACATCATGTGTGCAAACAAATATAGTTTATACATAGTAACAACATTATTATTTATTACTATTCATTCATTGTAGCTAATACTTAATGAACACTGAAACTTTTTTTAAATGAAACATTTAGACTTCAAATGTTTTCACTCTTTTACTCTACATAGTAACTCTATAAACCAAATACTACTTCCATTTTTCAGATGAGGAAATTAAGGCTGGTTGATCTAAACATCTTTATCGCCTTCTGAACTTGGTTGTGATGTTTGTACAAACTCATCCTTCAAGACCTAACTCATTGCTTGCTTTCTACAAGTAAAATTAACTTCTTGCTCATCCAGGCTCCCATGAGATTTTACAGCCATACCTCAATGACTTCAATACATTCTGAGAAATGAGCCTTTAAGCACTTTGCTGTTATGTATGTAGTTACACAGAGTAGGACAGGTACAATATCACCAGACAACAATCGTACGTGACCACCATCATACATGGAGTCTCTCATGGATCAAAACATCATCATAGGCTGCATTCTGCACGTATGTACACATAGTACATTTCAGAGACATAATTGTCTTCACAAACAAATTGGACACAACTGCCTTATGCATTTTTGTAACTAGGACAGTGCCTGGCAAGGCATGGGCTCTGCAAATATTTTGAAATTACATTGGATTAGAAGTTGAAGTCAAAAAAGAAAATGAGATTTTTTAAAAACTGCAGTTTCACAAGGAGTCATTAGGAAACCAACTTTAAATCTAAAAGCAGCAAAAATGCTTGTCAAGTCTATAATTTTATTAAACATTACATACCTAATTTTACAGATCCTCCAAAAAGGGAACCTTTATCAAAAGCATCCTTCCACGTAAACGTCAAGCAGATCTAGGACGGAGAGGAAACAGAAACCTTTTTTACCTCTGTGGACTTTGTTAATTACTGAAGAAGAATCCAGTAAAGAGGACAGAGTCTGCCACCTCTAGGCAATGATCCCTTTCCTTTTCCCCATGTAAAATACTAACATTAAGGTATTTCAAAACGTTATTCTGTGTGGTCTTTATAAACAAAAAGAAGTAAAGGAAATAAAGCACCGTGAGGTTTCCTGATGGCCCAAACTGAACAGCTCTCATACCAAAGCAGGAAAAATGGGCTGGTGGGATGGCTCGGCTCAGCTCAGCAGGTAAAGAGCTTGCCACACAATCCTTACAAGAGGAGTTTAATCCCTGGAACTCATGCAAAGATGGAGGGAACAGAACCGACTCCCTGAGTTATCCTCTGACTTCCACATGCAGATCATTATATCCATACACATCATACACACACATACTACTCATAAATAGTCCTTTATCAAAGCAAGGTTTCACTGTGTAAACCTGGACTGGGCCAGTCTTAAACTCACAGAAATCTGTCTGTCTCTGACTCCTATATGCATGAGTAAAAGGTGTATGACACATTTGGCCTAAAATATATTTTTTATTTTGCTTTATTATTTTTAAAAACTTAGAAATAAAGATAGCACATCAAAATTAACCAGACTCAAAGAACATACAACTTAATGAACTTACATACAATTAGAAATAGCATTCAAAATGCAAGCTGTTAAGTTTCAACATTAAATTTTTTTTTTTTTTTTTTTTGGTTTTTCGAGACAGGGTTTCTCTGTATAGCCCTGGCTGTCCTGGAACTCACTTTGTAGACCAGGCTGGCCTCGAACTCAGAAATCCGCCTGCCTCTGCCTCCCAAGTGCTGGGATTAAAGGCGTGCGCCACCACTGCCCGGCTTCAACATTAAATTTTACACTAATAAAATATTTTTTAAAGACATAAGAGAATGACTTTTGGGGGAGAATGGAATAAGGTAATATTTTATTTCTTGATCTGAGTAGTAGTTATATAATATACTTACTTTGTAAAAAGTCAAGCTATACATGATTACAGATGAATAAAAATTTCACCTAATAGAAAACTAGCTGGGTCTGTTAGCACAGGCCTATAATCCCAGCTATTCAGGAGGCTAAGGCAGGAAGGTTACAAGATCAAGGTCTGCCTGAGTTACATAAGTTGAAGTTGAAGGCCAGCCTCAACAACTTAGTGAGGCCATGCCTCAAAAGACAGAAAGAGGGCTGGGAATGTAATTTAGTGGTAGAGTGTTTGGGAGCCACAGGTTCAATCAAAAGTACCCCAAAAAAAGGGCAGGGGGTCGGGGGGAAGCCTACACCTCTCCCTAATTCTTTCTGTTCTTTTTGTTTTTCTAGACAGAGTTTCTCTGTGTAGCCTTGGCTGTCCTGGAACTCTGTAGACTAGGCTGGTCTCGAATTCAGAGATCTACCTGCCTCCCAAGTGCTGGGATCAAAGGTATACAACCATCACTCCTGGCTTTCTTCCTAATTCTAAAATAAATTTAACCCGTATGAAACTTTGAAAGACCTTAGCTTCACTTAAATAATTTATCAAAGTCCAACACAAAACTCTTTCAACTGAATTAGAAATCTCCCAACACACACAACGACTACACACCCATCTCCGCCCCCCTCCAGCTCCCAGCAGCTTCTGCCTTTGATTCTTCTGAGTTCACCTACTACAGGCTCCTTTTCGGCCATCATGTGAGCACATGCACATGCCTCTCACCCTGGACTTCCTTAAAGGGAGTATCCACAAATGATAACTTCATCTGCAAAACTATTAGTACAAGAATAGACCAGGCAGGGGTACCTACATCTTTGATCCCAGCACTCAGGAGGCAGAAGCAGGTAGATCTCTGTAAGTTCAAGCCCAGCCTGGGCTATAGAGCTAGTTCCAGGGCAGTCAGGGATACACAGAGAAACCCTGTGTCAAAAAAACAAACAAACAAACAAAACTGGCTTCCCCAAACTTGGTGGCACATATCTTTAATCCCAGCAGAGGCAGACTGATCTCATGAGTTCAAGGCCACCCTGGTTTACATAGTAAATTACAGGACAACCAGAGACCCTGTCTTAACCATCCTCAAAAAAAAGTCAAGGGTGAAAATAAACACATCTCATTGGTATAAAATAGAGAGTAACACTCTATACAAGCTTCAAAACTGACTGAGGACATGAAGAAAATTCAGGAGAATCTTCAGAAGGACAATATTCACATAAGACAGAATCAAAACTTCTAATTTATATAAAACTGCCACAGAAGCCTAACCATAGTAAAGTCATATCATTGACAGACGCACAGGTAGAAGGAAGTGGGTGACCTGCAACCACAACTTGATAGCAAAATTAACAGCTTACCTGATTTTCAGAAAATGGGAACTTGGGTTCAATGGAACAAATCTGATCATAATATCTAAAAAAAAAAAAAAGAGAGAGAGAGAGAGAAAGAGAAAGACTAATTATTAGCAGAGTAAAAATGAGATGAATTTATATAAACACAACTGCTGGAGAGAAGGCTCAGCAGTTAAAAACAATGGCTGCTCTTCCAGAGGACCTGAGTTCTATCCAGAATACAATTAGTGGCTCATAACCATCTCTAACTCCAGTTCCAGGAGATCTTCTAGACTCTCTATCTTCTGGTCTCTGTGGGTACTAGGTATACACATAGTGCACATACATGCAGGCAAAACACCCATACACATAAAATTAGAATAAATTTTTAAGAGAATAAACCAAAACTATTTGTGGTGGTTTGAATGAGAACAGCTCCCACAAGATCATAGATTTGAATGTTTGGTCATTAAGTAGTGACACTACTTGACAGGGATTAGGAAGTATAACCTTGTTGGAGTAGAAGTGGCCCTGTTGCCGGGCGGTGGTGGCGCACGCCTTTAATCCCAGCACTTGGGAGGCAGAGACAGGAGGATTTCTGAGTTCGAGGCTAGCCTGGTCTACAAAGTGAGTTCCAGGACAGCCAAGGCTACACAGAGAAACCCTGTCTCGAAAAACAAAAACAAACAAAAAAAAAAAAAGAAGTGGCCCTGTTGTGTTGGGGTAGACCTTGGGGTTTCAAAAGTACAGGCCAGCCAGTCTCTCTCTTCCTGCTGCCTGTGGATGTAGGATTCGCAGCCACCTCTCCAGCACAAATCTGCCTGCTTGCTGCAAGACTTCCCTTCCACCACGCTGATAATGAACTAAACCTCTAAAACTACATGCAAACCAAAGTTAAATGTTTTCTTCTATAAGAGCTGCCTTGGTCACAGTATTTCTTCACAGCAATAGAATATTGACTAAGACTCAACTTGTCCCCAATTACAATGTCCCACAGATCCAACTTAACCATTTGTTTTAAGGTTACTAAATGCAATCCTTAAACCACACACTAAATTATGCAAAATAAAGAGCTATACTAAAAATTAAAAAGGATGCTCACCACCACGGACAAATATTCATCTCATATTATTCAGTACAAGTCAACAAACACTGGAAAACGTTGTATTTCTTAATATAGTTTATTAAGATGACTATGTTTAGCCTTGTGTGACAGCTCACACCTTTAATCCCAGCACTGAGGAGGCAAAGGCAGGCAATCTCTGTGAGGCCAGCCTTCTCTACACAGCATGTTCCAGAATACCCGTGGTTACATAGCCTGTCTCAACATTTAAAAATGGTTCACTATTTCTAAGTTCACATATCTAATCAACTGATTAACAACTGATCAACTTTCTGACAGTTTAGGCATATCCATTACTGACACATACAGCTCCCCAAAAGCTCACAAATTACATGTCCACCAACCCAAAGCCCTTACTTCTTGCTCTTTGGAGCACATGGTCCACACAGTAATCGATATCTCACATAATGCAGCAAACTGACCCTTCCCCAAGTCACCGCACTCAGGGTGAGCCTTTAACCAGTCATTGAAGGACAGAGGGTCGAGCTAAGCTTGCAGGCTGGCCTCATCCCTTCACTTATTCCTGTCCACATCCCGCCATTGTCATCATGACTAGCTTTCCAACAATTACTTCTGGGGAAGGTTTCAAAAAGGCAAGCAAGAGAGGCAGAGAGCAACATGCATGGTAACAAGTTTGGCTGCACCCCAGGACTCCCAGGGACTAAACCATCAACCAAGGGGTACATATGGTTCCAGCCAAAAATGTGGGAGAGGAATGCCTTGTCGGGCATCAGTGGGAGGAGTGGTACTTGGTCAGCTGAAGGCTCAATAGATGCTCCAAAAAAGGGAAATCGAGGGTGGGGGAGGTGGGAGTGGGTTGGGTGGAGGGGCATATACTTGGAGGCAGGGAGTGGGAGGACGGGTTGGGGGGTTTTGGTGAGGGGGAAAACCGGGAAAGGTTTTACCACTTGAAATGTAAATGAAGATTATATTTAATAAAAAAAATAATAAGTTTGGCTGCAAACTGAGGGAACTGAGCCATTACTTAAACACACACAGAAGCTAAGGGGAGCCAGTTACCTCACTGTCAGAGGAAAGAATCCCAAATGCTGGAAGGGGCAGGCTGGAACAAACTGTAATTCTGGACTGGCCTGGGAGTATCAATGGGAGCTCATTTTTTTAACACTGTAGAGATAAACAAGAACAACTGCAAATGTGTATTATACATTACATACACTGAGAGGGCCTTGAAGCAATGACACCAGAACAAGGAACACACTTAGTGTCCAGATAATCTCCCGCACTAATGAGAGAGAAATGGATGAAACTGGGAAAACAAAAGAATCAAGCCAGAAAGTGATGCAGACAAAGAGCAAAGCAACGCAAAGCACAAGGAGCCAGTCTTAAGGAACTCCTCAGGGTCACAGAGAGAACAATCAAACAAGGAGCCAGTCTTAAGGAACTCCTCACGGTCACGGAAAGAACAATCAAACAAGGAGCTAGTCTTAAGGAACTCCTCACGGTCACGGAGAGAACAATCAAACAAGGAGCCAGTCTTAAGGAACGCCTCACGGTCACGGAGAGAACAATCAAACAAGGAGTTAGTCTTAAGGAACTCCTCACGGTCACGGAGAGAACAATCAAACAAGGAGCCAGTCTTAAGGAACTCCTCACGGTCACGGAGAGAACAATCAAACAAGGAGCCAGTCTTAAGGAACTCCTCACCGTCACGGAGAGAACAATCAAACAAGGAGCCAGTCTTAAGGAACTCCTCACCGTCACGGAGAGAACAATCAAACAAGGAGCCAGTCTTAAGGAACTCCTCACGGTCACGGAGAGAACAATCAAACAAGGAGCCAGTCTTAAGGAACTCCTCACGGTCACCGGAGAGAACAATCAAACAAGGAGCTAGTCTTAAGGAACTCCTCAAGGTCACGGAGAGAACAATCAAACAAGGAGCTAGTCTTAAGGAACTCCTCACGGTCACGGAGAGAACAATCAAACAAGGAGCTAGTCTTAAGGAACTCCTCATGGTCACGGAGAGAACAATCAAAAAGAAGTTGAGGAGATGGCTCAGTCAGTAAAGTGCTTGCCACCCAAGTACTCCAATCAAAGGAAGAGAGTTTGAGCCCTACTTGTAACCTCAGCACAGGTGCCCGGAAGCTCCAGCCTAGCCTACTCTACAAGCTTAGGTCAATGAGAGGCCCTGTCTCAAAACAGAGCGAGGTCAGGAGAGATGGCTCAACGGTCAAGAGTACTGACAATCTCCCAATGGACTTGGGTTTGAGTCATATGGTGGCTCACAGACAGGTTCTCCTCCAGTTTCAGGGCATCCAATGCCCAGCACAAGGTATGAATGTGGTGTACAGACATATACTCAGACAAAACAACCATATGCATTAAATGGACAGACAAGTTTTAAAGGAAAATGAACAAGTGGATGCACCAGAAGAAGGGCCTTCACATGAATGTACACACATGCACACAGACCCATACACACATGCAACCACATCCTGATGTACACACACAGTCACACTGACAAATCACAATCCACTGAAGAAAAGAACAGTATTGTGAAGTAAATAAGCAGGTGACTAGAATTAGTTCCACATATTGTGTAATGACAACTAGTAAATCTTCTCCCACAGTATGTATCTGGCTGTGGTAATATTCATCAATGGCTACTAAAAATAATCAAAACTTTGTGTGTACAAAACACAGGATACAACCTCCGTCTGGCACTATATGAACTAAAGGCAGTGTCCGCAGCTATAATCTCAGTACTGGGGAGGTAGGGAAGGGGAACAAGAATTTGAGGCCAGCTTCAACAGAACAAAGCATAATAATAAAAGTTTGATGTGATGCCCTATACATGTTTATTAAGGAGTATAACATATTAACTGTAAAGTCAAGGAACTGGCAAACAGTATCTTAACCAAGTCATAAAAATCCAAGTTATCACACAGCACCACAGTCCTAATATGCCCTAAAGCAGCACGGTCCACCTGGGCACAAACACCCAAGCCACAAGGAAATCTGATACAAAACCTTACGGGGGGGGGGGCAGATATGGTGGCACACACCTTTAGTCAAAACGGGATTTCTTTGAGTTCAAAGCCAACCTGGTCTATACAGTAAGTTCTAGAATACCCAAAGCTACATAGAGAGACCTTGTCTTAAAAAAAAAAGGGAAAGGAAAGGAAAGGAAAGGAAAGGAAAAGAAAGGAAAGGAAAGGAAAGGAAAAGAAAGACCTTGTCAAGGGGCATTCTGCAAAGCAACTAGCCTGAGCTCTTCAAAAATGCCAAAGTCATAGGTGGAATGTAGTTCACTAGCCTAGAGTGGCTAAGTCCCTGCATTTGATTCCAAGTAACCATTAAAGGGAAAGAAAGCCAAAACTCCAACGATAAAAAGAGAACTACTCAGACTGAAGGACATTAAAGAGGCATTAGTAACTGAGGCAACACACTGGTGGGAGCCCAGACCCTGGACCTGTAAACCTCGCCAATGGAGTATCAGCAAAACTTGAGTTCAACAGATTGAATGAAGTCAGCAAGTGTCCTAATTATGAAAGATATGGCTGGATTATCCCTAGGGGAAAAAATTAAGTATTAAAACCTTTTGATGGAGCCGGGCAGTGGTGGCGCACGCCTTTAATCCCAGCACTTGGGAGGCAGAGGCAGGAGGATTTCTGAGTTCGAGGCCAGCCTGGTCTACAAAGTGAGTTCCAGGACAGCCAGGGCTACACAGAGAAACCCTGTCTCGAAAAACCAAAAAAAAAAAAAAAAAAAAAAAAACCTTTTGATGGATAACTGTTATGGTAATGAATGAGATGTCCTCTATGGTCTCAGGCCATAATACTTGGTCCTCAAGTGATGGTGCTGACTGGGAGGTTTCAGAGGTGTAACTTTGCTGGAGGAAATATGTCACTGGGGTGGGCTTTGAGATTTCAAGCCTCTCACCATTTCTTATGTGCTCTCTCCCCTCTTGTGGTTCAAGATGTGACCCCTCAGTTTGCTGATCCAGCTGCCTTGTCTGATGCTTCCCGGTAATGATGATAAACTCATCCCTCTAGAGCAGTGGTTCTCAACCTAATGCTGAGACCCTCATGTTGTGGTGACCCCCAACCATAAAATTATTTTTGTTGTTACTTCATAACTGTAATTTTGCTACTGTCATGAATCATAACGTAAATACTTTTGGAAATACAGGTTTGCCAAAGGAGTTACAATCCACAGGTTGAGAACCACTACTCCAGAACTTTAGGTTCTAAGAAATCCTTCCAAGTTGCCTCTGGCATGGTGCTTTATCATAGCAATGAAAAAGTAACACCCATTATACTTAAAATTACTTCCAAATGTTATAATGACGCTGTGCATTACCTGATCAACTCTGGAGCATAACATCAGGATATTTATTATTATACATTCAAGTCAATAAATTACATTCTCTCTGGCTCAGGGCCTTCACTCCCTTCACTAGATCCTAAGGAGACTAGAGCAAGGCCTGGAGCAGCAGAGCCTTCAGATGAACCTGCCGCAGTAAGGCCAAGCTGGATACAGACCAAGAAGTGGCAAACGTTTTCAGAAAAGGGAGGATATTCTAGACTAGTGATGAAAGGGAAAGGTGAAAACTGTGTAAGTACTTACATAACAACAAAGAAACTTCTGCCCCTGCCCCTACCCCAAGCCTAAAGACACAACAGCTGTTCAACTCCCATAAACTGTCACTTTGCAGGAAAGGAGGCACACAGCCAGCACCCCCTGTAGTTTGGCTATTCAGTGTCACCCCAAGACTGACTTGTTAAAAGCTTAGCTCCTGCCAGTGGTACTCTAGAGAGGTGCCTGAATTAGGAAATGCTTATCCGTGAGTTAACCCACTGGTGAGTTCTATGGGCTACTAGGAAGTACCATTTAGCTGGATGGAGGAAGATCATTGGAAGAGTGCCTTTGAAGGGCGCATCTCCTCTCTGGTTGCCCCCATCCCCCAAACTTCCTGGCTGCCAGAGGTGAGTAGCCTCTGCCATCACACACTCAGGCTGCCTCGCTCCAGGCACAAAGCAACTGAACCACAACCACAGACCAAAAACCCTTGAAATCATGAACAGTAACAAACTTTTCTCCTTTTTTCTCAGTATTTTTGTCACAGCAATAAACAACACCCAAATTCCAAAGCACTCTCCTCTCCTATGGGAGAACAAAATAATCCAGTGTGAACTTCCAGACTGGGGGTCCACTGGGGAGCCAAGCATGGCTGAGCCTAGACAGCTGTGGTGTGCACACCGGCCGACAGGAAAAGCACTGCAGCAAAGGGCAGAGTAAGCGTAAAACAGCACCAGGCCACCAAGACTCACGGAGCTAACCCACCCGAGTGTTGTCTGCAGGCCAGACGAAAGCAGGCAACCCACTAGACCTAATCCTGACCGGGCCGGAAAGTAAGCAGAGAAGAAAATAGGACACGGAGCTACTTGCTTCAAAGGCATAAAAGAATGACTGCATAGAATATACTGAAACTTTTGTACCAAGCCTCTTCCTCCACAACCTGAGTTGCATGGGCAGAAGAGGCCATGTATGTTACACATTTACATGATCACAAAGGTTGAGATGGTTGCCTTAGAACATGCTATGGTATGAGATGGTTGCCTTAGAACATGCTATGGTATGAGATGGCTGCCTTAGAACATGCTATGGTATGAGATGGCTGCCTTAGAACATGTTATGGTATGAGATGGCTGCCTTAGAACATGCTATGTATATTACACATTTACATGATCACAAAGGATGAGGTGGCTGCCTTAGAACATGCTATGGTATGAGATGGTTGCCTTAGAACATGTTATGGTATGAGATGGCTGCCTTAGAACATGCTATGTATATTACACATTTACATGATCACAAAGGATGAGGTGGCTGCCTTAGAACATGCTATGTATATTACACATTTACATGATCACAAAGGATGAGGAGGCTGCCTTAGAACACGCTATGGTATGAGATGGCTGCCTTAGAACATGCTATGGTATGAGATGGCTGCCTTAGAACATGCTATGTATATTACACATTTACATGATCACAAAGGATGAGGTGGCTGCCTTAGAACATGCTATGGTATGAGATGGCTGCCTTAGAACATGCTATGGTATGAGATGGCTGCCTTAGAACATGCTATGGTATGAGATGGCTGCCTTAGAACATGCTATGGTATGAGGAGGCTGCCTTAGAACATGCTATGGTATGAGGAGGCTGCCTTAGAACATGCTATGGTATGAGATGGCTGCCTTAGAACATGCTATGGTATGAGGAGGCTGCCTTAGAACATGCTATGGTATGAGGAGGCTACCTTAGAACATGCTATGGTATGAGGAGGCTGACTTAGAACATGCTATGGTATGAGGAGGCTGCCTTAGAACATGCTATGGGAGGCGACTGGGAAGAGCAGCCATGGAAATCAAAATCATGGCCAGCATGAAGCAAACTCCCAACAAGATCAGCTACGGCTTTACATGAGGGAGCCCACAAAGCTAATATACCCTGGGCAAAATGCGGCTCCTGGAAGAGACAAATACAAGAGCTATGTACTTCCACAGGGCGAGCAGACACCAGTAACTAGCTACCCACCCCCGTATCAAAAGATTTTTAAGTAACCAGTCTCAGTGGTCTACCATGTCATTCAAGTTTTCTTTCGAACGACTGTAGCTTCTAACTTTTACAACTGTCAATCTGACACTTGATTGTTTTGAACATAAGATGATTTATTTCAAGTGAACAATGTAGTAAGTCACCGACATTTGGTTCAGTGTCCAAATTCTCTCCCTTCCCTTACATAACTATTATTAAGAAATCTAGATGTGGCCCAATAAAGAAAGTCGCAAACGGGGATCGTAAAAAGGAGACTTCAGTTTTAACACCCAAAAAGTGAAAACCGGTCAAACGGCTGTAACCAGAGAGATCATTACACGGCAGACGTCCTCCCAGGTAAGGAGCCTCGGTGACAGAAGTCACCCGGAAAGGAGGGCTGGGTTATGAGTCCTCTCACCAGGAAAGAATGCTGACCACACCTACGCCGCTGGCCTGAGTCAGAGTGGAGAGGCCAGGCGCGGGGGAGAGGGAAAGGGAGCGAGGCTATGAAGGGAGGAAGCAGAGCTGGGTAGGAGGGACGCTGGGAGGGGAGGGAGGATAGGAAGGGGGACTGGGAGGGAGCCCTGCGGCCCGGGCCCACCTCAGCAGCGTCTCCAGCGCGCCCTCGTGCTTGTCCAGCGGGCGGCCGAGAGCCGAGCGCCGCAGTTTGCTGAGCTCCTCGGCCGCGCGGCAGTACTGGGCCTGCTCCTCGCCGCCGCTCGGGTACGTCTGCTGGATGAACTTCACCAGCGGCTTGGCCAGGTCCACCTCCGAGGTCTTCTTCAGCTGCACCCAGATGAACGACGCCATGGTGAGCGCCCGGCCGCCGCGTCGGGCCGGACAGACGGAGGGACAGCGACGACGGCCTAGGCGCGCACGGCACCGGCAGCGGACGAGCGGACCGACGGGCCGACGGACTGGGCTGCCAGCGCTTCGAGCCGGCCACTTCCGGGAGCCCCTGCGCAGGCGCAGGCGGAGGGGCGCGCCGCTCGGTCACGTGATGGTGCCACCAAAGCGTCGCTCACCTGGTCTCGCCTGTGCGGCGCCTGCGCGGTGGGATCAGGCGGTAGCCTGCTGCGATGATTCAACTTTCAAAAAGATTCTTTTGGTTATTTTGTTTTGGTTTGGCTGTTTTGTTCGAGGCGGGGTTTCTCTGTGTAGCTCTGGCTGTCCTGGAACTCACTTGTAGTCCAGACTGGCCTCGAACTCTCAGAGATCCTCCTGCCTCTGCCTCCCCAGTGCATGCGCCACTACCATTGGCTCAAAAAGATTTGAATTTCTCTTAAATTCTGCTTTATTTTTATTTTTAATTAATTGCAGTTTTCCTTTTTTATTACATAAAATTAATTTTATAGATCAATATATTCTGTCCGGTGGTGAAATACTCCTTTGTTTTGCTTTCCCCTAATTAGACCAGGCGCTGGGGTCCTGGGGGCTATTGTGATGTACCGTTGAAGGTCCACTGTGTGTGCTGGTCCTCAGTCCAAAGTTGGCAAAATCCCTGCCTTCGCACAGTCAGCCAAGTAAGGACACAGACGGTAGAAAGGTAAGTAAAAAGAGATCTCTTAGAAGAACATAGCATAAACAAGATAATTCAAGAAGCATCCTCCCAGAAGATGAACTTAAAAGAATACTCGCCGTTTGACATTAAAGGAGGGCACGGGTGGAGAGGATTTAAGTGGAAAGAGCCCCCCAAACCAAAAGCACGTGTATCCCCCATATCTGGAACTTAAAAGGGAAGTAGAGACTAGAATGAAAGGAAGTTGAAGAGTGACACCACAGATCATTATGGAACTTGTAGTCAATGTATAGAATCTGTTTAGTACGATCAGTGGTACTTAACCAATTTATTTTTATATTTTAAAAGGCCTCCCTGGGTAACTGGAGAAATAGATTAGCAGTTAAAGATTGCTTGCTGCTCTGAGAGAGAGAGAGCCAGAGAGAGAGCCAGAATCCTCTTTAGTTAGCCACTCCTGTAACTCACGGTGACCATCGCCCTCTTGTGGCCTCCTCTGGAACCAGCTCTCACATGCACATACATAAAATGTTTTTTGAAGGCCTCCCAGAAGACAAATCTGGTACTTTTAATTTTTGTTTTGTTTTGTTTTATTTGGGGGTATGCAGAGGTCAGAGGACAACTTCTGGAGTCAGTTCCTTCCATCATGTGGGTCTTGGGGATGGAACTCAGGTGGTCATGATTGGCAAGCAAGCACCTTTCCCTGCTGACCCATCTCACCACTCTTGAAGAGCAGAAGTGGATGAACAATATCATCTATGAAACATTCCAGGCAAAGCTAACTTGAATCTGTCAAGCCTTCACATCAAACACGCATTTTTTTTCATTTTTTATTGTTTTTACATGTATGGGTGTGCTGCCTGCATGTATGTCTGTGTACCATGTTTGTTCCTGGTGCCCCCTGAGGGCAGAAGAGGGCATCAGATCCCTTGGAACTGGAGTTTCAGAAATGATGAGCTGTATGTGGGTGCTGGGAATTGAACCTGTGTCTTCTGGAAGAACAGCTAGTGTTCTTCCTAACAGGGGAACCATCTCTCCAGTGCCAAAACACACAATTTATAAGAAATACAACAAGTGTAATAAGAAATTCTGACACTCTGGAGGATAACTAATGTATAAGCTTCAACAATGTATCATCCTGGAGAAAACAATGGTTGTATAAAAAAATTAAAAAAAACTCAGGGACATTACAACCTGCCCCAGATCCTATTCTGAACAGACAAGCTATAAAATGCCTTTCAGGACAGTTGAAGGAGGAATGAAAACATGGAATATTTGATAAGACGAAACTGTGTTGCCATACAAACCTTGGAGGTCATTAAGAAAATGGCAACTCACAAAATGGGATGTGTGTTTTACTATCTTGGTTTTAACAAAATAAATATGTGTATTTATGGACTATAAAAAGGATTACACCCTGAGGTGGTACTGATTATAATCTTTGGAAATAGAAACATACATTTTTTTGTCTTATTTTTATCTTCATGTAATATTTTTGCTTTATACATTATATTTGTTCACTAACAATAAAGCTTATTTTATGAAAGTTCGTTTTATTTATTTACATTTACTTTTTAATTCAAGGGGAGGTGTGTGTGTGTGTGTGTGTGTGTGTGTGTGTGTGTGTGTGTGTGTAGGTCGAAGGACAACCTGTAGGGATCCTTTTCTGGTCCAGCTCACATCTTCAGGCTTGGTGTCAAGCCCTTTGGCCACTGATCCATCTCAGTGCACTATAAAAATGTCTTTATTCTAATTAAACTATTTCTACTTACAGTAAATGCCACGGCCACCCTGCCCGGTGTGCATCAAAAGGATGTAGTGAGGCAAAGTGTGAAACACGATCAGAAATCAGGCAGCAAAAAAATCATCCTCAAACCTGACCTAAGGAAGATGATCAACACTGATACGGTTTTTGAGTTAGGAAGTGAATTTACTAACACCCAGACAGGAAAATTAGGGAGTAAACGAGGATGGTACCTGTGTATCTGAGTGTTTGGTGAGAACACTTGCTGCCAGAAAGAAGGGCGGTGGATAACTCACTGAGCAGGGTGGAAGAACAGGCTGTTGCCAGAGGAGTTCCAGCTGTGGCATGCCTCGGCTAGTTATACCTCATGTAGGGCACCAGATATCAGGCTGCAAGTCTGCCCGCCAATGGGGTGCCCCATCATGGGCGTCCCAGTCCGTGTTTCCCATAGTGAGAAGCGGTGGATTCTGAGATGGACGCCGTGGTTCCTCGTCTCCGGTGTACCCAGACGCCACCCCGGGGATTGCTGGGAGTTGGGAACAGGGTCTGAGTGTCTGTGTTTCCTCTCAGGGCAACTACTCACCAGGCAGGAAGGGGAAGGCTCAGTCCAGGATGGGGATGGAATCTTCGCTTTGGTTCCAATTGAGTGCCAATATTATGGAGGGGCTGGGAGAGAAAAGACTTTCTCCAGGAGATTTAGGCGTGGCTCTTTGCCACAAAGGCCTCACCACCACCACCCTCCCTCCCCGGGATTCTTGTTGAAGAGCTGGTCCTTGCTTGTCCAGGCTGTTTTATTTGATGGCGGATGTGACTGTATATGCTTTACTTGGGGTGAACCAGGGATTAAATAGCTTTTGCGGGAAGGAATGCCCAGAAAGGGAAGTTTATTGCCTTAACACTTGGGCCCTATCTAGATACCTCATTAGCATGGAGAACTCCGGGTTTTTATGGTAGGTGACAATTGTCTTGGCCCTTTTAGTGGGGTGTCATGGTTACGTGTTCCAAATCAGATGGTTTGGCAGGGCGCTGGCTCCGTGCTCGCCGATCTCAATTCTGAGATTCGGCGGGGATTTGAGCCTGCCCAGCCTTACCAGTCCTTCTGCCTGGTGGCATGGTCCGCTTCCTCCACTGGCTGCGCTAAACCCCACCCATTAGAATCATCGTGGTGGTGATACATCAGAGATCGAATTCTACAAATTGGTTTTTCGTAGGAGTCAGCATTCAGCATGCAAACTACCTACAAATCTGGGGGATTATAACGGGTTACATAAAATAGGTCAAAAATCATCAAGAAATAAAGGTTTAATTTAAGGGTTTGTTTGTTTGTTTTTAAATGTGTGTGTGTGGGTGAGGGTATGCACAAGCCACAGATCGTGAGAGAGTGTGTGGAGGTCAGAAGACAACTTTTCAGAAGTTGGTTCTCTCTTCTACTTTGCTTTTGAGGCAGGAATTCTCTTGTTGCTACTGTGCCGGCTGAGTACTCCTGAACAGCTGACCGTTAATTCTCCTGTCCTCAGCTCCCAGCTCACTGCAGGGACGTGGGAATGGAGATGAGCTCTGCTGCATCCAGTTTTATGTGTTGTTCTTTTGCTTTGTCGTTCGTTTTTGTTGTTGTTGTTGTTTGTGGGGTTTTTTGTTTTGTTTTGGTTTGGTTTGGTTTGGATTTTTTTGGTTTTTTGGTTTTGGGTCTTTTTTTGGTTTTTTGGGTTTTTTTTGAGACAAAGTTCCTTCTATGTAGCCCTGGCTGTCCTTGAACTCCATATGTAGACCAGATTTGAAGCAGAGATTAAGGGTTCTTTGACAAGTCAGTTGTGTTGAATGTTTTGCTGGGGCAGGGCAAACACCACACGAAGGAGTGTTTTCCTGAAGTGAACACAGGTGAAAGGCTAAGGCGGACTCAGGAAGGAACATTTGGCTGAAGCAGACCCAGGAGAAAGGATGTTCTGCTAAAGCAAGCGTGTGAAAGGACACGTGATGAAAGATTCTTTGCTAATGACACACATGTATTGGTCTGCCTTACATTGCATAGTTGAGCTGCATTTGTCCAGACTCCAAAGAGAGAAACATACCAAAAAACACTTCTAGTGGTGTGCCTCGGTTTCTTGCCACTTCCTTGGACTCGGGCTGGATGGACGGAGTGATGTCAGGTGAGACAGACGCAAGTGCTGAGGTGGTGAGGCAAGACCTGTGGAGGACACATGATGTTTGAAGAGACTATAACAAGGACTCATCAAACAGTGATGGAGGCTGGGCTTGGCTTGCTTGCATAGCTCAATTGTTGATCTAACATCTTCGACGCTCATCGCTCCGTCGAGACTGACACAGCTGAGAACTGCTCCTGACACCTCTGCTGGTCCGAATCCCTCCTGCCTGGCTCTTCCTGCTGGGTTGTGCCACCTGCTGCTCTCCCGACACTAATGAACTGGACTGCTGGTGTCTCTGTGAAGTGCTGTCAAGTAGATCACGCTGCCACTGCTGACCTGTGAACCGAACTGATTTCCTGAGAAGACAGATGGGAGTTGCTCCAAAGAACCTTTCTAAACAGGTCCTGTATCCTTTCTTTTCCATTATCTCTGGTGGGGTGGTGAGCTAGAAGGGAAGTTAAAGCATTTAAGAATCATCATTAAAAGTAGATGTTGAAAAAACTTAATTTACACAGATTAGCCTTAAACTCACAGTGATCCACCTGCCTGTACCTTCCAAGGCATGCGCCAACACACCTGACTTGCGTCTAGATTTTGTGTGCATGTTCTGAAGATCAAACTCAGGCCAGCAGGCTTGCACAGTTAGCACATTTACCAGCTGAGCCTTCTTGCTAGCACATAATTTGTTGTCGTTGTTGTTGTTGATTTTGGTTTTGGTTTTTTTCAAGACAGGGTTTCTCTGTGTAGTCCCGGCCGTCCTGGAACTCACTCTGTGAACCATTCTGGTCTCGAACTCACAGAGATCCAACTAGCTCTGCCTCCCTGAGGCTGGGACTAAAAGTGTGTGCCACCACTGACCAGCAAAAATGGAATATTTCACATTTCACAAATATGTACAGCATCAAAGAAGCCAAACACATGGGGAGTGGGGACAACAGAGAGCGACAAGTGTATAAGAAGAGAGATGAGCTTTAAGAAGGATGGAGAACACAGCAGGCAAAGGGGAAGGAACCTGACAGGCATGGGGCTGGCAGTGTAGACCAGACAGTAGAGAGCCGCTCTAGCTTACATGAAGTCATGGGTTTGGTCCCAGCACTGACTAAATATTACTGGCTGTAATAGCACACACATGTAATATACCTTCCAAGATCTGAGATGGCCAGCACACACCATTCTGCCCAACCTTGATGACTAAATTTTTGTCTGACTCCCCCACTAGGATGTAAGCTTCATGGAAGAAATGTTTGTGTTCATTTTGTATAGTGTTACAAACACCCCTTGACTTACCCTAGAACTATGTCTGTCCCATGTCAACTGACTCATCATAGGTCAAAATGTATTGAATATCCTTAACCAAGAAACATCATCACTTAGCAACAAGGTCCACCATGAAGGATGGTTTGTTTGCCTGCAGGATTGTGTGACCCACTGACTCACTGCACTGCCCAGTATCACAAGAGAACAGCAGACAGCATATCACTAAGACAGGAAAAAGATAAAAACTTGGCTGTGTAGCCAAGGATGACCTTGAACATCTGATGATCCTCCTGACAGCTGGGGTTACAGGTATGCACCACTGTGGGGAGCCTAACCAACCCAAGACTTTCTCAGAAACCCTGATGAAAGGACAAAGAAGACTTTAGCTCTGTGTTCTTGTACAGGAATGGACTTGGCAAGGCCAGTCCAGGGCTAGAGCCAATGTCTCCTCAGAAGAGTCAAGGTTGCAGCTTCTGAGGACTTGACTCTTCCCCTTGGGCTGTAGTTATGAGTCCTTGGGCATCTGTGTCTGAGATATCCCGTGTTCTCTTTGCCAACACTGTCTGAGTTAGCTCTCTGCCAACATTAGCTAATCCCATCCCCCAGAAATAGTATGTATGATGCTGTGCTTCCTTTTCCATTTATTGTGTGCATGTGTAGATATGCACTTGTGCACAGCCTGCATAGGTGGGTCAGGACAGTGCCCAAGAGTTACGTCTCACCTCCTAGCTCATGAGCTCTGGGAATTGAACACAGGTCATCAGACTTGGTGGCAGGGGGGTTATTGCACCAAGATACATCACAAGCCTAGTTTCCAGTTATTGTCATCAGATGCTTCTGGGGAGGCACGTTATCTGCCAGCCACCCTTCCAGTCTCTGAAGGAGTAGGCATCTGGAAGGAGGGAACTAGTTGCAATCACAGCTACCAGAGACTGGGCATGCTGGTTTGTTAGTAGGGACATAGATGGGACGCTACCTATATTTTCAACATATATTGGAGGTGGGAGGTGTCCTGCAGAATTTTAAAAAAACCTGCTAGACTTAATAATATGATTTAATAAATTGGTAAGCTAGAATGTTAATGTATAGAAATCAATACAATAAAGCCAGACGTGGTGGCACACACACCTGTGAGCCTGGCACTTGGGAGGTGAAAGCAGAAGGATCAGACGTTCAAGGTTAGCCTTGGCTGCCTGAGGGCATATCTCAAAAAAAATGTTTGCACACACACACACACACACACACACACACACACACAGGGAAGAAAGGCAGACAGAGAGAGAGAGAGAGAGAGAGAGAGAGAGAGAGAAGATTTTAATATAACAAGTGAAAATTAAACTTCAATAACAACATAAAAACGTACTTTTATTATGTGTAAACTGGAGAAAAGCTCATATAATGCTTTTGTGTCTCTGTTACAAAGCATGAGAAGGAACCAACTTAAGGGAGGAAAGGTTTATTTTTTTGGCTCATGGTTTCAGAGCAGCTCAGTCCATGTGAGCCAGAGGCTCCTCCTGTGATTACAGACCAGCAAACAGAGTTCTATACAGGCCAAGTGGCAACCTTCAGATGCTCAGTCCCAGTGACTACGTCTCCCATTAGGCCCCACTTTCTAAAGGTTCTGCAGTGCTACTATCCAGCTACCCCCTCCAAAGATCTTGCCATGTGCTGGGGACACTTCAAAACACAAGCTCTAGGCTGGTGAGATGGCTCAAAGGGTAAAAGCACTTGCCTTTCAAAGCTGGTGGCCTCAGTTCCATCCCTGGATCCCAGGAAGGGAAGTACTGGCTCCTGATCTCCACACAGGGATACACACACACACACACACACACATACACACACACACACACACACACACACACACACACACACACACACACAGAGGACAGCTAAGAGCTGGGCAGTGGTGGCACATGCCTTTAATCCCAGCACTTGGGAGGCAGAGGCAGGCAGATTTCTGAGTTCGAGGCTAGTCTGGTCTACAGAGTGAGTTCCAGGACAGCGAGGCATATACAGAAAAACCCTGTCTCAAAACAAAACAAAAAAACAAATGATAACAAAGAATCGCACAGTGGTGCGTGGTCTCTTGGTTTCATTCGGCCAGTTCCTACCATAGTTGTGAATTTAAACCCAGTCTAGAACCCAGTCAGTCTGATGTTTCATCTCAGGCTTTTTTTGAATTCTGTGTCACCTTGCATGAAAACATTAAAGACTGTCATCCTGTGTGGCTGATATATCTTACCTGGGGCCAGTGGAAGGAATTGTACTCTGGAAAGAAAACCACCGAAGTCTTATCATTTCTGGGTCGATGTTTCATCGAGTTGTTACTCTGTTTGCATAATGAATCTGCTGTGTGCAAACACTGGGACAGGGGACAAAGGCCCATTTCATTAAGAAAAAGGAAACCAGAAGAGGGAGAGAAGGGGATGATCATGGATAAAATATGGCAGATATTGGTGAAGGGTTGAGGGCAGGCGATGCTTAGGCACAGGTCTTCTGTGCTTTTTAAATTGTCTAAAAAGAGTGTGTGTGTGTGTGTGTGTGTGTGTGTGTGTGTGTGTGTGTGTGTGTGTGTGTTTTCTACCTTCAGTCTCAAGGATCTAAACTGACATCATCAGGCTTGCTCAACAAGAACCATCAACCCACCCCCATCCCCCACCAGCCCTCCCCTCCCCACCTTTGGGACTTTTTTTTTTTAAATGAATATGCTTCAGACACACCAGAAGAGGGCATCAGATCCCATTACAGACCATAGTTAGCCAACATATGGTTGCTGGGAATTGAACTCAGGACCTCTGGAAGAGCAGTCAGTGCTCTTAACAGCTGAGCCATCTCTCCAGCCCCAGACTTTATTTTTTTTTTAATGAAGACAAATGGGTTGGGCTGTCATATAGCCCAGGCCAGGCTCTACTTCCCAAGTGCTGGCACCATGAATGTATCAGCACACATGTTATTAAAGCAGATTGATGTTTGTTTGTTTGTTTGTTCGTTGTAATACTAGGAATCAAACTCAGTACCTCGTGCATGCAAGGCAAACACACTACCAATTGAACTACATCCCAGTGCCCTCTTTATTTTTTTCAATTTGAAATTCTCCATAGCAAAAAGTTAGGTAATATCTCACAGACCCAGAAGACTAAGCACTGAGTGGATATTAAGTATGATTTAATTCTGAATTAAGTCTGGAGTTTTATTTCATCAAGTGTTCAAAACCTAATTTCTTACCACATTTTATATGTATGATGAAAGTTCTTTATTTCATTCTTTAATTTGTGGGGAGGGGCATACATGTCACAGCCCACATGTAGAGGTCAGATGCCAGCTTTGGGGAGTCAGTTCTTTCCTACTACTCTGTGGATTCTGTGAATTAAACTCAGGTCATTGGACTTGAAGGCAAGTGCATTTACCTGTTGAACCATCTTACCAGATCTACCTATATTTTTATTTTGAAAGATTGATTATATTTTTAAGAAGTGTGTGTGTGTGTGTGTGTGTGTGTGTGTGTGTGTGTGTGTGTATGTGTTGAACTGGAAGTTTCTGGTTGTGTCATGTGATGCAAACTCATGACGTTTTGCTGAAACAGACTCATGTGATGCTGAAGCAGACCCGTGAGAGGGCACGTGATGCTTGGAGATGGATGAGTAGAACCCAACAGACGGTGACAGGGTGCTTGCACTGCTAGCCATACAATGCTTCTTCCGACTCACATCTTTGCTGATCTTCACTATGTTGAGAGGCACAGCAGAGAACTTCCTTGATTTCAGCTGGTTCTAGTTGCTTCCACTGACTTGTGCCTGTGTGGTGAAGGCCTGGCTGTTTCTGCTGGATTATGCCACTGCCACTGATTCATGCTTGGTGACGCTCTTTGAACTGAACTGTTGGTATCCTGACAACACCCTGTAATCACTCCAAAGAGTTATTTCCAAATAGGCCCACATCCCCTTGTCCTATTTACCATCTTTTCTCTCCTACCTTTGGATGATGGGCTAAAGGGGGCAGGAGGAGGAAATCAAGGCATTTGAGAACCCTTATTTAAGTAGATTTTGGAAAATCGAAGCCTACAGTATGTAAACACGTGAGAGCAGATGCCAGGAGTGACCAGAGGCATCAGATTGTGAGCTACCAGACCTGGGTGCTGGGAACCTAACTGGGGTCCTCTGCAAAAGCAATACATACTTAACTATTGAGTCATCTCTATAGCTCCATAATGTTTTTAGACACAATCTCACTAGGTAGCGCAGGCTAACACTGCAGTTACCATCCTCCAGTCTAGGCTCTCCCGGTGCTGGGATCACAGACAGAAGTCACCATGCCTGACTTACTTTTTTAAGCATTTATTTTTATTTTTTATTCATCCATATGTGTGTTGTCTGTGCAGCTATATGACACAAGTGTTCTGGTCCTTAGAGCCTAGAAGAGGGCATCAGATCCCCTGAATCTAGAATTACAGGTTGCTGTAAGATTAATGTAGGTGCTGGGAATAGAACTCAGTCCTCTGTAAGCAGTATGTACCACAGACTGCAGAACCATCTCCCCAGCCTGTTGGTTGAATGTGTGATTATTAATTAGGTAAGCTGATTTAAACCTTTACAAATTTTTATTTAAAAGTATCAATCAAGGACTAGAGCACTGGCTGCTCTTTCAGAAGGCCTGGGTTTGGTTTCCAGCCCCCACATGGTGGCTTTGAATTGTCTGTAACTCCAGTTCCAGGGCATCTAGTTAACTTCTTCTGGGTTCTGTGGGCACCAGGCATACATGTGGTACACAGACATACATGTAGGCAAAACACCAGTACACACAACATGAAAATAAATTTTTTTTTGAGTCAGGATTTCTCTGTCTAGCCCTGGCTGTCCTGGAACCCCCTCTGTAGACCATGGCCTCAAACTCAGAGATACACCTACCTCTGTCTATAAATGCTGGGATTACAGGGTGTACCACCAAGCTCTCGTCCAGTCTCTTTGGGGTGATGCAGAGGAAAGGAGAGGAGAGGAGAGGAGGGGAGGGGAGGGGAGGGGAGGGGAGGGGAGGGGAGGGGAGAGGACAGAAGCAAGATTACAGAAGAATTTGCAGTTTGCAAAGCGTCCCAGCATGACACATGTTGTGCTACTGGGACAGCTCCAAGGCCTGCCACTGAGAGACCAGCCAGTGTCAGATGTGGCTGCCTTGCTAAGCCCAAGAGAAAGTACACCTGGAGAGCCAAGACCTGAGAGTTGAAGCACTACTGGGACCAGATCAAAAAGAGGCACTTAAAATGTGCCTATCACAGATTCAGGCATGGATTTCACAAAGGGGCCACACCTAGACCCAAGAGGGGGCTCCCACAGCACCCAGCTCAGCTCACCGATCTCAAGGAGCATCGTAAACATTCTGATTTTTAAAAGTAATTTTAAAAAAAATCAATCCATTCAGTTATTATTCCCTGGGAAAGTGAGATTGATACAGAGTTTTTCTATATAGCCCACAATGACCTGGGACTTGCTCTGTAATGGCAAATAACCTTGAACCTCTGACTCTCCTGCCTCCATTTTAGGGGTTCTGGGATCATGGGCCATACCCACCTGACTTGGCAATAATTTTTTAAATTTATTTTTATTTATTCATTTTACATCCTGACTACTGCCCCCCCTTCCTGGTCACCCCCTCCCACAATCCTTTCCCCCCTTCCTCCCTCCCCTTCTCCTCTGAAATAGTAAAGGCCCCCCAAGTGTACCCCCAACCCTGGCACACCAAGTCTCTGCAGGACTAGGCGCATCTCTCCCACTGCAGCCAAGCGAGACAGCCCAGCTACAAGGACCACAGACAGGCAACAGCTTTAGGGACAACCCCTGCTCTAGTTGTTCAGGACTCACATGAAGACTGAGCTGCACATCTGCTACCTATGTGTGGGGAGGCCTAGGTCCAGGCCATGTATGTTCTTTGGTTGGTGGTTCAGTCTCTGAGAGCCCCAAGGGTCAAGGTGAATTGACTCTGTTGATCTTCCTGTGAAGTCCCTATCCCCTCAATCCTTCCCTCAGCTCTTCCCTAAGAGTCCCCAAGTTCCATCCACTGTTTGGCTGTGGGTCTCTGCATCTATCTGAATTAGCTTCTGGGTGGAGCCTCTGGGAGGACAGCCATGCTAGCTTCCTGTCTGCAAGCATAACAGAGAACCATTCAGGAATTGGTGCTTCCCATGGGATGGATCTCTAGTTGGGCCGATAATTGCCCTCAGTCTCTGTTCCATCACCTGTCCCTGTATTTCTTGTAGACAGGATAAGTTTTTGGTCGAAGGTCTTGTGGGTGGGTTGGTGTCCCTATAGGTCCACTGGGGTTCCTGCCTGGTCACAGGAGGTAGCCCCTTCATGTTCCATATCCCCAATGTTGTGAGGCACGCTAAGGTCACCCCATTTATTCTTAGGTCCCTCCCTTATCCTGAGTCTCTGGAGGATCCTTGAGATGTCCCCCACCTTCCCACCCCTGACAGTTGCAGATTTCCATTCATTCTCATGGCCCTCTAGCCATCACCCCCGTCCCTCCCCACACTTGATTCTGCCCTCCGATTTCCCTCCCCATCCCCCTCCATCCTGTTCCCTCCATCCATCTGCCTACTACTAGTTTTTCCCTTTCTAAGTGAGTCAAGCATCCTCGCTTGTACCTTCCTTCTTGTTGAGCTTCGTTGGGTCTGTGGAGTGTAACATGGCACCTTATTTAATGGCTAATATCCACTTGTAAGTGAGTATATACCATGCATGTCCTTTTGAGTCTGACTTATCTTGCTCAGGATGATATTCTCAAGTTCCATCCATTTGCCTGCAGAATTCATGATTTCATTGCTGAATAGCGTTCCATTGTATAGATGTACTACATTTTCTTTATCCATCCTTCAGTTGAGAGACATCTAGGTTGTTTCCAGTTTCTGGTTATTATGAACAAAGCTGCTATGAACACAGTTGAGCAAGTGTCTTTGAGGGATGGTGGAGTATCTTTTGGGGATGTGCCCAGAAGTGGTATCACTGGGTTTTGATGTAGAACTATTCCCAGTTTTCTGGGATAAATTGATTTCCAAAGTGGTTGTATAAGTTTGCACTCCCACCAGGAATGGAGGAGTGTTCCCCTTACTCCACATCCTTGTGGGCTAACTCTTAAGGTTTTGATCTTAGCCATTCTGACCAGTGTAAGATAGAATCTCAGAGTTGTTTTGATTTGCATTTCTCTGATGACTAAGGACATTTCTTTAAGTGCTTCTCAGCCATTCGGGATTCCTCTGTTGAGAATTCTCTGTGTCCCAGTCTATAGACTGCTGTTTTGTACAAATGACGGTGTCCTTTGCCTTATAGAAGCTTTTCAGTTCCATAAGGTCCCATTTATCAACTGTTGATCTTACAGCCCGAGCCACTAAAGTTCATCTTTTTACCAGTGCTCAACAGATCTTAATAACAGCAAAACGTGAGACAAAATTTCTTCTTCTTGTGTGTCCTCTATCCCCTGAACCACAAGGGGGAGCAGAGGCCCAGGAACACACAGAGAGATTAGCATGACTAAGATTGTCTTAGACGTCTGCAGACTTTGGAGCTGAGGCTCTGAAGGAACAGCTGACTGCCTCCTGGCATCCACATCCCCCTCCTTCTCCAACAGAAAGGCCAGCATTGTTTCTAAACACGGAGACAAGCACAACGGAATCTTCCCAGGAGAAGAAGGAGGGTAAGTGACCTTGGTAAGGAGTGATGTAGGGTGGGAAGGCTGGGTACACATTTTGCTGGGCCAAGAGGATGACGTGTGCTTGTTTCAGTTTGTGAAGGGCAAGTTAAGCCATCCCTGACCCAAATAGCTCATGCCACAGTGTCCTAACCCTGCACGAAAATGCAACTCTTGGGTTGGCTCAACAACTCCTATACCCTGATGACAAGACACCCTCTCTTTCCCATCATCCAGGGGTTCCCGGTCACCTAGGCACCTTTGTTTCTTTTCTGTTGTTTTGATAGAAGACCCTGACAAAAACAACATAGGGGAGAAAGTTTATTTTCCCTCTCAATTCACATTACAGTCTATATTTGTGGGAAAGTCAAGGTAACAGAAGGTGAAGCCGAGAGTTCTATTACAACAGTAGTCAAAAGCAACGCATTAATGCATGCATGCTGGTGCCCATCTGGATTTGTCCCTTCTCACACAGTTCAGGATCTCCCATCCAGAGCATGTTGTCCCCTACAACACACTGGTCTTACCACTAATTAACACAATCTAGGTCAGCCTGATATAGATACTCCATACCCAGGTGATTCTGCACACTGCCATATTGAGTCAAAAGTAACCTGAGCTCAATACCCAGAGACCAAATGGTGGAAGGAAGACCAGACATCCCCAACCTGTCCTCTGACTTCCTTCTGTGCACACAAAATAAGTACATGCAAATTAATAAGGTGGAAAGTAACTGAGGAAGAGACCTGATATCAGCCTCTGTCCTGCACATGCATGCCATATGCACATATAAACATGTTATATGCATATACCTCACACACCAGCTGTTCAATCTGTGGGTTCGTTTGTTTGGTTTTTTACTTTTTCTATTTGATTTGAGATAGGGTCAATTATATCACAGGTAGGCCTTAAACTCACTAAACAGCGAAGAGTGACCTTGAGTCTTTTCCTCTACCACCTGACCTTTTCATTATGGCCATCCTGATTCCTTTTTTTTTTAAGATTTTATTTTATATATATGATGAGTTCACTGTAGCTATCTTCAGACACACCAGAAGAGGGCATCAAATCCCATTACAGATGGTTGCGAGCCACCAAGTGGTTTCTGGGAATTGAACTCAGGACCTTTGGAAGAGCAGTCAGTGCTCTTGACCACTGAGCCATCTCTCCAGCCCAACCATCTTGACTCCTGTCAATTGTATCTCCCACTATGGGTTTGCATATTTCCCTGATGGCTAAACATTACACATCTTTGTCAATGTGCATGTTGACCATTTGTGTATCTTCTTTTTAAAAAAGCTTTTAAAATAATGTGTATAGTCTCTGTGTGTGAGTTTGTGCACATATGTTCAGGTACAGTATGTTAAGGGACAGTTGAATCCATTTTTATTTTAGTTAAACAATGTTAGACTTTGATCATGCCCTTAGCTAGAGGTCACCTTGTTTGTTTGTTTGTTTGTTTGTTTAATTTATTCTTCTTCAATAATCTTGTGAATTGCACATTGTAAATTGTTTCCATTGTCCCAAGAATTGATTGACCATAAAATGTTTCATGATATGTTAATTGTCTGACCACAAACTCATAGCATGTACCTATCCCACCATCATAAAAATAACTGCAGAATTCTGTTGTATTTTTTTTTCAGTCACTGCTTGCTTGTTACGAAAGGGTCCTCCTGCTTCTGGTCCGTGCTGCTTCATTCTCCTGCCAAAGGAGAAGGTAAGTCTGGCCTGGCCATAAAGAAGAAACTTTGCCTTGCAGTATCTTGGTGTTGACTCCTGGTTTTTGACACCATCACATAGAAGAGGATTGGATCCCCAGAAACCAGAATTACAGGCAATTGTAAGCCTCACGTTGGGTGCTAAGAACTGAACTCAGGTCCTTGGGAAGATCAGCAAATCCTCTGACCACTAAGCCATCTCTATCCCTGGGGAATTGCTTACTCAGTCCCATGTCTTTCCTTAAATTATTTGTCCTATTTGTTTCTATAAGTCTTTCAAATATTGTAGATGCAAGTTCCTACACAGAAATAAGATTTGTAAAAATTTTCTCCCATTCCACAGGTTATACTTCTCTTTCATTTTGTCTTGACACAGGGTCTTAATATGTAGTCCAGACCTGGAACTTGATTGCTCTCAGTGGTCTTCCTCACCTTGAAGATGTCACTAACCAAGATGATGGCCATGTCACATGGCTGTTGCCATTTTGATGAGGTAACTAGCCAAACTGACAACAAAGTCTCATGGTTTTGCCTTTTTTGCCTGTAGTGAGCTCAGCTCCAAGACCCTCTGTGATGATTTTGTCCAGTTAGAAAAGCATCTTCCACAATGGAATACTACTCAGCTATTAAAAACAATGAATCCATGAAATTCTTAGGCAAATGGATGGAACTAGAAAATATCATCCTGAGTGAGGTAAAACAATCACAAAAGAACACATATGGTATGCACTCACTGATAAGTAGATTTTAGCCCAAAAGCTTGGAATACCCAAGATACAATTCACACCAAACGAAGCCCAAGGAGAAGGAAGACCAAAGTATGGATACTTTGGTCCTTCTTAGAAGGGGGAACAAAATACCCATGGGAGGAGATACAAAGTATGGAGCAGAGACTGAAGGAAAGACCATCCAGAGACCGCCCCATCTTGAGATCCATCCCATATACCAAACTCAGACACTATTGTGGATGTCAACAAGTGCTTGCTGACAGGAGCCTAATATAGCTGTCTCCTGAGAGGCTTTGCAAGTACCTGACAAATACAGAGGTGGGTGCTCTCAGCCAACCATTGGACTTAGCACAAGGTCCACAATGGAGGAGCCAGAGAAAGGACCCAAGGAGCAGAAGGAGCTGCAGCCCCACAGGAGGAACAACAATATGAACCAACCAGTACCCCCAGAGCTCCCAGGGACTAAACCACCAACCAAAGAGTACACATGGAGGGACCCATGGCTCCAGCTGCAGATGCAGCAGAGGATGGCCTTGTTGGACAGCAAAGGGAGGAGAGGCCCTTGGTCCTGAGAAGGCTGGATGTCCAATATAGGGGAATGCCAGGACAGGGAAGCGGGAGTGGGTGGGTTGGTGAGCAGGGGGAGGTGGGCATGGGATAGGGGGTTTTCGGGGGGGAAACTAGGAAAGGGGATAGTATTTGAAATGTAAATAAAGAAAATATCTAAAAAAGAAAGAAAGAAAGAAAAAAAGAAAAGAAAAGCATCTTCCTGAGGACCACGTGGTCTAAGACAGTGGTAGAATAACCACCCCAAGCAGCAATCCATTCTCCATCCCTCATCCCTGATCCAGAGACCCATGGCATATAGGAAAAGGGGAATACTAGACCCAGAGATAACAGGCAGGGAGTTAAACATAGCGTCGTTTACCTCCCACCACACGACCATCAGTCAGCGGGAAAAGCCTGAGGGAAAAAGAGGCCTTTTAAATTGTGTGTGCCTGTGCACATGGGCACACCATGGCATGCGTGTGGAGGTCAAAGGACGACTTTGTGTTTTCTCAGCTTTTACTCCTGAGTCAGTAACAAGAGAGTGATACCTTCCAACCACTGATGCACTGTGGGAGGAAGCCAGTTAAAACTACCCAAGCTCTCCTAACATACTGTCCAAAATGTGTCTAATTATTAACATATCATTCATTATCCGAGAACTACGAAAACCTCACTCTAATGAGAAAAGGCAGGAACAGGTGGAAACTCCCAGGATGTCAGACATGGGAACTATCTTGGGGTTTCATTGCTGTGAAGACACACCATGACCATGGCAACTCTTTTTTTTTTCTATATTCTTTATTTACATTCCAAATAATTTCCCCTTTCCCGGGTCCCCCCTCCCCGAAAGTCCCATAAGCCCTCTTCCCTCCCCTTGTTCCCCATTTGCCTAAGAATTTCATGAATTCATTGTTTTTAATTGCTGAGTAGTATTCCATTGTGTAAATATACATGGAAAATATCTCTGATAAAATTGAAGAAATATATAGAAAAACACGTTAAGATTGACTATTTCATGGAAAAATTATACAGATAAAATGGTAGGCATAAAAATATTCCTAAGTTGATTGAAAGTGGAATTATAAACATTTTCTGATAAAATTGAAGATCTACAAGGAAAATATTTCTGATAAAACTCAAGAAATATATAGAAAAACAAGTTAAAACTGACTATTTCATGAAAAATTATACAGATAAAATGGTAGGCATAAAAACATTCCTAAATTGATTGAAAGTAGAAGTAAAAACATTGATAAAATTGAAGATTTACATGGAAAATATCTCTGATAAAATTGAAGAAATTTATACAGATAAATTGGTAAGAATAAAAATATTCCTAAGTTGATTGAAAGTGGAATTATAAACATTTTCTGATAAAATTGAAGATTTACATGAAAAATATCTCTGATAAAATTGAAGAAATTTATACAGATAAATTGGTAGGCATAAAAATATTCCTAAGTTTTTTGAAAGTGGAATTATAGACATTTTCTGATAAAATTGAAGATTTACATGGAAAATATTTCTGATAAAATTCAAGAAATATATAGAAAAACATGCTAAAACTGACTATTTCATGGAAAATTATACAGATAAAATGGAAGGTATAAAAATGTTCCTAAGTTAATTGAAAGTAAAATTATAGACATTGTCTGATAAAATTGAAGATTTACATGGAAAATATTTCTGATAAAATTGAAGAAAAATATAGAAAAATGTTAAAATTGAAGATTATCATGGACAATTATACTGATAAAATGGAAGGCATAAAATATTCCTAAATTGATTGAAAGTGGAATTATAAATATTTTCTGACAAAATTGAAGATTTACATGGAAAATATTTCTGATAAAATTGAAGAGATATATAGAAAAAATGTTGAAATGTTATCATGGAAAATAATACAGTCAAAATGGTAGACATAAAAAACATTACTGAATTGAAAGAGGAGTCACAAACATTTTCTGATAAAATTGAAGATTTACATGAAAAATATTTCTGTTAGACTATGTTTTTTGTTGGGGAATTGAGTCCATTGATGTTATAAGATATTAAGGAATAGTGATTGTTGCTTCCTGTTATTTTTGATGTTCTTTTTATGTTTGTGTGGTTACTTTCTTTTGGGTTTGTTGGAAAAAGATTACTTCATTGCTTTTTCTAGGGTGTAGTTTTCCCTCCTCATTTTGGCATTTTCCATCTATTATCCTTTGTAGGGCTGGATTTGTGAAAAGATATTGTGTAAATTTGGTTTTATCATGGAATAGCTTGGTTTCTCCATCTATGGTAATTGAGAGTTTTGCTGGGTATAGTAGTTTAGGCTGACATTTGTGTTCTCTTAGGGTCTGTATGACATCGGCCCAGGATCTTCTAGCTTTCATTGTCTCAGTCGAGAAGTCTGGTGTAATTCTGATAGGCCTGCCTTTATAGGTTACTTGACCTTTTCCCTTACTGCTTTTAATATTCTTTCTTTGTTTAGTACACTTGGTGTTTTGATTATTATGTGCCAGGAGGACTTTCTATTCTGGTCCAGTCTGTTTGGAGTTCTGTAGGCTTCTTGTATGTTCATAGACATCTCTTTCTTTAGGTTAGGGAAGTTTTCTTCTATAATTTTGTTGAAGATATTTACTGGCCCTTTAAGTTGGAAATCTTCACTCTCTTCTCTACCTATAATCCTTAGGTTTGGTCTTCTCATTGTGTTCTGGGTTTCCTGGATGTTTTGGCTCAGGAGCTTTTTGCATTTTGCATTTTCTTTGACTGTTGAGTCAATGTTTTCTATGGTATCTTCAGCCCCTGAGATGCTTTCTTCTATCTCTTGTATTCTGTTGTTGATGCTTGCATCTATGACTCCTGAATTCTTTCCAAGATTTTCTATCTCCAGAGATGTTTCACTTTGTGATTTCTTTATTGTTTCTACTTCCATTTTTAGATCCTGGATGGTTTTGTTCAGTTCCTTCACTTGTTTGTTTGTGTTCTCCTGTAATTGTTTCAGGGATTTTTGTGTTTCCTCTTTAAGGGCCTTGACTGTTCACCCATGCTCTCCTGTATTTCTTTCAGGGATTTTTGTGCTTCCTCTTTAAGGGCTTTTACCATTTGACCCATATTCTTCTGTATTTCTTTAAGGGAGTTATTTATGTCCTTCTTGATGGTCCTCTAACAGCATTGTGAGATGAGACTTTAAATCCAACTCTTGCTTTTCCGGTGTGTTGGAGTATCTGAGACTTGCTGTGGTGGAAGAACTGGGCTCTGATGTTGCCAAGTAGCCTTGGTTTCTGTTGGTAGGGTTCTTGCGCTTGCCTTTCACCATCTGGTTACCTCTGGTGTTAGTTGGTCTTGTTGTCTCTGGCTGGAACTTGCCCCTCCTATGGGCCTGTAAGCCTGTGTCTGTACTCCTGGGGACCAACTTTCTTCTGGCAGGGTCTGTGCATAGAAGGCTTTGGAGCTGTCTGGTTCCCTGAACCAAATGGCGGCCGGAAGGGAAGACTCCTGTCCCAACAGCTCCACTGATCGTATGCCCTGTGCCCTCCTAGCTGTAACCCTCCAGAGAGAAGGTGGAGATCTCACCTCCACACTCAGAAGTGAAATCGCTGCTGGGAGATCACTCTCTCCTGGCGGGCTAAGCACATAAGGCTTTGGAGCTGCCTGGTTCCCTGCTGCAGATGGTGGCCGGAAGGGAAGACTCCTGTCCCAAAAGCAACACTGATCGTATGCCCTGTGCAGTCCTAGCTTTACCCCTCCAGAGAGACCATGGCAACTCTTATAAGTTATTTAACTGGGGTTGGCTTATGGTTTCAGAGGTTCAGTTCATTTTCATCGTGGCAGGGAGCATGGCAGCATGCAGGCAGACATGGTGCTGGTTTCCATAACTCACACCAGGAATCTCATCATTGTAATTCCAGGTCCAGGGGTTTTGACACCCTCTTCTGGCCTCCAGAAATAATACACTCACATGCACAAATACACAATCACATATACACATATACATAGTTTTACAAATAAAGTTAAAATAATAGTATAACTATTTATAGCAGCGATTCTCAAGCTGTAGCTCACAACCCCTTTGTTAATCTTCTATCCCCCCAAAAAATGTTTACATTACAATTCATAACAGTAGCAAATTTACAGCTTTGAAGTAGCAAATAATTTTATGGTTTGGAGTCACCACAATGTGAGGAACTGTATTAAAAGGTTGCACCGTGAGGACGGTCGAGAAGCACTGCTTTAAAGAATGGAGAAGGATTCTTCCTATGCCCAGCTCTGACATACTCCAATAGGCAAAACATTTTTTCCATGACGGCAGGCCTAACGAAATGAGTGACTGGCCCTTGTCTCTAGGAATGCCAGTCAGTGGATGCCACGAAGGCTAGAGGTGTGGTGGCACCAGGCAGGGGAAAGCAGGTAGCCCAGGCCCTGCCTGGGAGTTGAGAGGGTCCATCACCTTTGCCTTTGAAGAAAACCACTCTCTGACCATTCTGGACAGGATAGCTCAGAAGAGCAGCCCCAGCACACTAACAGCTTGTAGAAAACCCCCCATCATCCCTTCCTTCCCTCTCTCTGTCTGTCTGTCTTTCTGTCTTCGTTCTTGTTTTCTCTTTGGATTTTTCAAGACAGGGTTTCTCTGGGTAGCCTTGGCTGTCCTGGGACTCACTTTGTAGACCAGGCTAGCCTCAAATTTAGAGCTCCACTTGCCTCTGCCTCCCAAGTGCAGGGATTAAAGGTGTGTGCCCTCATTCCCAAGCTCCCTGTCCTTTTCTTGAATGTAAATTTACTGAGGTTCTTTTGTGTAAAATAAAAATAAAAGAACACACTAGATGGGGTCAGAGCAGACTGGAGAAGTTTAGATAAATGGGTGTGCTTGGAGTTAGATTAACGGGACTCTCACTTTCAACATGAATAAAGCAGATTAAGGAGGCGGTAAATAGCCCCTCGGGGCCAGCAAGTGGAACACAGTCTACACCTTGTTATGGAAGAGGGGAATGATTGGTGAAGTGGAGCAAGAGATCAACAGCCACGGGGGGTATTTCACTGAAATTAGACGGGAGCCTACATAATTCTAGCAGCCAACTGAGCCCGGCCAGCGCCTCCTGTGCTGGGGTGTAGCACAGGGCCAGCGCTTCCTGCGCTGGGGTGTAGCACAGGGCCTTGTGCATGCCAGGCAATCGCCATCTCTGAGTTGCACAACCAGCCCTGTAATCAAACTTCTGAAAAAACAGAGACAGAAAAATGAACCCTTGAAAAAAAACAAAAGGGAAGTGATATCCTACCCAGAGAGAAAACCAGTTCCTTTGACAACAGATTGCTCATCCCAAACCGTGAGAACCAAAAGGAAGGAGGAGAAGGATGCTAAAGAACTGTGAACCCAGAATTCTGTATCCAGTAAAAATGTCCAAATAAAGGGGGATGAGCATTATAAAAATTGTATATGTATGTTTAGTGTATGCACAGTTGTGTGTGTGTGTGCATGCCTGTAAATGTGTCAGCACACATGCAGAAGCCAGATGAGGATGTTGGGCATCCAGTTCACTGAAGGCAGAGTCAGGTGGGCAGACAGCAAGTCCCAGAAATAATCTTGTCTCCCTCTTCCACAGCACTCACAAGGTTTGCGCTCATGTCTGGCTTTGTACTTGGATGTCGAGGATTTGAACCCAGTTCCTCAAGCTTGCGCTTCAAGCCCTGATACTCACTGAACCATCTCCTCGGCCCACGGAAAGGACAACTACAACTAACTCATCTGGCAGCGCATATGCTTTATAGTTTACTAAGGTCCTGGGCTCAAACCGTCCCCAGCACTTGAAAAAAAAACAAAGCATCCCAAAATAATTTCCCAAGAATAGAATAATCCTTAGAAAGTGGCCAAAAGGGCAAGAAAAGAATCCACAAATTAATGAACATTATTAAAAAGGTTGAAATGAGATTCTTCCATGTCCCTCTGTGTTAGCTACTTCCCCCATTGTTCTGAGCGAAACACCCAACAAGAAACTCTTATGGGAGGGAGGGTTTATTTTGACTTTAAGAAGAGTAAGAAAGAAAACCAAAGAAAAAATAAAATATAGATAACAACAATGGTACAATGGACTCTTTATGCCTTCAGATTAAACTCTATGCTAACACACGTCATCACCCATTGGCTCTATGTTTCCATGACCAGTCCAAGGTGCCCGCCCAAGACTCAGTTTTTGACCATAAATGGGCACAATCCCAGCTCCTAGCTGACACGTCCTCACCTAAGCAGCTATAAAAACACCTTGCTTAGCCCAGGTACGACTGGGCTCCCCCTGTGAGATTGGCGAACCCACCTGCCTCCCTATAAACCTGCCTTTATACTCTCAAATTTGGCTTTGATTGGCTTATTGTGTCCTTGGAGAAAGCCTATTAGTTGTCTGGTTTTGTTTGTTTGTTTGTTTTTCAAAACGGTTTCTCTGTGTGGCCTTGGTTGTTCTAGAACTCTTTGTAGACCAGAGGCCTCGAACTCACAGAGGTCCTCCTGCCTCTACCTCCTGAAGCATGTGCCAACACACGTGCCCCTGCCTCCAGGATCTCATATAACCCAGGCTAGCTTTGAACTCCCCATGTGGTCAAAGATAAGCTGAACTCCTGACCCTCCAGCCTCTGCCTCCAAAATGCTGGAAGTGATGGTTAGAATTAATATATCAACTTGTCAGGATCTAGAATCGCCTGGGAGATGAGCTTTTAAGTATGCCTGTATAGAATAATCTTTAACTTTTAAAAAACTGTGTCTGGATGGCTCAGCGGTTAAGAGCACTGATTGATTTTCCAGAGGACCGAGCAGGATTCAGTCAGTACCCAGCACTCACTTGGTGTTTCCTGGGAATGTAATGCCCTCTTCTGATCTCCATGTGTACTGGACATACATGTGATACACATATGTACATGCAGACATACATCTTTCTTTAAAAGAGAGGAAGAAAGAACCCTTTCCATCGTGCTGGGGAAGGCATGACAGCAAAAATAGGTGGTCTAGTAGTCCGGAAGCAGAACAGGAAGTGGGTCGAGCTCCCGCACCTCAAGGCCTACCCCTACTGACCCACTTCCTGACCCACTTCCTCTGTGGAGGGTCTCCTAACATCATTCTGAACCAGCCCCATCAATTGAACACGTAAGCGGGGAGTCTGGAGGGAGGTTCTAGGGGAGGCATTGCATGATCACATATTCACGCAGGTAGACTCTATCCCCCCACCCCCACCCCCGGAACGTGCATTACCCAGACAGCACAGTGGATCGGCTTGGGCGAGTCCTTGGGCAACCCAGATGGCCAAGGAAGCCGATGATGGGCAAAGAGCGGGTCCACCTTGTTCCCAGCGTGAGGCAACGCCTGGAAATTCTGAGGAGCAGTTGGGCATCTGTGAGCACTGGCAGGTTACATACACCACGCCTTGGAGCTCTGGCTGAGATAATGAAAATGGAATTTCATTTTATTCCTAGGTTTGGTGAAGCTCAGAAGTACGGGCTGTAGCTGCCTTTCCCAAAGTCTTAGGATCCACCTGCTCTTTAGACCTGTGTCCAGAACACTTTGGGCGAGAGGCCAGTTCTACAAATACTAAAAAGAATTACTTTTTCAGATTTTTTTTTCATTACTTTTTCATTGTCTGAGAGATTTTACTATTTTAAAATTATTCCTCAGGGCCAAAGAGATAGCTCGGTGTTTAAGAGCACTGGTAGCTCTTCCAAAGGACCCAGGTTCAATTCCCAGCACCCACATGGCAGCTCACAACTGTAACTTCTGTTCCAGGGGATCCGACCCTTCACACATGCAGGCAAAACACCAAGGCACATAAAATAAAAATTAAGAAATTATTTTAAAAAGTATTCCTCATCATAACCCACACATTTAATTTCCAGTTATTTTCTTTTCATTAGATTTGGGAGACAGCTGATATTCATATTTATTTTAACCACATTTTAAAAGGTGTCATTTGATCATTATGATTACATTAGTCAAGTATTTTATTGATTGCAAGTGGGAAAAAAAGGCTCAAATATGTCTGAGGGTAAATAGTCCAATGGTAAAGTGCAAACCTAAGGCCATGGAGATGGCTCAGTGGATAAAGGAGCTTGCCACCAAAACTGACAACCCAAGTTCAAAACCTAGAACTCCCACCATGGAAAGAGAGAACCAACTCTCAAAGTCTCAATGATGTCTTTGGCCTTCACACAAACAACAAGGCAAACAAGTGTCCCCAACACACACACACACACACGCACACACACACACACTCACTCATATGAAAACATTTATTAGGTTCCATCTTTGTGGAAAAAGAGGAGGAGGAGGAGAAGAGAGAGGAAGAAAAAGTCTTTCAATTAGAAAACATTTGGGGCTAGAGAGATGGCTCAGCGGTTAAGAGCACCAACCGCTCTATCCAAAGGTCCTGAGTTCAAATCCCAGCAACCACATGGTGGCTCACAACCATCTGTAATGAGATCTGACGCCCTCTTCTGGAGTGTCTGAAGACAGCTACAGTGTACTTACAATATATGTAAATATATATGTAAATAAATAAATCTTTAAAAAAAATGAAAAGAAAAAAATAAAACAAAAGAAAACATTCAGTTTTGAGACCCTTGTGCTTGCTATTATATGTAAGAAAAGTCCATTTCAACAAAGAATTAGTTAAAGTTCTGGAGGGGATAGAAAGATGACTCAGCAGTTAAGGACACTGGCTGCTCTTCCAGAGGACCTCAGTTCCATTCCTGTAACTGGATGGTAACTGTCCATAACTCTAGTCCCAGGGGACCCAGTGCCCTCTTCTGGGCTCCAGGATATTGTGTGCTCATAGTGCACGTACATATATGCAGGGGAAACACCCATACAAGTCAGATACTTCTTAAACAGTGAGAATAACAAAAGACAGAGAGAAAGAGAAATGGGTCCTGTAGGGGGATGGTGAGTGGGAGACCAGAGGAGCATAGTTAGAGGTCACACCCTTGAACTAATCCTAAAGACAAAGGGAATATTGGGATTTTATAAGTTTGGGGGCCTGGCAGGAAGTTTCACATCACATGATCTATTTCAACATAGTAGTGTCCATGACAAAGAGTGTAGAAGAGCCAGGGACTGGTTGGGGTCATAATTTAAGGACTGCTGATAAGCCATAGCATAGACAGCTTCTAAACTCTCTGTCACAGTGAGAGAGCTTCTGGGAGGTTGGCTGATGTCTTCTGGCCTAAAGATGCAGGCCCACATCCTAACAATGTCTGCGGATTGTTCTTGGCAATGTGAGTACGTGGGGGGAGAGGGCGAGAGATAGACCACAGCTGCTGGCCAGATGTGGCAGCACGTACCCAGCAGGTATTCCAGCATCCACAGAAGGATCAGTAGTTCAAAGTCATCCTCTGCTGCATAGTGAGTCCCAGGCTAGCCTGCGCTACCTCAGATTCTGTCTGAAAACAACAAAGCTTAGACGACATGACTACCACCACTAGCTTCAAGAGCTCACTGTCCATTCTCTTTCCTATGTCTTCCTGATTTCTTCCTTTGACAATTTACTAAATCGATTCACTTCATTTACAAGGTGCTATTCCAGCCTGGAGCCTTCTGATTTCTATTTAAAGATCTTTCAGCTCTGGGAGTTTCTCAGGGGTTTTTTTTGTTGTTGTAGTTCTACTCCAGAAAAATTTCCACTCCCTGTGAAAAAAAGACATTTTAAACTGAAAACATTACTTGCCTACTGGAGTCATCAGCGAAACTTGGAAAACCGGAGGTGGCTTAGTGTTCTAAAAGACATCTTAGTGAGTAAAGTCATTCTGAGGAAAAGGGTTCCAATCTCCATCCAGCAGTCACAGCCAGCATAGGTGTGCCTCTGACATGTCCCAGTCACAGCATTGGCATGCCTCTGGCATGTCTACGCGTGTCCTGGGCATGGACTCACTCCACCTATCCCAGAAGCCTGGAGATTCAAGATCTGTTTCAGGTATTACTATAGCTTGGTGAAGAAGAGAAATGGACTTAAGTATGAAACCACAAATTCCAAAGACCCATTACCTGTTTATCAGCAGCCTCCTTCATTGTTACTGTTGACCACTTGTGATGTAACCATTTAACGAGTGTATCGGGAAGAAAATCTAAGGGCTTCTTTCCCTCTTGTCTCTGGCTTTAGGGACTGAGGAGTTAAACCTTCAGGCAGTAACATTCCATTTACCTGGGTAATTCATTGCATCTGGGCCCAACCCCAGGACCCAACCCAGAACTCAGATGGAGACTGAAGAGAAGACATGAGGGGAAGGAAGAGATGGGATTTAAAATGAAAGTAGGGTTTTTAGTACTTTTCTACTTGGATCCTTGTTTCTAAGTGTCTTCCTTTTCCCCTCCCCTGGCCGCTCTTTTCTCATTTTGGTCTTCTTGCACTGGCTTCTAAGTACCAATGCCTCCCCTTCCACCATCTTCCTCTCTCTCATTTCCTTTTCCTTTTTTGAAGTCAAGGTCTTATGTTGCCGAGAGCATCCTCAAACTCACCATATAGCTGAGGACAGGCTTGATCCTGGACTCCTGATCCTTCTGATCACCCCCTCTTAGGGATTATAAGAGAACAAAAACATTTAAAAAAAAAAATACAGGGTCTCCCTCTGAGGCCCTGGCTGGCCTGTAGAACTTGTTATACAGACCAGGCTCCCTCACAGCCCCCTCACAGGGATCTTCCTGCCTCTACATACTGAGTCCTAATTTTGGACACGCACCACCATGGCCGGCAAACAAAAAGGCTTTTTTAAAAAAAAATTGTTCTTAAAACACCAGTTAATTCAGAGTTCTAAAAATAGGAATTTTTAAGTCCTGGATGAAGGCTTAAGTCTACTTTAGGAAGTAGGAGCTTGAGGAGGTCAAACTGCTCTACAGAAAAAAAAAATGGAAAGAATTTTATGTACTCATTTTTTTTCTCACTGGTTTGTTTTTCTGGTCTGAGGGTAAGCCAAGAGCAGAGCTCAGGGGTGGAGGCGGCTGGGAACGGCTGGGCCTGGAGCTTGAGGCTAAGTTGCTTCTGTGGTTCTTGCCCCCGACCGTTCACGGTAGACCACTGCCTACTCAGAGCCTCGGGACCATTCTTGGTATGAAAACTATGGGATGGACTGATGACAGGGTAGAGTCAGACTGCTGAATGAAGACCAAGAATTCAGCAGAGGTAGCCAGCAGACCATGAGCCCACAGCTCCACAGGAAGTACACCCAGATCTTGGCCAGGCCTCCGGGTTCTTTCTCCCTGAGGGGTGGAATACGAACAGGCCAACCTTAGCTGGATCTGTCTGAAAACTAGTCATACTTGGGATGTGAAGTGCACATCCCATCTTTGTGAGACGATTTTATAGAGCAACATCCAATCAAAACACCAGAAAAGTGAGTCACACGAAAACCACGAAAGTCAGCAAGAGTGTGCACGTGTGATCACCTTAAGAGGCTAGAGCAGGAAGATCATGAGTTCCAGGCCAGTCTCGGGGTACATAGCAGGATCCTGTCACAAAACGAAACACGGGAGGGTGAGCACCTTGTGTTAAGATCCTAGTTGGGTCCTCTACTATGTAACACTTTTTAAATAGCAATTTGCTATGACAGGGGCCATGCTACTACCACACAGAAAGCTTCTCTAAAAACCTTAATAATTAATCAGAGGTCTAATAAGTGGGTTGACTTAAGCCCCCTCTGCTGCATAGCTTCTCACACTGGCTCTGGTCCAAGCTGCTATATGCTTGCAGTAAAATTGCTGGCTGAGGTTGCATATCCCATGACGCATTAAATCTCTGTACTTTCTCGGTTAAGATTCCGGTATTATCTGGGTGTGGCAGCACACTCTTCCAATCCCAGTACCTGGGAGCCTGAGGCAGCAGGATCTCAAATGGAAGTCAGCCTGGGCTATAGTAGTTCTCCTTCACTCCCAAACCCCTAAAAACCAAAACCAAACCAAAGGAGCACTTTCACGTTAAGGAAAGTGAGTATTCGAAACTATTGAGGGCTGGTGCCATGGTGCCATGGATAAAGATGCTCCTGTTTGGGTATGCTGCCACAGAGGAGAATGTCAGGTGCCCTGCTCCTCTCTGTCTTACTCCCTTGAGACAGGATCTTTCACTCTATCTGGATCTATGCTGGCAGCCAGGAGGCCCAGCAATTCTTCAGCGTGGGATTACCCCTGACTGTTTTTCTGTTGGTGTTGAGGATTTGAACTTGTATCTTCTCTCCAGCTTGTCTGGGTCTTCTAATAAAAGCAATTTCAGCTAATTTGCCCCCTCTGTGTGTTCTGTCCTCCTGTCCTCCATCCTCTGGCCCTTGTGACCACAGTTAGGACAGTTAAGCTTTTTTTTTTTTAATCAGGTCACAGATGATCATACCAGGAGTCCCTCACTGTTGTGGCTTCATGTGAACCTAACCACCTCCTAATACTAATATGGGGCTTTTGGGCTTTGACATGAATATGGAGGAAAGGCCTGAGAACTGTCATCTGATGATGTGGGTTTCAATCCATGAATAAAGGCTTACGAAACCAACGACCAATGGTGGAAGTTCCAGTCTGGGTCTAAGGTCAGAGACCAATGTCAAAGGCCTCAAGTGGAGAACAGACTCTACCATACCTACCCTTTGTTCTCTTCAGGCCCTCAGTGAACTGGGTGAAGCTCTCCTGTTAGGGACGGGGAGGGCAAGGCTTCTTCTTCATCAATCACTGGTTCAAACATAAGCCCATCTAGGGACATTAACAGCTACACTTAGAATAAACACATAGCCCGATAGCTTTGGTACCCTGTGGCCTGGCCAAGTCAACACAAAGCAAATACCACAGGCCCCATTTTATTATCAGGCTTAGCTGTTGTGCATGTGCGCACATATGTGTTTGTGTGGGTGTGACACCCAAGTGTGTTCATGCGTGTGGAGGCCAGATGGTAGTGTCAGGTATCTTCAATTGCTCTGTCCCACTTTTGAAACAGGGTCTCTCACTGACTTGTAGGTTCAGTGATTTGGTTAGACCGGCTGTTCATCAGGGCCCAGGGATCCCCCCTCCGCCATGCAAGCATATGATTACAGCCACATACCACCATCCTTGGCTTTTTATGTGTATGCTGGGAATTGAATGGTCACCTGCTTGTGCAGCAAACATGTCACCAACTGAACCATCTCTCTATCCCCGAGGCTTTGTTAAATTTTGTGCCTGACAACGCATGCTTGATCATATCTTTTTGCTGGTTGGGTCACATTTCTAGAATCCAGATGCTTGAATGTATGGCTACATTTTTTTTTTTTGAGATAAGATCTGATTATGTATCCTTGGCTGCCATGGAATTCTCTATGTAGATCAGGCTGACCTTAGACTCACAGAGATCCCCCTGCCTCAGATTCCTCGGTGTGGGTATGAGTACAATTTTAAACTACTTTATAAGCTATGTAAGATAATCATTAAGTAGATGCCCTGGGAGCTGACAAGAACCAGATCGATACATGAGTAGGCTACCTTTGATTTGTCCTCCTCCTCCTCGTTGTTGAGAAAGCTCTTGAATGTAGCTCAGGGTAGCTCAGGGTAACCGCAGTCTCTATCTTGTGTCAGTATTTCAAGTTCTGGGATTACCAGCAGGTACCTCCAGGCCCTGAGAGTACCGCTAATGAAAAATTTTAGGCCTGGTAGTGTTGCTAAACTCCTTTAACCCTAGCACTTTGGAGGCAGAGGCTGGTGGATCTCTGAATTTGAGGTCAGCCTGGTCTACAGAGTGAGTTCCAGAATAGCCAGGACTCCACAGGGTAACCCTGTCTCACAAAACCAAAAATAAAATAAAACTCATGACACGTTTGCCTTTCCCGAGTGATGGGCTTACAGGTTTATGCCACTATGACCAGCAGCCGGTAGGATACTTAGTGTTGCAAGCAATAGAAACATCAGTTCAGGCAGAGACGTAAATGTTCTGCTTAGAGAGGTGGTAGCCTGGGTTTGCAGCTGGTTTCATTGAAGACTGAGTGGTCCAGCAGTGAGGGCCTTGGTTCTCCATATGAGGCCAGAATATGCCCACCTTAGAACAGCAGCCATGGTAAGTTATCCAAATTTTAAAGAGGCCCATTTCCCCTAATGACCCCGGCAGAAAGGTCCTAGCTTTGCTTAGACCCATCTACTATACAACCACTATGACCATATGGACACGATTTACTCATTATTAGAACTTGACCATATGTCCCCAACATAGACAGAGAAGAAAGGACTCTGGACCACAAGAATAATCCTAAGAATATCCAGCCCTGTTTTCCTGTGTCTAGGACTTTCTCGTGCTCAGCTCAGTAAGAGCTGAAACTGAGGCACTCAGGTCAAACCAAGCAGCCGGTTCCCTTACCCTCTTAGTAACCCAAAGGAGGGTGGGCATATAAGTTCTCTTCTTTCCTTCCTTCCTTCCCTCCCTCCCTCCCTCCCTTTGCTTCTTTTCTGATTTTTTTGTTTGTTTGTTTTTGAGGCAGGGTTTCTCTATATAACCCTGGCTGTCCTGGAACTCAGAGATCTCCCTGTATCTGCCTCTTTTTTTATTTTTTAAGATTTATTTATTGTACATATATGAGTACACTATAGCTGTCTTCAGACATACCAGGAAAGGGCATCAGATTCCATTACAAATGGATGTGAGCCCATGTGGGTGCTGGGAATTGAACTCAGGACCTCTGGAAGAGCAGTCAGTGCTCTTAACCACTGAGCCATCTCTCCGACTCTCCCTCTTGAGTGCTGAGAATAAAGATATGTATCATGGCTGGATTTTTAAGAATCTCTCTCTCCCTGCCCCCGCCCCCGTCTGTGTGTCTGTGTGTCTGTGTGTGTACATGGTGTGTGGGGTTATATTCAGGCTAGAAGACAATGAAGGGTGGTAGTCTGCGCCTTTCACTTTGTTTTGAAGCAGATTCTCTGTTATTTTTCTCTGCGTACACCAGACTAGATGGATTTTATTGCTGTGAAGAGACACCATGACGAAGGCAACTCTTATAAAGGAAAACATTTAATTTGGGGCTGGCTTACTGTGGCAGAGGTTTAGTCCATTATGTTATGGAGGGAAACACGGCAGCATGCAGGCAGACATGGTGCTGGAGGAGGAGCAGAGAGTTCTCATCTTGACCCAAAGGTAGCAAGGCAAGAGTATATGCCACATTGCTTATTCATAGGAGACCTCAAAGCAGGCCTCCGCAGTGATGCACTTCCTTCTACAAGGCCACACTTCCTAATAGTGCCACTCCCTATGGGCCAAGCAGTCAGACACATGAGCCTGTAGAGGCACCTCAATGGCCCACAGGCTTCTGGGATTCTCCCGTTTGTTTGTCTTCCTTTCCCCGCAGGAATGCTGGGACTATAGGCGTGCCCACTTGCTGGCCAACTTTCAGGTGTTCTAAGGCTTATTTTTACCCACTGAGCTCTTTTCCCACTCACCATCCATCTCTGGAGTTTCAAAAGCAACATGTTGCTTTTGCTACCCTTCCCAGGAAGTATAAAAAGAACTGTTTGCAACAAAGTATTCTGGGACAGAATTGGCTAGTCTGGAATTCTGTCATACTTGGTTTCATGTCTACATATGCTCATACATTTGTTTCTAGAAAATTCTGTGTGCTAAAGACTTTTCTTTTTAAAAAAGGGTCCCACTATGTAACCCTGCCCTGCCAGGAATTTACTGTGGAACACATTAGGCATGCATTGCCTTCCTCTGCCTACCAAGCTCCCAAGTGCTGGGATTAAAGGTGTGCATTACTACACCCAGCTAAGATTTGTTATCTTCCTGAAAATGTTTCTTTTTTTTTTTTTTTTGGTTTTTCGAGACAGGGTTTCTCTGTGTAGCCTTGGCTGTCCTGGAACTCACTTTGTAGACCAGGCTGGCCTCGAACTCAGAAATCCTCCTGCCTCTGCCTCCCAAGTGCTGCGATTAAAGGCGTGCGCCACCACCGCCCAGCAAATTTTTTTTTTTTTTTGGTTTTTTTCGAGACAGGGTTTCTCTGTGTAGCCCTGGCTGTCCTGGAACTCACTTTGTAGACCAGGCTGGCCTCGAACTCAGAAATCCTCCTGCCTCTGCCTCCCAAGTGCTGGGATTAAAGGCGTGCGCCACCACCGCCCGGCTCCTGAAAATGTTTCTTAACATTTATTTTATCAACTAATACCTTTATAGATGTCCCCATTACAAATTAATAATTGCCAGTAGGTAAGAACTGGTTCCAGCACTTGTTTGCTATGAGGTGGCCTGAGAGAGAGAGAGAGAGAGAGAGAGAGCCTTCTCCATCCCCCCACTTGCCTGCTGCAGGCAAGAGAGCTGGTCCCACCTTCCCACTCAGCAGCTGCAGCACCAGGAGAGCTGAGCCTCTACCTTACCTGGGCAGTGCTGTAGAGCTGGCCCTGGTGGCTAAGGAGCAGGTGAACCAGCCTGAGGGCGAGAGCAGGAGAGTGGGCTCCACTCCTTGCTGGCTGCAGCATTGGGTAAACTAGCTGGGGCAGTGCTGATCAGTTACCACCAAGGCCCAATCCAGGGCTTTGAGTTGGTCCACCCAACCCCCCAAACCCCACTTATGAATTGCTGGAGCTCATGAAGGAACCTGTTCTGCAGATCTAAAGCTGTAGGGTCTCCAGGACACAGGGCAATCATAGGATATCCAAAAGGTTAAGTTAAAAAAAAATTTAACAATTGCCTTGTTAATAACGTATATTCATCTAAGTGTAAGGAAAAGGCTTGGATTATGTATGATTCTGAATGATATTTAAGTATCATTTTTACAAGAAAACAATTTTTCAGATTGCCAACTTGATCTCTGTCCTAAACAAATTTGGAAATATCTATCATTTAAAGTATCACTAAACTAATGTCTTTCCTTTCTCTTCAGTTTCCCAAGGTAACTAAAAATCAACATCAAAGTTGTGAGCAGTTTTAGATTGGGCTGTATATCTTACCATGGTTTAGTCAGGGTTCTCTGAAATTGAAAAAAGCAACCACAGTTTCCTTAGACAGTTGCATAATTTGATTTGAATGTCACTTTTCTTTGTTCCTGAGGAGCGGTTCTGGCAATGTAACCCAGTATGGTCTCAATTTTGTGACTGTCCCTGCTTCAGCCTCCCAAATTCTGACATTACAGCTATGTGTCACGATACTGACTTTAAATGCCAATTTTTTTTTCTCAAATACTCTGCCACTAAGTTAAACTCCTAGCTTACATTGTTTTTTTAAAGATTTTGTGTGTATGAGCTTTTGCCTGTATGTATGTCTGTGCACTACATGTGCCTAGGGCCTGAGAAGGCCAGAAGAGGACACTGGATACCCCTGGAACTGGAGTTCCTGACAATTGTGAGCCACCATGTGGTTTCTGGGACTCGAACCCAGGTCCTCTGGAAGAGCAGTCAGTGCTCTTAACTGCTGAGCCATCTCTCCAGCCCATTAACATACTTTTTTTTCCATTATTTATTCACTTTACATCCTAGTATCCCCCCATCTCCTTGAAATCTTTCCTCCCACAATTCCTCCCCGATCCTTCGCCCCTTCTCTTCTGAGAAGGAGTCCCCTTCCTGGGTGTCACTGTACCCTGGCACATCAAATCTCTGCAGGGCTAGGGACATCCTCTCCTACTGATGCCAGACAAGGCAGCCCAATTAGGGGAACAGGATCCACAGACAGGCAACAGATTCAAGGACAGCCCCTGTTCCAATTGTTGGAGGACGCACATGAAGACCAAGCTGCACATCTTCTACGTATGCGCAGGGGGCCTAGGTCTATCCCATGCTAGCTCTTTGGTTGGTGGTTCAGTGTCTGGGCGCCCCCAAGGATCCAGGTTAGTCGACTCTGTTGGTCTTCCTGTGGAGTCCCTGTCCTCTTCGGGTCCCTCAACTCTTCCACAAGACTCCATGAGCTCCATCAGATGTTCGGCTGTGGGTCTTTGCTTCTCTTTCCATTGGCTGCTGGGTGAAGCCTCTCAGAGGACAGTTATGCTAGGACCCCTGCCGGCATAGCAGAGTATTGTTAATAGTGTTAGGGATTGGTTCTTGCCCACAGGATTTGGTCTCAGTTTGGGTATTTTTAAGCAATTGTTATTCTTTTTCCAAAGCAAGGATGAGAACCTGTTAGATTTCTGAAAAGCAAACTGTAAAGATACCACCCCATCGCATGAACAGGAGGCTTTCTCAAAGTTTACAAGGACCCGTCAATCTAGTGTAAAGAATTTCTACTTTATGAAAGACCATTTTTTAAAAAAGATTTATTTTATGTATATGAATACACTGTAGCTATATGGATGGTGGTGAGCCATCATGTGGTTGCTGGGAATTGAACTCAGGACCTCTGTTCGATCTGGCCCCGCTCACTCTGGCCCAAAGATTTATTTATTATTATATGTAAGTACACTGTAGCTGTCTTCAGACACACCAGAAGGGGGCATCAGATCTCATTACTGATGGTTGTGGGCCACCATATGGTTGCTGGGATTTGAACTCAGGACCTTAGGAAGAGCAGTCAGTGTTTTTAACCACTGAGCCATCTCTGCAGCCCCATGAGAGAGCATTTTAAAAAAATATTTTGTAACAAAAAAAATTATCTACAAAGTCCTGCAAATAAAATCCTGTCCCAGTTGCCTGCGGCTGGATGTTTTAAACGGCATGTTTCCGTTTCATTTAGCAGAGCTCTCTGACAAGACAAACATGCTCAAGTCTGTGCCGCACTTCTGCTTGCCCGTCTTGCTGCATTCTCCATCTGTTGCTAGCGGTGGGCTGCCTCCCTCCATTCATCACCCCTCCCAGCCCGGGAGGGCAGGAGCTTCGGAGACTCCCCCACTGACTTGGTTCTGGTTCCTCCCTGAGGTGACAGCTAAGACAGCAGCCAAGGCTGTCATTGTCTGAAGGCCACCGGGAGGCTCCAAGGTCTCGTCATCTCCTGGCTTTTACCAAGAAGCAGCTGCCCTGTTGTCTTGACAGGACAACTGGCTTCCTCTCAAGAATTACTGAGGAAGAGACAATATTTTTTTTATTACTTATTTTAAGAAGCCAAACGCTACTTCCATAGCTGCCTTTTGTTTTCATAGGTCAGCCTCGCTCACTGTAGAAAGCAAGTCTGAGAACATGGAGATCTACCGGTGAAGATGGAGGAACCGTGTTGGAGGCCGGCAACTCATTGTATTTACTTTTATATTGTATTTCAAGTGGGAACATGCACGGCTCCAGGCTTTAGCCATGCCCCTCCCCCCCAATAAATAATGTAATAAAAATTTCAGAACAAAGCAAAATGGAACCTTCTGCCCTGAGTACAGATTCAGCATTTTTAACATTCCTGTTTCTGAAACTGAAATGTTGGGGTTGAGTTCTTTTCCCACAGAGGAGCTTACATTTCTTCTGGATTTGACTTCTCCCTTATAAACAGCTCAGCAGCTTAAATTATCCAGTCAAGGGTCTTTTCCAATCGGAGGGCTACAGGAAGGAGTCCTGCACTCCAGCACACAGTGAGAAGTCAGGAGATCCAAACCATCGTTGGTGCAGAGATGTGACGAGGAACCCTCAGTTCCAAGTATTTTTTTGGATCTGTCTTCTTACCTAGGCTCTTTCCACCCACGCAAGTGTTTAACCACTAAGTGACAGACCTACCCTTGTCCTCACGGAGTCATTTTACTGATATTGCTATGAGAATTCTACTGTGTGCCAACAATCTGTGTTGTTTCCAGTCGGGCTGTGCCAAATCTTGAGTAAGCCACTCCCTCTTGTTCCCTAATACCCCACCCAGGAGAGAACACAATGCCTTTCTTGGTGGACATTTGTTGAAAATATGACTTCAAAATAGCCATGTGGTCACTTCTTTCCTAGCTTTTGTATGGAAAATAAACTCCCATTAGAAAAAAATCTACTCAGAGTTTCCACTATTTTCAGAAATAAATAGGCTGAGAAGTCAGGCTCCTGTGTTTCAATACACCATTCCAGACTTGTTAAAAATAGACACGTTTCTAGATACATTCTAGTGACTGATCATGAAGGGATGGTTGTTCAGTATATCATTTTATTTCCTAAAATTCCATCTAATCCTTTCATTTCCCTGGACCTTTGCGTTTTTAAAGATTTATGTGTATGACTGTATTTCCTGCGTATCTGTATATGCACGGCATGCATGCCTATTGGCCAAGGAGACTAGAAGAGAGTGTTAGATCCCCTAGACCCGGACTTCCAGACAACTGTGGGTTGCCTTGTAGGTGCTGGGACTCAAGCCTGGGTCTCTGCAAGAACAAGTGCTCTTGACGCTGAGCAATTTCTCCAGCCCCTGTTGTGTTTTGAGAGATCTCAGGAGCCTAGGCTGGTCTTGAGTTCCTGACCCTCCCTGCTGCCCATGTGCTAGGATTACAGGAGTGCTCCACCAAGACAAAGACAGTTCCTAAATGGCAACATTCAAAGCCAACACATTTGCATTATTTAAGGAGTGAGATTTTAAAAATTCAAAATACTTTAAAAATATTTATTTTTATGTGTATGTGTATTTTTTTTAATGCGTATGAGTATTTTATGTATTTGTACCGTGGGCATGCCTGGTGCCTTTGGAAGTCAAAAAGGGCATTGGATCCTTTGGAACGTAGGTAGATGGTTGTGAGCTGCCATGTGGATGCTGGGAATCAAACCTGAGTCACCTGTAAGAGGAGATCTGATGCTTCTGCCGCCAAGGGAATCCAAACTCAGGTGTATATGCCAATCATTATGGAAAACTGCAAACAACCCAGAGGCCTATTGCTATATGGATGGATCAACAAGCCAGAGTCCAATATTTTGCTATGAGAAGTTAAGACTCAAAGAATATAGAAGCCGATTGAGTCCTAGGGATATTGAGATCAGGGTTAAAGAAATTGGGAGAGAAGCCGGGCAGTGGTTGGTGCATGCCTTTAATCCCAGCACTTGGGAGGGAGAGGCAGGCAGATTTCTGAGTTTGAGGCCAGCCTGGTCTATAGAGTGAGTTCCAGGACAACCAGGGCTATACAGAGAAACCCTGACTCAGAAAAAAAAAAAAAAAAAAAAGAAAAAAGAAAAGAAATTGGGAGAGGGGAGGGGGAAGAAAGAAAGAAAAAAAGAAAAGTAGGGAAGGAAAGGAAAAAGAACACAGTGTGTAGTTACATAATTTAAAAAAATGGAAAGTCAGCCTACCATGTTAGAAATAAACTTAGAATGCAAGAGACTGAGGGAGAAAGATCAAGAGTTCCAGACTAGTTCAAGTTTCACAGCTAAAGCCTATTCTCAACAACACTGGGCTGGAGAGATGGTTCAGCAGTTTAAAGAGGGCTTAGGTTCGGTTCCCAGCACCCACATCAAGTGACTTACAACTGCCCCTAACTCCAGATCTGACTTCCTCTTTTGGCTTCTTCAAGCAGGCACATGTGTGCAGTGTGCACGTGCCGTGCGCGCGCACACTCAGGTGCACACATGGACACGTGAGATGAAAGTAAATCTTAACACATTAAATTGACAGCCCCAGCCATCCCAAAACAAAACTCGAGTTTTGTGGCTCAGGCTTGGGAGGTAGAGGTAGGGCCAGAAATTTAAGATCATCCTCTGCTATCGGGTAAGTTCGAGGACATCCTGTACTATCTAAGTCCCTGTCCAAACAAAAATCAAATTGGAACCGCCTAGGGCAGAGGTGGTTAGTGGGTTGCAGCGGTCTGAGAACTTCCCCGGGGTGAGGGTGGGAGGTGAAAGTGCGTCAAGAGAAATGTGGATCCACTTTCAAAACCTCGGTATCAACTAAAAACCGAAAGCCTTCCAGGGCGACTGTGTGGGCGGCTGCAGGAAGGGACAGCCAGGCCCTCGCCGAGGAAGAACACGACCCATGTATTCCGGTTTTAAAAGACGGCAGGGCGGGGCAGGGAGAGAATAAGTACCAGAAAGTTTTTAGTCTTGATGATGGCGGCGGAGCGAATCGCCGGAGATGCCGGAATTCCCACAGGGGCCTTCCGGGGGCGCCCACGCGAGTCGACCTACACGGCCCCGACCGCCCAACGCTCCAGCCCTCGGTAGCGCCACAGGCCGCAGCCCACAGGGGCTCGGGCGCGCCGGGAGGCCGAGAGGCCGGGCAGGCGCGTCGCTCTGACGTCACGCGCGCGCTGACGTCGCCGGCAGCCGCAGCCTCTGAAGCGGGGCTGGGACCGGGGGGCGCCGAGTTTGATTAGTTTAGGGGGGCCGTCCCCCGCCGGCCTCCGCACCCCAGGGAGCGGCGCCTCTGGGTGGCCGGTCGCGTCCCGGAGGCTTTCCCCACCGCGGCTCGGCTGTGCTGCGAGGAAAGTTGGCGTCTGAGGGGCGACGGGCGTCTGAGGGGCGGCGGGCGCGGCCATGGAGCCCCGCGGCGCCGAGTACTTCAGCGCCCAAGTGCTGCAGAAGGACGTGAGCGGCCGGCTGCAGGCGGGAGAGGAGCTGCTGCTCTACCTCGGCGCGCCCGGAGCCATCCCGGACCTGGAGGACGACCCGAGCCGCCTGGCCAAGATCGTGGACGCGCTCACCGGCTGGGTGGGCTCGAGCAACTATCGGGTGAGCGGCGGGGCGAGCGGGCGAGCGGGCGCGCGGCCGGGGCGGGCGGGCGCGCTCCTCGACGCGGCGCTTTAACCCTGGCGCGCTGCCGCCGGGGTCCGGGGACGCGCTGGCATCGCCCCGGGGCTTGGGGTATGGCCGCAGGCGGCGGTTCGGTGACACGTTGCGGTGCTGCTCGGCGCTTTACAAAGTGGTCACTTGCGGCCAAAGGCTGGAAGACTTTGTAACGTTTGTACACGCCCGTGGGGGACGCCTGCGCTCAGACAGGGCGTTTGGGCTCGGCGTGAAGTTGGACGGTCAAGTTCATCCCTTCCGAGTGGTTTCTGTTGTACTTTAATCTGCAGTTTCTTTTCTCTCCACTCACTCTTCCTCTCCCTCCTCCTCTCTTCCTTTTGGTACCCCATCATTTTGCTTCTCTTTCCTCCGTCTTTCCCTCCCCCTCTCCCTCCTCTCTTCCCCTTTTACCCTTTCCTTTCTCGTTTCTTTCGTAGTCTTTACGTGAAGGTTGTGATCTCCCAAAAGCACCGTTAGCGCTTATTCAGGTCCTTCGCACGGAAGGATTGCACACATCGTGACATTTATTTACTTTTCCCTCAATTGACAGCAGAAAGCCGTTGACCGCTCTCATCTCTAGTTTTCCCCGCAGTTGGGACGAACTCAAATTTGAAACACCATGAGGTATCAGGTTTAGTTGATACTGCAAACAAAGGGGGAGTGGGGAGGAAAGGGTGTCCAGTCAGCATCAGGGAGTTGTTATGTAGCCACCGATGGAGAAAAGTAAAGATTCTGTAATTAGCTGGAGTTGCTAGTAGTTACTTTTCTTTTTAGTCTTCTGGTGGCAGTATTGCTTTAAAATGCAGGCGGGAACTTCCGGTGGAGGGGCCGATTCTTAGTGATGTATCCAGCAAATAGGCTGTACTTTGAAAGCTTTTATCTATAGAGACAAGAAAAACAAACTGTACAATTATGCAGATTTAATGATGAGACTTATATGGAATTGTAGGAAGGTTAGACTAACCAAGATTTAAAATAAAGTTTTCCTAGCATATATTGTAAAATATACATAATGGGTTTCACTGGCATCTTCATACATCTGTTTTAGGTACTTTGTTCACATTCACACGCACTGCTGTTTCCCATTCTTGCTATTTCTATATAGTTCCACTCTACCTTCATGTCTTTTTTATAAAATTAAATGAATCAGTAAGCTTAGTTAGGATTATTTAAAAGGAGCGTGAGTGAATGAGTGAAGGGTTCAGTAAAGGACCATGGACATCTTACTAGTGACTGCATAACTGAAGAAAATGTTTCCCCTATAGATAATGTTTGAGGTCAAATTGGACTATATGATGAGGCCCTGTCTCAAAAAAAAAGGGGGTAGGAGACTTGGGGAAAGCTAATATTTATTAAAATACAGGGAGTATTAATTTCTTTTGAAGAAATTAGCTAGCTACCCTTACAGTGTAAGAAAGGCACGTGTGTGCTCAGCATGGCTGTATTGTGCTATGTTGCAGCATTGGCTGTTGTGGGAAGTCGGTCCCTTAGTAATGTTTGCTCACCTTCTCCAGAGGAAACTGCTGGGCTTCATTCTCCACACTGACAGTGGATTGCCTTGGAGCCTTTGCAGCCCTCAGATGTTAGTAAGTGGCAGTAGTGATGCCACAGTTTTCTACTCTTCTGTCATAGCTCTGAGCGTCCAGTTACCTGGCTAGACTCCTTCCAGGAAATATCTGATGTTAACACTTTCTTTCCATGCTCCTTGCTGAGACAGCTTGAGCAGTTGGAAGTGCCACAGGCCTTACAGCCCTGTCAAACACTTTCTGTTTTTTTGTTTTGTTTTATTTTGTTTTGTTTTTCGAGACAGGGTTTCTCTGTGTAGCCCTGGCAGTCCTGGAACTCACTCTGTAGACCAGGCTGGCCTCGAACTCAGAAATCTACCTGCCTCTGCCTCCCAAGTGCTGGGATTAAAGGCGTGCGCCACCACTGCCCGGCTGTCAAACACTTTGTGGTAGCGCTGCTCATCAGTCTTTACTTCTGGTACATGAATGAGTCATCTGTCTTCCTTAGGTCAGTTCCTTGGCTCTGCTGTTAGATGCCATGCCTTCTCTACCCAAGGACACCCATCACTCAGTTTTCTCTCCTTCAGAAATTACTATTCCTCAGTACTTAATATGTTAGCATAAAACCTTTTCTAATGTTTGTTAGAGGGCATTCTGTTATAGTGAGCCTGTTATTTTGGTTTTGTTTACTTATTGACACAGATCTCACTTCTCATTATATAGCCCTGGCTAGCATGGAAGTCACTATGTACACTAGGTTATCCTTAGATACAGAGATTGGCCTGTATCTGCCTCCCTTCTCTTACCCCAAGGGCTGGGATTAAAGGTATGCGCCACCACTCCTGGTTTATTTTTAATTTTTTAAAAAATTATTTTTTGTTTTATTGTATATGTGTGTGGCTGTTTTGAACGCATGTATCTGTGTATGTGTGCATGGCTGGTGCCCACAGATACCAGAAGAAGGCATTTGAATCCTTCGGAACTGGACTTAGAGGCAGTTGTGACCTGCCATGTGGATGCTGGGAATAGAACCTGGGTCCTATGGATGAGCTGCCAGTGGTCTTAACTGCCAAGCCATCTCTCCAGCCCTCATAGCTAGAGTATAATTAGTATAGTGTTAAGACAAAGTTCAAGGCCGGTGGATACACAGATGGACAGGGTTTAGTTTGTTTATTTTTCTGAGACAGGGTTTCATGGGGCTTAGTCTTCCCTCAAACTTACTGTACATCTAAGGCCACATTATCCTATTTTAAATGTGGTAGGGTTTATATGAGGGACAGTCGTTTAGTCTTTAGTTGGAAAGGAAAGGAATAACAGACAAAACCCTTGGTAGTAAGGGCTGGTTTGGTAGCAGGGACAAGTGCTGTGATTTTTTTTTTCTGTTTCTCTTTCTTTTCTCTCTTCTTCTTTCTTTTTTTTTGAGACAGAATGTGGTGGCTTGAATGAGAATGGTCCCTTTAGGCTAATATATTTGAGTACTCCATCTCCAGTTGGTGGACTGTTGAGGAAGGATTAGGATTAGGAGGTGTGTGTGTGGCCTTGTTGGAGCAGGTGCGTCACTGAGGATGGGCTTTGACATTTCATAAACCCACACCAGGCCTGGTCTCACCTCTCTCCCAGTTCTCAGATCAAGATGCAAGCCCTCAGCTCCTGTTTGAGTACCATGCTAATCTGCTCTCTGCCCTGATGTTCATGGACTAATCCTCTGAAGCTGTAAGCAAGCCTTCAATTAAATGTTTCCTTCTATAAATTGCTTTGGCCGAGTTGGTTTCTCTTCATAACCGTAGAACAGTAACTAAGACACAGGGTCTCTATGTTTCCTTGTTTGGCCAGGAACTCACAGACATCCATCTGCTGAATTCTGGGATTAGAGGTGCATACCACCAGCTAACCATTTGACATGTAATTTTTGTTAGGTCCAGTAGGACTTTGTCTTGGATTAGTTTGAGGATTAAGAGAATAGGGATACTGCCTTCTAGAGCAATAGGATAGGCATGCTGCCTTCTGAGTTTGGAGACCAGGTAGACAAAGGCATGGAAAAGTCTTTTTTTTTTTCTTCTGGTCTTAACATTTACAAATACTTCATGTGCACATGAACATAGAAGAACACAAATGCAAGAGTTATAAACTAGAGAAATATATAAAATGGAACATTGAAAATTCAAAATATGAGATAGTACACATTTTTAATATTCTTTCTCATTTTGTTTTTTATCTTTATCAATAGTCTGGTTCATTATCATTTGAAAATAGCTTATAACCAAAAAATGTTTTGCAAGTTTCATGTTAGTGACAAAGCAAAAACTCTAAAATAAAATAAGCAATAAGCTGAAGTACACTACTAGGGAAAAATCATTTAATCACAAGTAAAGACTATACAGGAAAGAAAAAAAAAGAAAGAAAAGCATAAACTATAATATAATTAAAAACAGTGAGTATTGACCTTACCTGTCAATAATTACCTTAAATGTAGGTAGATTAAACCCTACAATTAAAAATATAGTGCCTGAAATGAAAAGTCTGGTTTTGGCTAAGTTACGTTAGAAAGATTGTTTGATATCAAAGTTAAAATGTTTAGATGATTGGGATCTCAAATCTGGGGGGGTGTCATAATTAGAGACTTAAGCTCATGGTAGTCAGTATATATGTGATACATATACTTTGGTGTTTTGAGTTTTTCCAAAAGCATTGTAGATTTTTGTAGCAATATTACATTAATACAGTTTTTTTTCTTATATATTGCTAAAATGAGAAACACCATTTAAAAGCTGTCCTTGTGAGTCTCAGGGCTAAATTTGCATATCATTTACTCTCTAGGGTGGCTTTAGTAAGTCTGTGTCCTTACATCTCTCTTTTGTAGAAAAGATGACTTAGGTCAGAGCCCTGGTGAATTAGCAGAAGAAAATGTGAATGTTCCTTTGTTCTTCCTTTTTTCTTTGTACTTCTTAGGATTAATAACATTTACATTTGCCTATAAGCCGGGCGGTGGTGGCGCATGCCTTTAATCCCAGCACTTGGAAGGCAGAGGCAGGAGGATTTCTGAGTTCGAGGCCAGCCTGGTCTACAAAGTGAGTTCCAGGACAGCCAGGGCTACACAGAGAAACCCTGTCTCGAAAAACCAAAAAAAAAAAAAAAAAAAAAAAAAAAAATTTGCCTATAAACATAACAGTAAGTTGACTGAAAATAATAACTTGTAATCGTAACTTTTATTTTCCTGGAGTAATTGCTGTCTCCAAGGCTTACTGCCTCTGTCTGCTAACCTAGGCCTAGTCCTGGAAGCTTCTAAGCTCTGTACAATCTTAGCTAGGCCTAGAATGTTTTCAGCCTCTTTCTGAACTTGCTGTCTGATTCAACTCAACTGAGCTGTTCTGGCTCAAAGCTCCTCTCCACAGTGACTGATTGACTCTAGCCTGCTTCCTCCCTCTTTCTCCTTCCCTCCCTCCATACCCGACCCCTCCCCCTTTTCTTCCCTCTTCTTTTTGCTCTGCTTGACCTCAAAATAACTCCAGCAATATGTTTCAATCTTCTGGCTTCTTCTCGTTCTCTGGCTTGTTCTGTCTTTGCCTGTGTCTAGCCTGTTCTTCCTCTGCATCCTGTCTATCTGGTAAAGCTCCCTCCTTTGTCTTCTCTGCACTGCTCCCTTAAGTAGCTTCCCGTTCCTCTCTTCTTGGGAGAGTTGGGCATAGCCTAGTCTGTCAAATCTTTCTCTGATTTGACACTTTGTCTGCCACTCAATTAAACATCACTTTCAAACTTTTTTTTTTAAGATTTTATTTGTCATATATATACATATATACACATATATGATGAGTACACTGTAACTGTCTTCAGAAGAGGGCATCAGATCTCATTACAGATGGTTGTGAGCCACCATGTGGGTGCTGGGATTTGAACTCAGGACCTCTGGAAGAGCAGTCAGTGCTCTTAACCGCTGAGCCATCTCTCCAGCCCCCACTTTCAAACTTGAGTGCTTCCTTCTACAAACTGACTTTACCTTCATTGTTTGAGATTAAACAATTAAATAAGGGTGTATTTCAGCCAGAGGGATTAACGGTATGTGCTAAGGAGCTGAGCCACACGATGACTAGAAACAGATTTCTTTTCAGTAAATAACAAAGTTTCAGGGTTTATGATATGATCAAATATCCTGCATCAGTGACTAGCACTTACAGTATAGGTATATACTGCTAGGCTTACAAATGTGCTAGTATTTATTAATTCTGGGCGTCCAAGATCACAGCCCATTTGCCATTTGTGTGTGTGTCTGGGTGCACACTTGTGCCCCAGTCCACACGTAGAGGCCAAAGAACAACTTACAGGAGACATTTTTCTCCTTTTTATCATGGGGTCCTGAGGATCAAACTCAGGTTGCAAATACCTTAACCCAGTGGCCCCCTGAACCATCTTGCTTGCTCCCACTTGGCATTCCTATGCCTCTTATTAATATCAGTATTACCCAAGTCATATTTCCTGTTAAATACCACATTCTTTTTGGTTTTTCAAGACAGGGTTTCTCTGTGTAGCCCTGGCTGTCTTGGAATTCACTCTGTAGACCAGGTTGGCCTCAAACTCAGAAATCTGCCTGCCTCTGCCTCCCAAGTGCCCGGCAAATACCACATTCTTAAAATATACCAGTTTTATTATATTTTACTGAGAGAGAATATGGGCATATATGTGTGGGGTGTTGGAGGACAACTTGTAGGAGTCAGCTTCTACCACATGGGCTCTGGGGTTGAACTCAGGGTGTCAGACTTTATGACAAGTGCCTCTACCTGCTGTGCCATCTTGTTATTCCAAGTGTGGGAGCTTTAGTTACAAGAAAGAAGGCAAGGTTTTCCTCTCATCACTGCATACTGTTTTGTCTGTTCTTATTTACCTGTTGGGTAGGATGAACAACCAGGTTCTTTTTAGCTTTTTTATTTTTTATGTTTAACATTGTCTCTTTATGTTGCCAGTCTGGTCATACATGAGACTTTGTCCTAAGTGATTTTCAGTGGAGTCAGAGTTTAGTCTTTCAGGGCATTAATGCATAGCTCAGGACACTTTGAAGTCTCCTGCCTCAAGCTACTTTGTGCTGGGCTACAGTGCTTAGCTTAGCGTCCTCCTTTAATGCTCCTTTTACAATTCTGAAATAACATATTTGGTATTAAGTACATCATTTAAAAAAGATCCTTGTAAGCCGGGCGGTGGTGGCGCACGCCCTTAATCCCAGCACTTGGGAGGCAGAGGCAGGAGGATTTCTGAGTTCGAGGCCAGCCTGGTCTACAAAGTGAGTTCCAGGACAGCCAAGGCTACACAGAGAAACCCTGTCTCGAAAAACCAAAAAAAAAAAAAAGATCCTTGTAATGTCCTAACTATACTATAAAGGAAACTTACACATAATTTATGGTAAGAGAAAAAAGTGTAGTTTCTCCATAATATCAATAAGGGATTGGTTCTAGAGCTCTCCTTCCCTTAAATACTAAACATGCTTGGTCCATTACATAAAATGATGTATATGCCTGTACATATCCTCCAGTGAAAGTAATTTTGAAAATTACTTTCAAAATTTTCCACCTGATGTCTGTTGAATCTGAGAATGCAGAACCTGTGGATATGGAAGGCTGATAGTATCTAAATGTACCAGCAGGCTGACTAACCAAGAAGTTATAACAGTAGTCATGGCTGCAGCACCACATGTAATTGCTGGAATGCCACTACACCAGCATAGAACATTACAGATTAGTGGTTGTTAGTGACTCAGACGTTGAAAGTGATGAAGTTATTGGCAAACTATTTCTTCAGTATACCTGGATTTAGAAGTTTGACTAATTGGGCTGGGGAAATGGCTCAGTGACTAAACTTAGCTTGCCATGGAAGTACAAAGACCTGTCTTTGAATCCCTATGGTGGAAAACATGCATCCTAGGTAGGTAGGAGATGGAAGGAGGAGCTAGGTGGATTCCTGGCTATCAGGCGAGCTGGCCCACACATAGGCAAAACAAAAGGACACTTCGTTTCCAACAAGGTGGAAGTCAGGACCAACACCTGTGATTGTTGGCTGTTCCCCACACATAGATGTATTGTACCTGTGTGCCCCTCCCCATACACATACACGCATGAAAAACTGGCTTGACCACCCCATGGGACTTCCATGTCATTAAGACCCCCTTTATAAAACTGTAAAAGAGAGATGGTTTTCTAGCAGTATCATTTGTTTAGGCTATCCTTGAATTTGTAACCTCTTACCTCCACTCAACAATAGTAGGATTATAGGTGTGTATACCATTACATTTGGCTTCATTAAATTCTGTCTCTCTCTGTTTCATTTAGCTTTATTTTCTTTTTGAGACCCGGTCTTTCTAAGTAGCCTTCGTTGTTGTGGAACTTGGCTATGTAGACCAGGCCATGTCTGCCATGTACCTGTTGCGTGCTCTTAGAGATCCGAACAAGGTATTGGGTTCCCTGGAACTGCAGTTGTCGATGATTGTGGGCACTGTGTGGGGGTTGGGGGCTGAACCTTTGCAAGAACAAGTGCTCCTAACCACTGAGCCATCTCTCAAGCCCCATTCTTTTTTAATTCTTAATTCTCATCTCTCTCTTCATTCTTGCTTTATGGTCCTTATTTAATAAAACACAGTACTAGTTAACTCACCTCTCTTTCATACCTGAGCCAGTGCTGCTGAAGATCAATGGGGAAAACCACAAGACCTCCTTAACTGAGCTTAATTTAAATCGCTGCGCTCTGTGGTGGCCCCTAATGCAGTCTGGCACTTAGAGTGTATTTTCTGAGTTCGTTCACTCACTTATTTTACATCTTTTTCTCTCTCCACAGACCTTACCAGTGTCTTCTTCTGCTGACACTGTAGATCACTCGGTTTTATTCATTTCAGTTGTATTTGTATGCACATTTGCTTGGCCACTTACTCTATAATATTCTTTCACTGATTTTCTTAGAGTTTATATTCTTTTAGATTCTTCAAGTTAATTTTGTAAAAAAAAAAGAAAAAAAAAGTCCTATGAACTTGTTTCCAGCAAGAGTGTCCATTTCGGGTGCATGTCCTTTATGAACAACACGTCTTCTTCTTGTTCCACCTTAGTGGAAGACCATCTATGATTATGAATTAAGCTTACATAATAGCTACAGGCCAAAACCTCTTGTCTGGTTTGCCAATGTCACAAGTAAAACGTTCTCACTCATGAGTCTTAAATCAGGTGTGATCATTACTATTTTATTGCTGGGGGATTTCCTGGTATCACATGTACTGAGGTGAGTTGGAAGAAAGCCAAAGACTGATGATCTATGACCTTGTAACTCTCTCTTCCTGTTCTGGGGAAGAGAAGCTGATGGCCTCTGGAAACTTAACTCTCTCTCCTACTGTTCTGTGCTAATATAAGCCGGTTTCTTTTCTCTGTAATCCTCTCACTATTTTGTGCTAATAAACACTAGTTTCTTTTCTCTGCAACTTTTATTATTTTGTGCTAATTAATGCTGGTTTCTTTTTTCTGTTGCTTAAGGAACTCTCACTTGTCAGGTGAGAGGCTTGGACTCATTAACTCGTCACAAACCAGAGAGAAAGAAGAAAAAGAAAATTCATTTACACAGACAACATGCACAGACATAACACACAGTCATACATTCATACACACACATATTCTGGTCATGTCTGCCTCATCAGCTCCAGAAGTGTTCATGCATACTTACGTACATAAACATATACTTACACATTTATGTATATACATACATAGAAACAAACATGTATACATATATACATTTGGATGGTTGGGGCAGAGTCCCCCAAGCCACACACATTTGGTGGGTAGATGGAGCAGAACCTCAGAAGCCACCACCTTATTTCTTTTCTCTTGCCTTTTATACCTTCTTAGACAAAAGTTCTTTAGAAAATTACCTCATTGATAAAATGTTATACAAAAGGGGAGTTACAGGAGGATGTTGATAGTTAAATTCAAAGCAATGCTTCATTCTGTAAGCAACAGTTTCACATGACCTTGCTCTATCATGGTGTACACCTGTGGCTTCATCCATGGGCCTGACCTAGAAAGAATGTTTTTCCTTGATCACAAATTTGTCCCAAGCCTATATCTCTTTTTAGTATAATGTAAAAACTTGTATTCCTTATTTTGCAGCCTTTACTTACTATTCTGTGAGGAAATGATACATTCTATTCTTGATTCTGACTTTATTATATCTTTCTGGCAAAACAACTAAAACCATCTCCTAAAACTTTCTTTTTAAAATTATTTAAATAAAATCAGGAATTCTATACCATCATTAATTTATCTAAACAGCATTAATTCATGAAAGTTCATCTTCATGTTGATCTGCAGGAAATCTGCCCAATAGGGTAGGCAAATGCCCAGGAATCATTAGATTATGTCATAGTGATAGATAGAAAAAGAGATATCAACAGTAAGAAGCAATCCTGAGATTTTTTTTTTTGCTTTGTTTTTTTTTTTTGTTTTTCGAGACAGGGTTTCTCTGTGTAGTCCTGGCTGTCCTGGAACTCACTCTGTAGACCAGGCTGGCCTCAAACTCAGAAATCCTCCTGCCTCTGCCTCCCAAGTGCTGGGATTAAAGGTGTGCGCCACCACCGCCCGGCAAATTTTTTTTTTTGATATTTATTTATTGTGTGTGTGCGCACAAGCACTAATGGATCACATTTGGAGATCAGAGGAGAACTTTTAAGGAATCAGCTCTATTTCCACTAAGTTGGTTCTGGGGATTGAACTTAGGTCCTGATGCTTGGCTGTACTGAGCTCTCTAGTCAGCCATTGACTGACATTTCTGAGCTAAATGTTTTAAAAGATCATACATTCTATTGAACTGAAACTAGAGCTAAGATGGCAACAGCATGTTCATTTGTTAACATCAGCTTACTCAAACATGTCCCATCATTTGGGATGCAGAAGCGAGGAGGAAGGGGGAGAAAGATTGATAAGGAGAAACAGGGAGATGATCCTGGATACCGGAATCTTCTCAGGGTAATAGCATTCATTAACTTTTTGATTAATTTAGAAAATGAGACAGGATGTTGCTGTGTAGCCAAGCTAACTAGATCTTACAGTCTTCCTGCCTTGGCCTGCTGCATGCTGGGATTGTGGGCTTGTGCTGCCAGGTCTGGCTTTTTAAATGTTAATTAATTAGTTGTGTGTTTGTGTTCCTTTGAGTATGCCATGCTTGTGGAGGTCAGAGGACAACCCATAGCAGTTGGTTCTCTGCTTGGTCATATGTTTAAGGGATTGAACTCAGTCAGGTGTTGGTCTTGACTGTAAGTACCTGTTGAGCCATCTCCCCAGCCCTTGTCCTGACTTATTAAATCTTAATTTTATGATTTAAGAACAAACCAAAACAAAACCCTTAAAAATTGGCTTTAATTGATGAATCTAAAAATAGTTCTTGTTTTTTGTTTGTTTGTTTTTGTGCTTAGGATATGGTAAATTGGAGCAGTCTGTCAGTATCTTTATGCTCTTAACTGGGTTTAAATTAGTTCTGTTTTCAAAGAGCAGGGTGTAGCTCAGTGATACTGCGCCTGCATAGATGCATAAAGGTCCCACACTTACTGCAAAATATAAAATAAATAAATTGATCATTTTTGTGAACCTAACACTTAAAAAAAGAAAGTAATTTTCATTTATGTCTTTGATATGGTTTTTGCTTAATTTTTGTAAATGATGTCATGTGTAGGTTGAGGCCTATTTATTCCACATGTTGACATCTAATTATTTAGCAACATTTGTTTAAAGACTGATCACGTCATTGAGTGCCTTTGTACAGCAGCTAGATATCAGCTAGTTTTTGTCCATTTTGTACTCTGTCTTCTATTTCATGAAACCCTGTGTTCGTTCTCTTATTGATAGCTATACTTTCTTTTAAAGAAATTAATTTATTTTTATGTATGTGGGTGTTTTTCCTGCATGCATGTCTGTGACCACATGTATGCCTGGTGCCTAAGGCTAGAATTGGGCATTGGGTCTCTTGGTACTAGAGTTACAGACAATTGTGAGCTGCCAATTTTGTGTGTTGACTATATAATTATTGTAAGTATTTTCTGGGTGTGTTAGTTATTTGTTCTGTGACAGAATACCTAACAGGAGCAATTTCAGGGAGGAAGGATATCAGTTGGGGCTGTTCTGTTTGTGGCAGTGGGAGCTTGTGGTGTGGCTTCTTCATGTCCTGGTGGATCAGAGAGCATAGAGTTCAAAGCAGGAGGAGGAAGGGAGGGAAGGAAAGACTGTGTGTGTGTGTGTGTGTGTGTGTGTGTGTGTGTGTGTGTGTGTAAGAGAGAGAGAGAGTGTGTTAGTTTTGTGTGTCTGTCCGTGTGAGTATGTGTGTGTGGGTGTGTATGTGTCTATGTGTCCAGGTGGCCTGTCTCTAGCAATTCATTTCTTCCATAATTCCAAAATGTCTATAACCTCTCAAAGCAGTGTCATCCATCATCTAGGGACCAGTTTAAACACTTGACTTTTTGGGGTATATTAGACATCCAAACTAATTTGTTTTACTCCTTGGTTTTTGAATGCTAGTGTGTAGAAAAATCATAGTTTGTTTTTGTACCAGGATCTTAATTTGCAGCCCAAGTTGACCTTGAATTTGTGATGTTTGTGCTTTAGGTTTTTGGGTAGTAGAATCATAGCAGGAATTCTCACAGGTTTGGTTTTTGGTTTTTGTTTTATTTTGTTTTGTGACAGAGTCTAAAGCTTTTTCCTGACTGTCCTGGTACTTGCTATGCATATCAGTAGAGATCTCCTGCTTGGATAACTGTGGTCATTCTAGAGCTAATACATGCCAACAGGTGCTGACCTCCCCCCCGCCCCCCCCCCCCGGGGCAGGGGAGATGTTCGAGTATTTATCAGTGAAAACCAACCTGGCCGGCGGGGATTGGGGGAATTGAGTGCCAGGGGACTTTGGTGACTCTAGATAACCTTGGGCAGATATCTTGCCCCCTGTGGCATTGACAACCCATTTGAATGTCTGCCCTATCAATTTTCGATGGTTGTAGTGCCTACCATGTTGACCACAGGTGACAGAGGAATCAGGGTTCGATTCCGGAGAGGAAGCCTGAGAACCGACTAACACATCCAAGGAAGGCAGCTGGTGTGCAAATTACCCACTCCCGACCTGGGGAGGTAGTGACGAAAAATAACAGTACAGGATTTTCAAGGCCCTGAAATCAGAATGAGTCCACTTTAAATCCTTTAACAAGGATCAATTGACTTTGGTTTGTTGTTTTTTTTTTTTTTTTTTTTTTTTTTTTTTTTGGTTTTTCGAGACAGAGTTTCTCTGTGTAGCCCTGGCTGTCCTGGAACTCACTCTGTAGACCAGGCTGGCCTCGAACTCAGAAATCCTCCTGCCCCTGCCTCCCAAGTGCTGGGAGTAAAGGCGTGCGCCACCACTGCCCGGCAACAAGAATCAATTGAAGGGCCAGTCTGGTGCCTACAACGTGGGGCACACCCCAGCTGGCAACCCACACAGACCGACATCGGAACTGCAGATTAAACAAAGACTGAGTAACCCCTGGCACTAGCTCCAAAGACTCGGGCCTTCCAGCTCTAAAGACAGACACTGTCTTCCTCCCACTTTTGTTTTTGGGCAGAGCTACTGCACCGGCCCTGTCCAAATCCAGACAGTCAACAGACCAGTACCAGAGACTCTGATCCCCACTCCTCTCTCCCTGCTCCCCACTCCCTCTGCCCTAGGCTTCTCTTTCCGCTCTACTTTTAGGGTGTACAAAAAACACCCCACCCCTGCTGCCTTCTAGAAATACCAGCCAAGGAGAAACACTCGGGGAGAAAAGGGGACCCACCTGCTAGAGCATGTAGCCCCAGCCACAACATGGCAGAGCCCCCCCCCCCACCAGGTGAAAAGAGCCTGCCAAGCAAGGACAGTAGATGAGATCTCGCTGCTGAGAATTCAAAAAAAAACATGCCTGTAACCCTTAACACTAAATGTTCATGCTTCTTTATTTAAATGTTTACTTTTCTCCCTAACAGGAACACCTGAAACAATGTTTGTGCCTTCTAACTAAAATTGTCCTAAAATTTCTTTTAAACTTCAAAAATCATATTTAATCTACTCCCATAGGTCAAACCAACTATGTTAGTAACCATTATTTAGTCCTTAATTAACAACCAGTCTCCTTTTCCAGACAACTGTTACTGCTTATCCTAGATACATTAACATGGTATTTTCTTCCTCAGCCATCCAAAGCAGATAAATCTTCAATTCTTCTCTCTGCTTTCCTTAATACAACACCCTTAAAGGATTCCCTCCAGGACTAAATTCCTCAACACCCTTGCTTTTCTTCTAGGACCATTATAACAGACTATGATATGCTCCCAAACAAACTGTTACAGACTTACCATATACTTTACCCACCCTGTGCAGACATTCCCTACTGGAGTTCTGCTCCCCTGCTGTGATTACTCTACAGATTTATCTCTACAAAAGGGAAAAAGAGAGCTGCCGCTACAGGCTGGACGGAGACTGACCTGCCAGCTCCTTGGACCTGCCTCGGGCAATAAAGCTGCCTTTGTCCAGACACATCATCTGTCGAAGACTTCCTAGACAAGCAGATGCTGACAGCAAGCACACGCTGACAGCTTCAGGACCTTCCAGCCACACATGAACTCTCTTGCCAGAGTCTAATGGCTACCAAACTTGGGGAAACTTATATGGTGTCTGTATAGATAAATCAAATATTGTTTAAAACTGATGTTAATACCCTCACAAATTCTGTACAAACTCACTCTCAATTTCAATCCACTGAACAATTACTCCAATAATCCTTTGTCTTCCTAGCCCCCACCCCTCTGGTTTATGTTGTGTTACCCCTATGGCTTATGTTGTGTTTTATTTTGATGCTTAACACCCCACCCCACCACACCCTACATTTTCACTATAAATAACATAAGAAACACCTCTCCTTTAAAAAAAGAAAAAGAGGGAGGAGTTGTGGAGCATTGGTCGGACCAGGAAATTTGGTAAGGTGAGTGAGTTGGAAGCCTGGGAACCTCTGAGAGGATGGTAGGAGCTTTACCTGCTTCTGACCAGACCCCTGTCACTTGACCACCCACACTCCCTACATAGGATTGTGACCTATGGTCACATAGATAAGAACAGAGTTCTCCATGCTAATGACATACCTAGATGGGCCCTGAGAGTTTAGCCAGTAAGCTTCCCTTCCCAGACATCCCTTCCTTCAAAAGGTATTTAATCTCCGGTGCACCATGAGGATATGGTATGCAACCATTTTGCATGATGAACAATCAATAAACAGTTTGGAACCAAGGACTGTCTTATCAAGAACTGCTGTGGGGAGCATGGAGAAAGCCGTTGTCTACAGAGCTACTCCTCCTAAGTCTCTCGAAGAAGGCCCCTCCGAGCTCCCTTGACAATCTCTGCTAAGCTAAGGACAATCACCAGTGAGCTAATAAACTGAAGTTCCCCATCCCCCCCAAGTCCCGGGCTCTTCATCCTGGGGACCTAACTCCATTCCCAACTTCCCAAGACCCAGTGACATCTGGATGTCCAGGAGTTTGGGAGCCCCTGGCCCTGGGCTCCTCATTGCAGGCCCATGGGCCCCTGACTCCTCTGCATGGTTTCCAGCAGGAACTGGGCACCAGGGAGTCGGGGAACCCCAGCTTTGGCCTCCCATATCTTACGCTGTGTTTTCCCACTCCCTGAGCAGTGTATTAGTGTTTCCCTCGAGCCAAGCACCAACAGCAATGCAGGGTAACCTAGGGCTCCTTGACTCGTCTGCCTGTTCATATGCATATTCTCATATGTGTTCCCATACCCCAGTGGCAAAACCACAGTACAGAGACAGTCAGTCTGTGGAGACTCTTCACATTTGAGCTTTGTGGTGAGGTTTTATCAGGAACAGTCACCTGGATAGTATGGGTTGAGGGTAGTTTGCTGTCTCATAGTGGAGTGGACAGCTTTGGAGCCTTGCTCCTTTCCTCCACTACAGTTTGTTGTGGATAGCCTTGGGCTTGTATTTTGATGCTAATTCTTCTCCTGGGAGGGGCTGCAGATGAGGAGCTAATCACTATACAGATGCCTTGTGAACCTTCTCCTCACTTTTAACTTTTCAAATAAAGGCTTGAGCCAATGATTGGGCAAGAGGAAGGAGGAGGAGCTGAGAGGTTTTGGGGAAGGAAAAAAGGATCAACGGGAAGGGGGAGGAGCAACACAAGATCAATGGAAGAAGCTTATGGCCTGGAGAAACCACAAATGATATGGGATAACATAGATGGGAATAGAGCAGTGTAGTGGGAGATCTGCCCAATCTAGGCGTATAGCTTGTATTGATATTGAGTTGAGATTTCTTTTACTGGGTAATTAGGTTGGAAAAATCACAACACAGTTTACTTACTTGTGCCCTAGGCGTTGGGTACTGGATCTTCTTCCTCCAGTACTTCAAGTTAAGCTCTTCTTTTCTAGAAAACAAGGGCACTGAAAGCATTGCCTTTGATGTGTAGGCCACACTCTTCTCCAAGACTTCCACCAGCGCAGAGCCTTCTCTAATCTCTAGTCTTAGTTATCGAGTAATCTTGTCTTTGGGTGCAAACTGGAGCCTGCGAGTGGGTATGAACTCTGTGTCACTGGCTATTTGAGAGGTTTTATACTAAGTGCTAGACACAAGGCTCAGTAGTTAAGAAGTCCAGAAGACTCAGGGTCAATTCCCAGCACCCACAAGGTGGCACAACTGTCTGTAACTCCAGTTCCAAGGGGATCTGGTGCCCTCTTCTGACCTCCATGGGCACTGCATCTTGTATGTGGTGCACAGACACACACACACACACGCGGGCAAAACATCCACGGACACAAAAATGATAAAATGCTCAAAAATATTTTTGAAAAGTTTCCATAGCAGTGTACACCCAGATTATTAGCAATTTGTTAAATGAAGTGGAATTCTTCCTATCCATTCTTGTTATGCACTTGTCCTGTGGCTTCGTTTTCCTCCTGTCACTTGTGAACGTTCTGTTTGTGTCTGCCTATTTTTTCTTTAATGATACTGGCTAGTTTACAACAGAGATTCTCAACCTGTGGCTCATGATCCATTTGGAAGGGTCCAATGGCCCTTTCACAGGGGCCACCTAAGACTATCAGAAAACACAGATACTTACATTATGATTCATAATATCAAAGTTACAGTTATGGAGCAGCAGTGCAAATAGTTTTATGGGTGGAGGTCACCACAGCACAAGAGTTGCAGCATTGGGACAGTTGAGAATCACTGCTCTACACCCTCAGCTCTCATGCATTCAAGGACAGTTAGTATTCCAGTTTCTACTCTCCAGACAGAAACTGAAACTCCTTCGTAATTAACTTTTATTACTGAATTGCTTACTGTTTAAATAAATTGCAGACTGAAAAGTAAGTTGCAAGTACAGTTTTGGGTAGCCATCACCTACCTACTTTACCAGTTATTAAATTTTTGCCAAATAAGCTTTATTACTATTTTCCTATATGTCTTAGTTAGGGTTTCTAGTGGTGGAATGAAATACTATGACCAAAAAGCAAGTTGAGGAGGAAAGCATTTATTCTGTTTATTGGCATCACTGTTCATCACCAAAGGAAGTCCAGACAGGAGCCTGGAGGCAGGAACTGGTGCAGAGGCCTTGGAGGAGCACTGCTTACTGGCTTGCTCAGCCTGCTTTCTTGGAGAACCCAGAACCACCAGCCCAGGGATGGCAACACCCACCATGGGCTGGGCCCTCCCCCCATGGGCTGGGCCCTCCCCCATTGATCACTAACTGAGAAAATGCCCTACAGCTGGATCTCATGGAGGCATTTCCTCAGCTGAGGCTCCTTCCTCTCTGATAGTTCTAACTTGTGTCAAGTTGATACACCAAACCAGCCAGTACACTCCACCTTTACAAATTGTTATTATTGATGTATTTGAGAGTAGAATCTTCAATCCCATCACTACCTACCTCTAAACACATCAATCTCATTAAAAATTTAAAATTTATTAAATTTTATTATTTTGAGACTTGGGGTGAGGTCCAAAATATATAATATTTATAATGATTTTATATGCATATGTATTTGTATATATGAACATATATGTATATGCATATGTATATATAAATATATACATAGATACACATATATATAATGTACATGTATAAATGAATATATCTAAATGTGTATAATGTAAATTTTGAGCCAGGGTCTCACTGTGTACCCTTGGTCTGCGACTCACTATGTGTACCAGACTGACCTTGAACTTATAGAGAATCTCCTGCCTTTCCCTCCTGAGTGCTAGAATTAAGGGCCTGTGCCACTATACCCTGCTAAACTTACTTTTAAAAATATTAGTAATATGTGAAGATTGCTGTATATTAAATATTGTATACTGATAAAGTATGCATCAGTAATTTTTATTTATTAAATCTCTTTTTGTTTGTAGGTATCGTTATTAGGACTGGAGATTTTAAGTGCCTTTGTGGATAGATTGTCAACACGATTTAAATCTTATGTAACAATGGGTAAGTTCACTTTAACAATCATTGTAGAGTTTGATACAGTGACTTTTACTTCTAGATTTTGTTATTTAGAATGAATTTCTGTAAATTTAGAAGAAAATGTAGTTTGGGGGTTGGAGAAATGGTTTGGTGGTTAAACGCACTTGTTCAGAAGACCTGCGAAGGCCTGTGTTAGTCTTAGCACTCAGAGCTGGTGGCTCACTACCGTCTGTAACTCTAGCTCTTCTGGCCTTTGAGGGTACTTGCACACACACAGCATACACTTACACACAGACTCATTAAATTAAAATAAAGTAAATAAGTTAAAATTCCATTTTTTAAAAAAAAACATAGCTTTTGTATAACCCAGAGATATGGTACTTTAGCATTTTAATCTACTAAAAAAGACGTTAAAGCTTCTTAAATAGGCAATTCTGCAGGAGGTGTAAAGCAGAAGCAACAAGCCAGCACGGCATCCTGGATACTGTTAAGTGTTATGACATATGCTCATCTTTTTTAGTGTCTCTAACTTTTTGTTAAATGACAGAATTTATAATACAACTTACAGGCTGTGGGGTTGTTTTTTGTTGTTTTGAGACAGAGTCTCACTCTATGGCTGTGGCAGGCTTGGACCTCATTCTGTGTGCCAGGCTGGCATCCACCTCAGAGAGATCTGCCCGCCTCTGCCTCCCAAGTGCTGGGATTAAAGGCACGTGTCACCATCCAGGCTACATTGCTAGTTTTTTGTTTTGTTTGTTTTGTTTTGTTTTGTTTTATGGAGAAGTCTGCTCAGACCAATCTTTTATAAAATATAATGAGTGAGTTAGAGCAAAAGGAAACACAACGCCCCAGTTTTGTCTGTTTTGAAGTCGGCGAGCCTGAGTCTTGCACACTGAGCACACGACGTTAACCTGAGCTGTACTCCAGTCGCACATGCTTTGTTATTAGGTTGAACAAAGCTGCTGTGTCCTGTTTATGGCCTCTGAGCAGCACTGTTGCTGTGCTAGCTGCATGGCCACTGTGCTCCTGTAAGCCACTGCTCTGCAGAGCACAGTGATGTGGTTGGCTTTGACAAACACGTGCGACAGTCATCTGCACTGTAGAGTGCTTTATGGATGAGGTCGCTGCGATGTTACATCAACATACCGAAATACCGCCTGGAATGTTAGTAGCTTTCTTCTATGATTTAAGTTAATGCCTTAAGTGTCAGTGGATTATTAAACTTACTTCTCAAATATCTATGGTCAGTTTTTTCTGTTTGATATGCTACCTGATTGTGTCAGTTTTTTGTTATTTTTCTTTTCCCACCATTTCTTGAATAGGTTTCTTGGTATTAACTTTTAATCACTAATTGGTACTTCCCATCCTTCGTATTAAGTAAAAATTTTTACTCTAAGTCTTCTGCTTAATATTTATGGTAGGTGTTAATAAACCATACTTTAAAAACATGTTTTGCTTATGTATTTGAGTGCATAAATGGGGATTAAAAAATAAAGTTCTGTTTTTTGAGGCTTTGAGAAATTGGATGATAAGGGGTGCCTGATTTTCTCTTGTGTGTAATTATTGGCTAAACTTGTATTGCAGCTGCCTTTTGTCTGGGTCCATGGAGCTTTGCTCTGCTCTGCTCTCCCTCCCTTCCTCCCCCTTCCCTCTCTCCTTCCCTTCTTTACTTTCTTTAAATAAAAGATGTCTCTGTGCAGCTCTTACTGGCTTAGAACTCACTGTTTATTTCAGGCTGCTGTTGAACTGACTATACAATCAAGAATGACTCTGAACTTTAAACTTCTGGTCCTTGTGGATAAGCATGTGTCCCCTCCCCAGGCCTCTTTATGCTAAGCATGCCTCTTCCTTGTTGCTGACTGTCTTGACCTTCCAGCTTCCAACAATGACTCGGAGACTTTATTTATAAATTATTTATGAATGCTTAGGCCTTACAATTTAGACTTGTTCCTGTCTATTCTAATACACGTTGTGCTGTGTGGCCCATCACCTCCCCTTCAGTTCTGGCACCTGTTTCTTCCTCCGTGTCTGGCTGGTGAATTCTTCCACCACCATGCCCGTCCGAGTCTTTCCCACAGTTCCTATCTCTGCTTGGAAGGTCCTCCTTTCCTTTCCTCCTTAGTTGTAGGCCATCAGCTCTTTATTAAAGCCAGTCAGAGAATGCCTTAGGCAGGTGAGGAAGGACAGAGACTCACCTTCACACAAAGTACAAAAAGATTACCCCAGTACTCCCAACTGAGTCTTGAGCATGGACTTTCATCTTTTTCGTTATTCATAACTGAGAATGTTAACTACAATATTGCAAGGTTGAAATACTGCACTGAAATTGGCATACTTGGCATTTCTTGCCTCTCTATGGTCGTGGGCATTGTGTTTGTGATCCCCACCAGAGTTGTAGCTCTCTAGTACTGTTGCTGCAGATGGCACTTTACACTGAAGTGTTACTCTGAGTATTAGGTGTCTTACTCATTTTTAAGATACAGGGTATACTGACAGCACGTTGAAGCACGTGGACTGGAGTTGTCACTGACTTTGAATAGTGTCCTTGGTGCTCCAGGACACTGGAATGGTGTTTCCTTTGCATACATGTGCTTTCTCCCATCTCAGTTATCGTCTACAGAATCTTGATCAGGGATTCTCCACTCCGGTTTAGCAGAAGCCTGCTCACTTATTTGGATGTAGCTTCACTTGCATGTGCTGTGCTCTTTCATTTGAAATACCTCTTCTCTGTAGTTTTTTCCTTCACTGTTTCTCGGAACTTTTCAGGTTAGTTCTTCACACTCTAGACTTTTCTTTATAGTGTTTTTTGTTGTTATTGTTTACAGCTCATTGCTGTTCCTATAATGTTATATATAATACATATTAATATTATGTATTAATATATTGCCTATATTATAGTGATATGTCTTATATATTATATAGTATAATATATAATATATTACTAAGATACGATATACATAATATATAATGTATATAATATATAATGATATAATAACTATTAACCGATTACATTTCATTGGCTCATGCTTTTTATTTGTGTTCCCACTCCACATGTACATCCAGCCTTACTGGCATGTACAGCTTTATTTTTTTAACTGATTATTTCTGCAGACTTACGTTAGTCAACATTGTTTTCACTTTGAAGAACTTTCGTGAATCTTGAACTTGTTATTACTTGCAAGCTTATGTGGTATGATGAGAAATGCGACCTTGTTATATTTTTTGCTGCCATTTATTGGCTGCCTCCTTTAAAAGTATTGACTATGTCTATGAAAGAGTATCGTCACATACTTCTGACTTAGAGGGTAGACAGAATGCCTGTATGCTCTTCAAGAACTGGAGTATCTCAAATTTGCTCTGTTTAATCATATCACAAGTCTTAACCAGATGACCTAACTCGATAGAGAGCCAATTCAATGGCTCAGTAGGTAAAAGTGCTTGTCTACAAGCCTGGTGGCCTGTGTTCAATCCCCAGGTCCCACACGGTAGAGAGAGCTGACTTCTGGGAATTGTCCTCTGAGCTCGATGCACATGCCACGGCACATGTTCACCTCCCATACACAGCAGAGGACAAATAAATATAAAACATTTTTAAAGTCTCTCTGTAAAAGGAAAGGGTTCAATTAAATTGTGACCTAATGAACAGTTCTTTTTTAAAAAATAAATTATTTTTATTTTATGTACATTGGTATTCTGCTTGCATGTGTGTCTGTGGAGGTTGAGCTGCCATATGGATGCTGGGAGTTGAACCTAGGTCTTCTGGAAAAGCAGCCAGTGCTCTTAACTTCTGAGCTATCTCTCCAGCCCTAATGAATATTTCTTTAAGCCTTCCTCATTCTCCCAGATCCTTCTCAACTCTTTAACCTTTGTTTCTCCCTCCTTAGAAAGTAAACAAACAGAAAACCAAAACAAAAACACTCAAAGAAATACTACAGGAAACACACAAAACCCATAAAAACACAAAATCATTGTAGAAAGCAGAAGAGTAAAAACAAACAAACAAAAACAAAGAAATATGAGATGTAAGTCTACAAAGATCACTGAGTTCATCTTGTGTTAGCCATCTACTGCTGAGCATGGGGCCTGCCCACAGGTATGCTTAATGTACACAGTGGGATTTCACTGGAAAAAGACATTTTCTTTTTTCCTTTACAAGCAAGTGTCAGCTGCAGATAGCTTTTTGGTTAGGGGGTTGGACCCCTGTCCATTTATCCTTCTTACCACTGGGACCCTGCCTTACTTCAATCTGTAGGTTTGTGCATGCTGCAATGTCTCTGTGAACTCAATATGTGTACCAGTCCTTTCTGTATTAAAAGTAAAAAATGGTTCTAGAAAAATTGAGGGTCCTATCAGTTTTATTTCAAGTTCCCAAAAGAGAATTGTACATAGTTCAGTCTTGAGAGCATTAGATACAGTTTGGAAGGGAGTGTGGACTCAATGTCACGTTTAGAGCAGAAATCTGTTCACATTGACACTGGCCAGTAACTCTGGTTTTATGTTAGCTGAGTTTAATAAAGAATTTTGAAGTTTAAAATTTTTAGCAGATAGTTCAATCCCTAAACGGTGTGGTGCAAAGACTGTCAGAGTTGTTAGGACACTCAGTAGTGAATTTTGTGTCTTATAAAGTAATTTTACATTTTACAGTGCCAGTAGAATGAAAACTAACTCCCATACTTAAGTTTTCAGTATTTTACCTTCCAGTGCAGCCTTTGGTAAATCGACATAGCTGTTTAAATCCTCTGAGCTTACAGAGTGGAAGTTTCTTTCCTGGGGCCCTAGCAAAGACACAGAGTGTTTACTGTAGTTTTTGATAATTCAGATGTTCACATATGTCAACAAATCTTTAGTGTATATATATTGCTCATAATTCCAAATGCTTATTATTTTTTTTTCCTGTTTATCTCATCCTCTCTCTAGTCACCAGGGGTAAAAAAAGCAACTTTGAGATTTAGGAAAATTTACTGTTCCCTGTAATTAATAACTATATACAGTGAAATAAAGTGTTGTTGTTCATCTCCAAGACAATATTTGTAAAAAAGGGATTTAAAGGCTAACGAGGTAACTCAGCAGGTAAAGGTGCTTGCCACACCGGTCTGTTGAACAGTTTGCTTCCCAGAACCCAGGGGGTGGTATAAGGAGAGAACTGACGTCATGAAGTTGTCCTCTGACCCTCCCATCTGTGCGTGCCATGGCATGGGTGTTCACATGTATACACACACGTGCACACAATAATAAATTTCAGAAGAAAAGTTAATAAGAATTTTTATTGTTTAATGTGAAACTAAGCTCGTGTATTACAGTTATTAAAGGTTTTAAAATGTTTATATTATATAAAATTACTTTTGTTTTGCTTTGTTTTTAGACAAGATTTTGCTCGTAAGCCTGAAACTTCCTGTGTCACCCAGACTGGCCTTGACTCTCAAGGCCGCTTTTGTGCCTCAGCCTCCTGAGTGTAGGACTTTAGGCAGGAGCCATCAAAACTGACTCTAAAATTTCATGTTAATTTGAGACAGCCTTACTATATAGATCCCAGCCTTGTCTTGAACTCACTATGTAGCCTGGTGTCTTAGGGTTTCTATTCCTGCACAAACATCATGACCAAGAAGCAAGTTGGGGAGGAAAGGGTTTGTTCAGCTTACACCTTCCACATTGCTGTTCATCACCAAAGGAAGTCAGGACTGGAACTCAAGCAGGTCAGGAAGCAGGAGCTGATGCAGAGGCCATGGAGGGATGTGTCTTACTGGCTTGCTTCCCCTGGCTTGCTCAGTCTGCTCTCTTATAGAGGCTAAGACTATCAGCCCAGGGATGGCACCACCCACAATGGGCCCTCCCCACCTTGATCACTAATTGAGAAAATGCCCCATAGCTGGATCTCATGGAGGCATTTCCTCACCTGAAGCTCCTTTCTCTGTGATGTGGGCTAAAATACTTTTTAGTATTGAAATGGACCCCTACTTAGTTTAGTGTTTGAGTTTCCTTTTGAAGTTAAATTTTACCTCTCAGGAACAGAATATCATTTTCTTTGTTACTTTTGTATGGATGCCTATACACACACACACACACACACACACTATTCCAGTTACTTAACTAAAAACTGTGTTTTTACTGAAATTCTGATTTTACTACCTAATAGTAGTTTAGTCTAATAGTGTTGTAAAGATTAAGTGAGATAATTCATTTTTTTACTATTATGTTCTGTGATTTAGGAGAAACAGATTCCCATAATAGCCAGCCATGTAGATATTGAATCATTCTTATTAATAACCCATCTAAAAAAAATGAGAAAGATACTAGAGTAGAACCCAGAGTCTTTTGCATTGCTTGACTAGCACTGTACATACAGCCATTCTCTTAGCCATGAACAGTACTTATATTGGTTTATGATTTAATAAACTATCTTATTTTATGGATGAAAGTTTTGTCTGCATGTATGTCTGTGCATGCCATGGAGGCTAGAAGAGGACATTAGATCTCTTGGCGCCAGAATTATGAATGGTTTTGAGCTGTCATGTGAGTGTTGGGGATCGAACCCAGTTCCTCTGGAAGAGCAGTCAGTGCTCTTAACCACTGAGCCATCTCTTCAGTCCCATGTTTATGATTTTAATTGTGAGGGCAACTTTTTGTTTTATTGTGACAGGTTCTCTATATAATCCAGGCTGGCCTGGAACTCTCAGTCCTGCTGACTGAGTCCTCCCCAGTGCTGGAATTAAAGCATGTACTTCCATACCTGGCTTAAAGGCTTCCCCCCCCCCCCCCTTGATTACACCTTCTGTAAGTAAACTAGATAAATGTATCCCTTCAAAAAAATTTTTATTTCTTCTACTTCTCCTTTAAAACGTAGGCTTAGGTCTGTGTTTTTGTTTCTGTTTGTCAGATGTGAAATATGCGCTATAAGAAGAATGCATAATATACAATTTAAAGTATAATTATAAAACTGACCATTGAGTATGACTGGGTCTGGAAACTTAATCCTGCCAGGTTCTTGAGCTGTCCCTGTCTCTACTTCCTGAGGATGCCTTTTTACTCTACCAGAGGTCTCCGTTGCATTAACCTTGAGGAAAGCGTTTACTTGCCTGCCTTTGGATCTTGTCCACATACACATTGAGTTTGCTAGGTTTTGAACACTGTCCTAAGTGGATATGATTGTACATATTGCATTGAAATTTGTTCATTTTTTCACTTGAACTTATTACTAAGGGACTTAGCATAATTTCTTCTTGTAATTATTTATGGAAATAATTGTTGTTTATAGTTTTGTAAAAACTCGGTTTGTGATGGAGTTAAGTTGCAACTACTTATTCTTTCCCCATTAGTTACCACAGCTTTAATAGACAGAATGGGAGATGTCAAAGACAAAGTTCGAGAAGAAGCTCAGAATCTGACCCTGAAGCTGATGGATGAGGTGGCGCCGCCTATGGTAGGCCTACATTTGAATGAGCGTTCTAATTAGGGGACGGCGACAATAGCAAACTGATAACCCGCAAGATGCATAAATAGTAGAATTTCAAATAGTGGATTGTTGCTAAGGTTTTAAAGAAATTCAGATTTAAGATGCAGCGCTGGTGTGTAAGTTTTCTTTTACCTTCTCTGTTTAAGTTCCTCATTGTTTTACAAAAGCTTAAAGACTTGAGCGACTTGGCAGTGTGGTGCTTGTAGTTGTGCTTCACCATTTTCTGGTTTTTCTTACCTGTAAATTATAAAATACCAAAAATTTTATTCTGAAAACTTTTGAATATTAATTTCTGCAACTCTTTCAGAAACAAGAATTATTTATTTTAATAGGCGGTTATTGATTATGTAAAGCATATTTTATGACAACTTGTGTTTTTTGGATATATTAGAAATAATTTGTCCTTAAGGACTGTATTAATTTCATTGGATGCATTGCTGTCTGTAAGAAAACTTAAGCTTGATCTCTAGAAGCCTTTCCTCCTCCCTCCCTCCATCCCTCCTTCCCTCCCTCTCTCTCTCTCGCTCTTTCTTTCTTTCTTTCTTTCTTTCTTTCTTTCTCCTTTTAAAGTTAGGCATGGTGGCATATATTTGTAATCCCAGTAATAGGGAGACAGAGACAGACAAATCCTTGGGCCTTGCTCACAAGCCAGTAGTCTGGCTTAGCCAGCTTTGGCATGTTCTAGACCAGTGGGAGTCTTATGACCAGAGGAACAACACACAAGGTTGTCCTTTGCCTTTTAAATGTATACATGGACACATACTTGCACACACATTTACCCATACACATGAACGCACATGCACATGTATATATGGACATGCACTAATAATGTATTGGCCTGTTTTATGCTGTTACAACAAAGTGTCTGAGGCTAGATGCTTGTATCAAAAAAAGCAGTTACCTCGTAGCTTTGGAAGTCATAGTTTTTGGGCACAGCATCAGCTGTGCACATAATGCATCATCTCATGGAAGATGGCACCATGATGGCAGGAATGGTTTCATGTTTTTGAGAAGCTAAGAGCCAAGATAGTGATTTGTTTGTTTGTTTGTTTGTTTTTGGAGATAGCATTTCTCTGTGTAGCCTTGGCTGTCCTGTAACTCTCTGTAGATCTGGCCTTGAGAGAACCACTTGCCTCTGGCTCTCATGTGCTGGGATTAAAGGCAAGTACCACCACCACCTGGCTACTATGTCCTGTTGCTTAAGGGTATTTCCATTAAAAAATTTTATATGTATATATGTGTGCATAAATATGTCTACCATGTGTATGTAGGTACTTGTAAAACTCAGAATTGGAGTTAAACAAGCAGCTGTGTAAGTGCTGGGAACTGAACTCAGATCCTCTGCAAAGGTAGCAATTGCTGCTAACCACTGAATCATCTCTCCAGCCCCCAGGACCAGGCCTCTGACACATAAGCACTGTGCAGAAAACCACATCCTAACCAAAGCATGGAAATATTTTGAAGGAGAATAAAATAAGCTGATGTGTACACCACAGTTGAGAGGGTAGCTTAATGCTCATAAGTATAATATGCACAGTGATACCATGTGATGCTTAAAGTATAATGTACATATGTTTAATAAGTCATGAGTACTGAGCTATAAAGGGAAATGGATACGAAGGGATTTAATACTTAATAACAATACCCTTTAAAAAGGTTTTGTGAATAGTCTTTACTGATTTACCTCTTTTTTTTGGGGGGGGGGGGGTTGTATAGCCCTGACTGTCCTGGAACTCACTCTGTAGACCAGGCAGGCCTCGAACTCATAAATCCGCCTGCCCCTTCTTCCCAAATGCTGGAATTAAAGTCATGCACCACCACTGCCCGGTACTGATTAACATTTTGAATTGTTTCTCAGGTAACATCTGTGTATATTTATCTTTAGACATAGATATAAGCATTTTTATAAAAAAGGGATTCCAGAGTTGAGATACCTGACACAGGTTATTCTAAATAAGATGTATGTATGTATGCATGTATGTGTGTGTGGTGGTGGTAGAAACAGAATCCAGGGCCTTGTAGATCTCAATGGCAAATGTTTTGTCTTTGAGCTATATACCCAGCCTTAGTTAAGATTTTTAAAATTCACCTGATGACCCAAGTTCATAGTTTGTTCCCAAGAATTCGTGGTGGACAGAGAAACCTGATTCCTCCATTCACACATCTACTTATACCTCTCATGTAAGTGCAGAGGCACATACACACAAACAGTGAGCACATTTCAAAATGATTTTAAAAATCAATTTTCAGATTATGTTTTTGAATATTTCACACACACATGGTGTGGGTGGAGGATGAGAATGTGGATTTGGTATGTTACGTTGGCTTTCTAAATGTGAAGTGACAATTTATGGGACAGTTACCTATATTTAGGAAGATACAGTTGAAAACAGTTGTTTTGCATTATTGGTATAAGCTCATTTTTCCTTTCCCCACAGACTAGGTAGTCATAAAATGACCTGCTCCAAATGTTTCCATATTTGTGTCTGGCATTAAAAAGGGAAAAACTTTAATTATAAAATGTTTGCAGTTGTTCCATGTGACAGTCTGTTGTAGGGAGTTCACCTCTATTCAGTACTTCCTAGACCACTGTGCCTATAATTTCAGCATTCTTAGCATAGATGAAGCCCACGTTCTTGGAATTGCTTAGATGTTTACATATGGGACATGATGTTTCTCATAATCATTGAAATTTAAAGTGAAAAGTATGTAAAAACTCAGAATTGTGGTTCAGCTATCAAATGGGCAGGAGCCCACAAAAAACAAGCAAAACTTTGTAAATGTGAGTTGAACATCCCTGATCTTGACAATCTAAAAGTTTTTGTTTATTGACATAACATTAATACTCTACGTGGAACATTCCACACCTGATCCACGTGATAGGATATAGTCAGAATTTAGCTGCACTAAAAATAACATATAAATTATGCTCAGCTTATATGTGTAAAGTAAGTATGAAACAAATATGAATCTCACATTTGGGTTTGTATCGTACCAATAAGGTTTCTTACTGTTACTATGTACATATTTCAAAGTTTGCAAAATGTCCCACATACGGAGCACATCTAATACCTGATGGCTTGATTGTAAGGTTCGGAAAACTTAGATTTGGTGAGTGCATTTTCTACCTTTTTATCCTGTGTGTCTACTTGTTTTTCCAATAGTACATATGGGAGCAGCTGGCCTCTGGCTTCAAGCACAAGAACTTTCGATCTCGAGAAGGCGTGTGCCTGTGTCTTATTGAAACCTTGAACATGTAAGTTCTGTGGTTACTGAAATGGCCTTCTTTCTCTTAGTCATTTCTCAAGAGTTTTTTTTTTCCACAGGGTGAAGGAAGAGTGGAAATAAATTTTAAGTAGTTATTAATTGATTTCCCAAACAAAAATATAACCTTTAATGCTACTTTTGTATATATATAAGATATCTTTCATGTTAAATTTTGAATTTACCATTTTTTACTTAGCCATCTAGCATTGGTGGTTATAGACCTGATAATAACTTTGGATCTTTTTTCTGTTAGTATCTGCTTCAATGGCTCAATGACTCAATGCTATGTCATGTTATAGCCATTTCCCCACATCCCTTTTACCAGTTGACCCTAGGCTGGATGGAGCACTGTGAGTGACGGCTTGAAGTCTGTAAAGCCTCTCTGAGCTTTGCCTGCACTCTGTGCCTACTGTACACCTAGTTGTAGCAGGCAGAGTCCTCCTAGCACGGGTGTCACAGGGCTAAGGTGGAGGCAGGAAGAGTGTAAGTGGAGGCTTTCGTTTCTATTCTAGAAGACTTTTCCAGACTGTGAAGGATAATAGGTAATATGTAGCCCCTTTGACTTTTCCTGTGCATGACTTCCTCTTCTTTCAGTGCTCTGGGTCCTTCCTGCTAGCAAGTGCTGGTCAGGGCCTTCAGTCAGCACACTTTCTGAGTGTTAGTGCTCCTGTCCTTTGCATTCAACCTAGACTTCATTCAGAACATTAGTAAACATAAATATCTTACCTTACTCCATCTCACTGTATATTAAGACTCAATTCAGATTTTCTTAAGTAATTGATAAACTGCTGTTGAGAATTTTGCCCAGTTGGGTCATGTGCTGACTTTTGTTTTCAACATCTGTCCTGATTACTTTTTTGTCAGTTTCACACAAGCCATAGTCCTCTGAAAGGAGGGAACATCAGTTGGGAACTTCATAAGATCTGACTGTGAGGAGGTCTTTTAGTTAGTGATTGATAGTTGAGGGCCCAGCTCATTGTGGGTGGGACCATCCCTGGCTGGTTGTCCTGGGCTCTGTAAGAGAGCAGACTGAGCAAGCCATGGGTGCAAACCAGTAAGCAGGACCCTCCATGGCCTCTGCATCAGCTCCTGCCTCCAGGGTCCTGCCCTGTCGAGCTCCTGCTCGGTAATGTTTCATGGTCACAGTAGTCATCCTGACTAGGGCCGCATTAGACACCTGCTCGGTCTACCTTGTGTTGCTTAGCATCACCGCCTGTTACTCATCTTTCCTTAATAGTCTGTGTCCATGCTCTCTGTACAGAGATAAGAAGAAGGCATTCGGTGGTGTCCAGCGCCTTCAATCCCAGCATCAGGTAGAGGCTAATGGGTCTCTGAGTTGGATGACAGCCTGGCTACAGAGTGAGTTCCAGGACAGCCAGGGCTACACAGAGAAACCCCATCTCTAAAAACAAAACAGAAAAAGTAGAAGAAAAAGAAGATAGCACCAGGGTATTTTGTTCACTATTTAAACGAAACTAAAAATTTTTTCTCCTTAAATTATATTTAGCTTTGGAACTCAACCACTGGTCATCAGCAAGTTGGTGCCCCATTTATGTGTCTTATTTGGAGATTCTAACAGTCAGGTAAAAAAATTACTTACCTTTAAGCATTGACTGGTCTTTTTTGAGGGTGGGAGGGGGCAGCCCTTTCTTGTGCTCTTACCTTATTTAAGCCATAACAGTAAAGAGAGAGAAGGTGGATAGTGAAAATTTTGCCTTTTCTTTTTAATTAAATGAAGGTCTGGCTGTTTTGCTGAGAATCCATTGGGCTCACATGATCTTCCTGCTCTACTCTCCCAAGTAGCAAGGACTACTGGCCTCTCCTCCTTCTCTCTTGCTCTTTCCCCCTTTTCTATCAGGAGTTGTTTGTTTTGAAAAGAACTTAAGTTACTTCAGCTGATAGTAAAGACAGAAGCAACCAAGTGGTTAGTTCTTGGGTTTGACAGATTCAGACTTCTGGGTTCCTCTGCGCTCAGCTCTACAGTCAGTGCTCGAATGTGCTCACACAGGGGTGTGCTCACACAGGGGTGTGCCCACACAGGGCTGTTGCTCACACGGGTGTGCTCACATAGGAATGGTCACCACTGTTGTTATCCCTGTTTAGTAGGAAAGGCCTCTCTCCATGGAGCATCTCTTTACTTGATGTGTCTGTGCTTTCTCTGGTCAGGAGGCAGAGGTCTGCACTGCCTCATCCCGCCCCTGAAAGTCGGCTATAATATTTCTGTAATTACCTGTAAACTGCTTAGGGCATTTAGGGTGACAACAAGAAGATCTTTCCTTCTTACAAGTTCTAACTGCCCCTCAACAGTTTAGTTTTTCTCTCTTCAATTGATGTTTTATTTATAGACAAAGGTTCTCCTTTTCTTGCCCACCCTGGCCTCTTGAACTCAATTGACTTTTCTCACCTTAGTCTCCCAGGAAGCTAGGCTGTAGGTGTGTGCCAGCACACCTCGCTCTGAGTTGCTCTTGGACAGTGAGTTTTTCCAAACAGTAAGTGTTGTTTTTCAGATTGTTGTCTTTAGGCCCCATTCTTTTTTCCCTCTTATATAGAATGTAAAATTTACCTTTTCAACTGTTTTTAAGAGTACACTTCAGTGGTATTATATACATTTTCCTTGTTTTGCAACTATATCACCATCTATATGCAAAACTCTTACTTCCTCAGCACTCAAGACTATGTTCATGAGACTTTCTCAGTCCCCTTCCCCGGCCAGTGGCTGGCAGCTACTCTTCTTCAGGGCAGCCAGTTTGACTACTCCACGGACCTGGTGGATGCAAGTCAGATCGGTTCCATTTAGTATAATACCCACCACAAGTTATCCAGGCCGCAAAGTGTGTCAGAATTTTTCTCTTTTTTTAAGGTTGAGTAATTTTTCATTAACCCACAGACATCACATGTATATATAGTCATATAAGAATTTTTTGATTTTTGGGTTTTTTTCCTACCTTTTGGCTATTCTGACTAATTTTAGAAATACTGATATGAAAGTTTTTTTTTTTAAGTTCAATTCATATCCTTGGAAGACAGTTATTTCAAGAAAATTAATTAACTGTACTTTAGGTTAATACAATTACACTTTTTGAAATCCCAGTTGGTAGCTTTTATTCTCAGATTTCTATTAACCACCTCCTGACTTTTTGTTTGTTAGTTTGTTTGTTTGATGGTAGTAGGGATTGACCCAAAGGTCTCACGCATGTGGGTTAAGTGCTCCGTCACTAAGGTCTTGACCCTCTTTAAATGAGTTTTCTAGGGTTTTCTTGATAGACCTTGGTTTTGGTTTTTCATTAATAAGGTATGATATTATAATTTACTCAGGGACTGAAAAGACATTAAAACCAGCTTAGAGTGTCATGTTGGGCCTGCTAGTTTATTGTTTATTGTTATCTTAAAAGGAAGTATGTGTCACCTCTGAATTTCTTTAAAATGCCTTGAATTCTTTGACAGGTGAGAAATGCTGCAATATCAGCTGTAGTGGAGATTTATAGACACGTAGGAGAGAAGCTGAGGATTGATTTGTGTAAAAGAGACATTCCCCCTGCTAGGTAAGTCTTTCTAAATTTATTTTTTGCTACAGTTATCATTTTATTTACTTTATTAAGGTAAATATTACAGCCAGCTGTAACAGTGGTGCACACCTTTAATCCCAGCATGTGGGAGACAGAGGCAGGCAGGTCTCTGTGACTCGGAGGCCAGCCTGGCCTGCATGGAGAATTCAGGTGAGCCAGGGATCCACAGCAGTTTAGCGTCCTGAGTTTCCTGGAACCAACTGATAGGCAGAGCCGCACCAGTCCCGGGCACTCTGTGCCCTTGGAGCTTCAGGCTTTCTTCAGCTCTGCTATGAAAGTGTTAATATGTTCAGGGTAGGGTGTGTGAACTAGAGCTTTCTCCATAGATGATCTTGCCACCTGCAGTGACAGCTTTATTTTTCCCAGTCTGTACATTTTTCATTTCCCTTTCTTGTCCTTATTTTCTAGGATTTCCTATGTGCTATTGAGAAAGAGTAGAATGGGGCACATTCTTGCCTTGTTTTGATCTTAGGACAATTCTAGTTTCTTAACATTAAGATTGAGGTTAGTTGCTAGGTGGTAGCGCATACCTTTAACCCCAGCACTTGGAAGGCAGAGGTAGGATGTTAGTTTTAGGCTTTTGGTAGGTGTTCTTTTTTCTTAAGAGTTTATACTTTTTTAAAGTTACATTTTATTTGCGTTTTGAGTGCCACTGTACATGTTGGGAGAGTCTTCAGGCCATCTTACAAGCCCCTTTTTGTCTACTAAGCTTTTTTTAAGAAACTTTTTATTGATTCTTTTTGAATTTCACATAATGCACTCCAATCCCACTGACCTCTGCCCCATCTCATACCCAACCTCCACCTTTGCAACCTCCCCACAACAGAGGGGAAAAATCTCAATGTGGAAGCTGTACTGTGTCACAGTGTGTCCCACAGTGTACCTTTTTGTCTACACTTCTTTGCTTGCAAGTGTTCATTGCACTGACTTGTTGGTCTGAGACAGGCCTCTGACTTCTGCTACTCTGTCAATGCTGGAACCTTACTGGGACTCCTTATGTATTCTGTTGTTGCCCTGTGTCATGGAGATCCTATAGTTTTTGGATCTGTAGGACTAGCTCCTTTATGCTCTCCAACAGTTATTGATAGGGTAGCTTTTGTGGTGGGCCAATTCAAAGCTCTGCATCTGGGCCTGAGAGGTATCTGAGCTAGTCAGTTCACACCCCCATGGCAGGCTTACCACCAGCCCCCAACCAGGGCCAGTCCTCCCACTCTCCTGCCTACCATAGATGGTGAGGGATGAGGGAGGTAAGGAGGCCATCTCTCTTTAATCCAAGCCACCACTCAGCAGACAAGAGGCCGGGCCAGCTCTCCAATACTCACACCCTGGGGCTGGCTCACTTGCAACCCTCACAATCTAGGGTCAGCTCTACTATACTGCCAAGGTAAGGGGCAGGACCAACTCTTCCTCTCTGATGACCTTGGAGCCAGCTCTTCTGCCTGCTGCAGGTGGCATGGGTTTGTGTGTGGCAGCACACAAGTGCCTACTCTAGTGTTCATATTTTTGGGACCAGCTCACTTGCAACTCATGCAATGTGTAGGTCCCACTCTCAGTACTGCAGCTGGCAAGGGGTGGGGTCAGCTTTCTGCTCCCATACTCCAGGGGCTACCTCTCCTGTGGTGCCCAAGTAAGGAGTGGGGCCAGTTCTGCACAGCTCTCAGACAGTCGTGTGTCCCCAGGTGGCAGTCCAGAACAGGAACTGCTGCCTGGGCTTTGGTGGTGATGGACCCTTACGACTGCAGGGCCACAGACCCACAAGTGGCCCCCAGCAGTAGCACAGGCCCGGACCCCACTATGGTCCCAGTTGGCATCACTGGCTACTCACATCAGGGTGTTCCTTACTACCCTTGAGTCTCCAGTTTTGACTCTCTCCAATGTACCCAGAGCCTCTGTTTCTCTTTCTCTACCACTTACTTGCTACTCTGAGTGGCACCCAGGTTCGCTGAGTGTCTGGGCTCATCTCAGGAGTGGTCTCAGGAGTGCTATGCCCTGCTTGTGCATTATGGTGCCAGGCAGAGGTTATCTTGGGCATGGTTCCCCCTCTCCCCCAACTCCAGTCCAGTGGTTAGCTTGGCCCAGCCAGCCCAGGTGTCCCTTGTGAGGGTCATTTGTCTCAGGCTCAGTCCTGTCTGGACCTGCCTGGTACCAGACTGATGGTTGTCTCAGGCTAGCTCCCTGACCAGCCCCATAGCGTAGGACTGGTTGTCGTTGTCTCAGATTCCCTTTTTAAAGTTAATCTAATTATTCAGATGTTCCTAGGTCTGAACACTGAGTGTAGACATAGCCTCTCTCCTTTCTGACACCTATTGTTGTACATGTGACACAGCAGCCACACCTGCAGTCTAAGGGCAGGCCTAAGCTATCTTTCTACCTCTAAACATTCATTCTGATGAAATTTTTAAATATATAGAGTTAAAACTAAAATTCATTTGGGCATTTTAAGTGTAAAGGTGGGCTGGGCAAAGTGACTTTTTTTTTGTTGCAAATCGTCTTAATGGCTACTCAGGACCTTCGGAAGAGCAGTCAGCACTCTTTAACTGTTGAGCCTTCTCTCCAGCCCCAGTTGGCTCTTTTTAAAATGCTTATTTTGTGGGACTGGCAAAATGGCTCAGTGGTTAAGAGCACTGATTACTCTTTCAGAGGTCCTGAGTTCAATTCCCAGCAGCCACGGTGGCTCATAACCATCCATAATGAAATCTGATGCCCTCTTCTCATGTGTCAGAAGACAGTGACAGTACACTCACATAAAATAAATAAACCTTTAAAAAAATTATTTTAAAAAATGCTTATTTTGGGGTGGGGCAGGGACTAGTTTTTGACACAAGGGTTTCTTATATTTGGATCAGGTTGGCTTTGTACTGTTTCTGTATAATATATACATAAATATATGTATATATATTAGATTAGATAGGCTATACACACATAATATACAAACAAATATAAACATATATACACAAATGCTCACAAGTCCCCTGAGTGCTTGGCAGACAGGTGTGTGCTACCATGACAGTAGAATATATTATCCATAGAAGTGTTCTTTTCAAGTCTCCTGTCCATTTGTTAGTTTGGATTGTTTTCTTCAATTATTTTTTATTTTTATTTATGTGTGTCTGTGTGAATATATACCATGTGCTATGCCTGTATCATGGATCTAGGGTTACAGACAGTTGTAACCCTAACCAGGTAGGTAGTCTGGAAGAACAATGAGCACTCCTAACTGCTAATAAGCTGTCTGGCCAGCCCTTAATGTGTCTTCAGAAATAGGACTTGGGAGAAGTCTTTCTGTGTTGTAGATACCTACATAAGGTTCCGTTTATCTAATACTCTGTGACTCGATCTTTTTTTTTCTTTTCCTGACAGTGGGTTTTTTTGTTTGTTTTTTTATGTACATGGCTTTTTTGTTAATTTAAAAAATGATGCATGTGTGAGTGTGGGCAAAGCATTGTTTGCATGGAGAGATCAGGACAGTTTGTAGGACTCAGTTTTCTCTCCTTCATTTGTGATTTCTAGCGAAAGAGCTAAGGTGACCAGACTGGGTAGCCTTTTACCCAATGAACCATCTCATTGGGTCTTTTTTGTTGGTTTGTTAATTTTTTAGGTTAGCATACAAAGTAAGACATTATTTCATGGCATTTTCATATCTGTCGTTATCCTTCATTTGTAATCATTTCTGTTCCTCACTGTCCTCCACATGCTCTTGTCACATCTCATGCTTCCATTCCTTTCCCTAGATAGTCCCTCCCCCTCTGCTTTCTTGTTTATAATCTTTGCCTACTTCCACAGCCTTAAGATCCTGTCTCTTGGTCATCTTTCTAGTTTCATGACTTCCACATACATTTAAAATACAAACATATATACTCATATATATAAATACAAGAATACTTGTAAAATTTTAAATCTTGGATCTGCCTCTGAGAGAAAATACAGTATTTGTCTTTCTGCATCTGCCTATTTTACTGAATGTGTCAGCTCTCAATTCCAGCCATGTTCATGAAATGTCACAATTTTTTTCCTTATACCTTGGTAAACTTCTGTTGTGTATATATATCAAAGTTCTATCCATTCATCTGTTGATAGGCATCTAAGAGATTCCATTTCTTATTTATTATAAATAATTCAGCAATAAATATGTATGTCCAGGGGTGGGGTGACTTAGTTTACTCAATAATTGTATAACCAGTTCACATGGTAGTTCTGTTTGCGTAACATTTTTTATTTCAGTGTAGTTCTTGGACATTACCTGTATGAATGGAGGGAAAATTCTGGGCTTTTGTGTGAGATCATGCCTCATGCTGGCCCAAGAACTCATGTAATCCTTCTGCTTCAGCCTCCTGAATGCCGGGATTCCAGTCATGTGCCACCATGCCTAGCACGAATAGAGATTTCTATACCCTGTCTTGGCCTGTATCACCACAAAGCCTTCCTCCTCCCCCTTACTCAGTGTTCTTTTATGTTCTCGGTGGCTAGTCATGCTCTAAGAAGCAGTGAGAGCTTGGCGAAGAGCTGCCCTGCCCCTCCTGACTCCCAGTCTGCTCACTAATGCACTGCACTGTGCTCTCCCTCCTGATGACGCTTCATTTGCACGTAGGAGGACTCAAGTGACCTTCGTGTGAGTTTTGTGTACCAAGTGGCTACTGATGCTTGGCTTTTTCCCTGTGTGCAGGATATTTTCTATTCTCTTTTTGGCATTTAAACTTTTTTTTTAAAAGTTTTATGTGCATTGGTGTGAGGGTGTCAGATACTCCAGAACTAGACAGTTACACATAGTTGTGAGCTGCTTTGTGGGTGCTGGGAATTGAACCCAGATCTTCTGGAAGAGCAGCCAGTGCTCTTAACCACTGAGCCATCTCTCCAGCCCTGAACTTGCTTTATTAATAGTGTTTTGAATCCTTAAGATACTGGAAACATAAAAAATTCAAGCTTCAACAGGCTAAAATATGACTTATTTTTATTTACCCTCTGTCTTCTCTTTCACTATGCCACTTTCCCTTTTTCTTTCTTTTTTAATATTTAGTGTCAACAACTGGCTTTGTGCTAACAACTCATTTAACACCCTTTTGTCCTGGTGGCTTCATTCTAACTTTAATTTTCCTGCTGCTCTCTCTGGTTTCCAAATTTCATGTTGAATGGAGCTAAGTCAAAAGTTACATTTTGCTTATACTCATATCCGTAGTAAAGACATTCTTTATTTCAAGCAACTGAAGAACAATTAAATCATAGCTTTAAAATAATTTAAAGAGATGCTGTCCTCGAGGTGTTCTAAGATGTGTGCTGACAGTGGGGTACTAGTTCAGCACTACTCAGTGCTGTGCATGACTCACCGAAGCGGCTGAGAGTCAGAATAAACTCTTACCTTTATGGGTCCTTGATCCCTATCAGCTATGCTAAGAGCATGCAGACCAGCAAGGGCGCTTACTGTATATTTCAAATATCCACATGCAGAATTTCATCCCCCTCACAGCATACTCAAGAGTAATTAAAAAAAAAAAGAATCAGAGGAGCTGAAGCGATGAAACATTTAGAAATCACCAGACAGGTTTTAAACACTTGAAATCAAAATCACATGCTCCAAAAGAAAAAGGTTAATAATTTGATCTATCAATAATAAACAAACTTTGCACTGTTGCAGCATACAGAATCAGCTTAAATGAATCAATAGCTTTTTTGTATACCTTAATACTTTTTCTTTATACCAACAACAAACACAGAGAAAAAGATCTTGGACACTCTCCTAGTCACTGTAGTCTCAAAAAATAAAATATCTTAAAAATAAGCATAAACAAGGGAGTGAAGGATCTCTACAATGAAAACTTTAAACCTCTGAAGAAAGACATAGAAGACAGTAGAAGATATAAAGACATCCTATCCTCATGGATTGGTAGAATTAATACTGTAAAAAGGACTACCAAAAACTATTTACAGAGTCAATGAAACTCCCGTAAAATGCCCATCTCAGTTTTTATAAAAATAGAAAAAGATATCCTAAAATTCATATAGAACCAAGAAGACCCTGGATAGCCAAAACAGCCCTGAGGAAACAAACAAACAAGAAAGCAATGACTGCTGCTGGAGAGCTTACCATTCCAGATCTAACATGTGTTGGAGAGCCAGAGTAACACAAATAATACGGTGCTGGGACTAAACCAGTCAGTAAGCACTGGGACAGAATCAAAGAGCCACACACCAGTACCTGAGGCTTCAGCCACTCTAACACTTGATAAGAATGCCAAAAACCAGAAACAGTGAAAAAGAAAGCATCTTTGGTGAGTGGTGCTTGGAGAACTGCAGGAGAATGAAATTCATCCCATCTGTCACCTTGTACAAAAACTAGCTCCAAGCCAGGCGGTGGTGGCGCACACCTTTAATCCTAGCACTTGGGAGGCAGAGGCAGGAGGATTTCTGAGTTCGAGGCCAGCCTGGTCTACAGAGCGAGTTCCAGGACAGCCAGGGCTACACAGAGAAACCCTGTCTCAAAAAACCAAAAAAAAACAAACAAACAAACAAAAAAACTAGCTCCAAATGGATCAAAGACTAAATGTGAAACCTGAAACACTAAAGCTGCCAGAAGAGAACACAGGCAGTACCAGCAGGATATTAGGTACCGGAAAGGTCTTCTGAATAGGATTCCACTTGCCCCAAATTAAGGCCAACAGTTGACAAGTGGGACTTCACAAAAGTAAAACACTCCTGTACAGCTAAAAAACGTTTAATTGGGGCTGGAGAGATGGCTCAGCGGTTAAGTGCACTGACTGCTCTTCCAGAGGTCCTGAGTTCAATTCCCAGCAACCACGTGGTCACTCACAACCATCTACAACGGGATCCGATGTGTTCTTCTGGTGTGTCTGAAGAAAGTGACAGTGTACTCATATACATAAAATAAATAATTTAAAAAAACAAACAGATTATTTTGATGAAGAGGGAGCTCACAGAATGGGAGAGAATTGTCAGTTATAAATCAGACAAAATGTTAATATTCAGAATATATAAAGAACTCAAAAAGCCGTGAGTCAAAACAAGCAAACAAATGACCCATTGAAGGATTCAGCCTTTGACCTGAACAGGGTTTCTCAAAAGAAGAAAACAAAAGGCTAAGGAATATCTCAAAAATGTTCATCAACCTTGGTAAGTAGGAAAATGCAAATCAGAACAGGGCTGAGGAGGGAGGTGGAGGTAAAGGAAATCTTATTCATTGTTGGTGGAATTGCAGATGGGGCAGCCAGTGTGGAATCAGTGAAGATAATGCTCAGAAAGTTAAAAGTAAATCTGCCATATTACCCACCTATAACGCTCCTGGGCATTTGCTCCAAAGGACTCGACATCGTACTACTACAGAGATTGCTGCTCAGCCCTGTTCATCGCTGCTGCTTTCACCACAGTTAAGAGACTGAAACAACCTAAATGGCTTTCAGTTGACAAATGGGTAATGGAAATGAGGTACATGTACCCTATGGAATCCTACTCAGCTATAAAGAGACATGGAATTAGGAGTTTGCCGGTAACTGATGGGAATTAAAAAGATCATATTAAGTGAGGTAACCCAGACACAGAAGGACAAATGTCACATGCTCTCTCATATTGTAAGTTCCTAACTATAAATTTTCAAGCGTGTGCACATATCCTGGAGAACTACAGAAAATAGCAAAGTCAAAAGGGACCATTGTTAGAGGAGAGGTTGGGTGGGAGTGGGGCAATAGTGAAGGGAACAGCAGGGTCCAAGTGCTCTGAATGGGAGAAATGTGTGTGGGGTATTAGCGATTTATCTAAAAAAAGCCTGTATTATGTGCTAAGTCTGTATGGATATGCATACATAGTTTAAGTCTCAAAGCCAATGAAAACTCCCAACACCAGGCATGAGAAACCTTCTTTTGAATTATCTGCCAAGGTTGTCCAAGAGACTCCTGAAACATTACAGGTTATTGTTGTTGTCCTTGTTTTGCCTCCTAGAGGTGGAAAGTAAGTCCTATTGCTGAATATACAATACACTTTCAGACACTAGGCCCAGAAAGGCCCTTCACTGGAACTCATCTGAAAGCTCCCTCCCTGAGGAAAAGCTTTTGTGGTACCAAACAGCTTTCACAGGAGGGAATCAACCAACAATCCTACCTAGCTATGATGTCTATGAACCACAACAATGAGCAGAAGGACACAATAACCCTAAGTAGTGCCATGCTTACCTAGGCAGTAACCAACAGCTCTCTAATTGAACTTAAAACCCACTCTACAAGAGGTAAATTGTTCCTGGTGTCAGAAACCTAGCCAACTTCCCACAGCTAGAAAAGTCATGAATCTTGGAGAAGAATCTATAACCACCACTTTACTAATCCAGCATAATCTGAGTACATTCCAAATAATTGTCCTTATACTCACAGATGAATGCAATCCTCACCCCTCATCAAAGAAACTTCTCTTTGCAACAGTCAGAGACCATTGCAGAAAACCATAACTAATCAAAATGCAGAGTTGTGGAGCCCAGACTCAGTGGATGAATACATCTACAAAGCGACTCTTACACCTAAGCTAAGGCTCAGGGAATATTGCTGAAGAGGGACTGAAAGATTTTTGAGGAGCAGGAAGTTTACCATGCATGGGAGAAAAGTTTATAACTTCAGAATGTCAGTCATAGAACCATCACATCACCCAGCAGTTCCATTCATAGCTGTACGAGCAAGGAACAGACAAACATGTCTCTACAAAGACCTCTGTGTGAGTGTTCCTGACTGCGTTAGTTATAAGCACAAAACCATGGAAATACCTCTCTCCCACACATCTGTCAGCTAATAAGTGGATATTCAAATGGAATATATCCATGCAGTGGAATATAAGAACCGAGCCATTAACAGCTCCACATTCTATGATTCCTTTTGAATAAAATGACCTGATACGGTAACTCATAAGTCATGTATGGTCTACAGCAACAGGAAGTGGATTAAAGATGGCGTAGGACTGGGGAGAAGTGAGGAAATGGGGAACAGTTACTGCTAATGGGTGTGTGGGTGTTCATTGAGATGATAAAAATATAAAAATTGTAACAATAGTTGTACTACTCACGGAATATTCTATAAATGACTGAGTTGTACATTTCATTTTCTTTTATTGTGATACTGGTGATAAATCCCAAGACCTCACACATGCAACACAGATACCCTACTACTGAGTGACTCCCCAGCTGTGAAAGACACACTTAGACGCAGTGAAGCATATGATATTTGGAAGTCTGTCTCGGTAATGCTGGAGAAGGTGTGCTCTGAACACCTAACTTTAATGTACTATTCTTACCTGGGACGTAGGACTGCACTCACGTTACAGTTGCTTTTCCATCTCTGTCTTTCTTAGCCCGTAAATCTGAACCTTCCTATAGTTTCTCTAGGCTCCTGATGTGCTGTGTTCTTTTGGACACCCCTGTCTTTGTTGTGTTTTTCTTCCATTTAATTTGCTAATCTCACCTCACACAATTATTTAAAATGATCTAGAGCCTTCTTTCCTTTTTCTTTAGATTATATATGTAAAGATGTTCTGTTAAGAATAATTGTACCTTTCATTTCAGCATCCAGAAGGCAGAGGCAAGTGGAGTTTGAGATTGTGGCCAACCTGGTCTATATTATAGGGAGTGCCAGACCAGCTGTGGCTGCACACTGAGATCCTGTCTCCAAAAATTTTCTAAATTATGTGTTTGAAGATTAATGATGGGGGTTGGAGTCTTGAATGAAGTCTATGTGGGAACTTATGCTGTGCTTGTATTTGCTATAAAGTGTATCTTTGGTAGTGTTTTGAATAGGAGACTAAATATTTTTAAATAAATACCAAGGAAATAGATTCACAGGAAATGTGGTTTCCTGTGAAGGTTGTTGAAGGAGAGTGTTTGGGAAGAAGGGAGACCAAGGAGAGACTAGAAGGGCATAGGAGGAAAGTGAGGCTTGCAGCAAGGTGTAAAGCAAACTCTTGCTCTTTTCCCAGCCTCGCCTGGGCCCAAACCTTTGGAGGCTCCGCTTTTCTCCTTCCATCTCGTGGCTCCTCCTTGTTACTATCCAGCTGTCTCAGTTGCCGCTTCTCCTTAGTGGTACTGCTTCTGCCTCCCTTCCTTACTCCGTGCTTTACTGCCTCACTTTAGTTCCGTGCGAGCCCCTTTTCTCTTCCGAACTTTTTATTTGTTGTTTATTGAAGATAGGTTCTTCTGCCTAGATTGGCTTTGGACTCACTGATAGCTGAAGCTTGCTTTCTTCAGCGCCTACTCCTGCTTTTAGCCTCTCAAGTGCCAGAATTACAGGCATGCACCCACCACCAGGCTCACTCTGAGCTTTTCGTCTTAAATTTCCTATTCCCATTTTTCTAATTTTTAGGAGAGTGCTGGTGTCGGGCCTTTTGTCTTTTTCTTTTAGTGTTGCTGAGGGAACCCAGCTCGCTCTTCACGCAGTCTCATGTTTCTCACAGCCTTACACTGCTTTTTCCTCAAAGTTTTTCTAAACCCTTTCCTTCTTGTCTTTGGCCCGTCTGGACTGTTTCTGAGGAGTCAGCTTCCAGTTGCAGTGTTCCCTTGCATCTCATGCCCGTACCTTACCTACTTTAGTGTCTGTTTAACCCTGTGGCAGGTACTGTGTTGTAGATGAAGTGACCTGTGTCCTTCCTCTACAGATACATAAAACTGTACTTGTTGGGTCTGTTGTGGTTGGAGGTGAGGTTACGGTTTAGAATTGCTTTATAAGGAGTTCCTAAGGGGTTTTTAGCTAAAAAAAAAAAAATTTTTTTTCTTTTCCTTTTATTTTATATGTGTGTGAGTGTTTTGCCTGCATGTATGTCTTTGTACCATGTGTATGCAATATTTGTGAAGGCCAGAAGACAATATCAGATACCCTAGGACTGAGTTACAGCTGATTGTGAATGCCATTTTGGTGCTAGGAATCAATCAAGGACCCTCTGGAAGAATACCCAGTGTTCTTAACTGCTGAGCCATCTCTCTAGATCCTTCTGTCCTGTCCCTGCCCTTTTTAAATTTTTCCCCTACATAATATTTTTATTGATTATTTGGGAATTACCTCAGTCACACTTCCCATTCCTCTCAGGTCCACCCTCCCACCCTTGTCCCCTCCCCGCAAAACCCAAAACCACAAGTCCAATTAATGTTGCTCATGAAAGACATTTAGCTATTTCTTAAATAGGTATTGGCATTTCCAATATTTTTTGTAGGCTCTCTTTATAAGTAAGAAGTGGCAAGATGTGGACCAAGACTTCACCAATGTTGGGAAAGAAAATTATGAAAGAAATGTAAAAGTAAGCCATAGATAAACATTTGGCAGTTAAAACTCATGGGACTGGGGCTCTCTTCCTTTACAAACATGTATCATGAATTTGAGAGTGAGTCGTAGAATGGTCGGTTAGAAAGTTAAAAGAAAAAGCAAAGTAAATAAAGTAAAGCATTGATGGCAAGATTTCATTTTATCCCAAAGGAAGATCTATGTGAATGTAAATGCTCCAGGAAAGTAAATTCTCAGCACGGTTCGTATTATAAAATTAAAGGGATCACTGTTTGAATGTGGATCATTTTGGAATCATGGTTGCTGTTGTGTTTGATGAGATTACTCCTGCTACCTCCAGAAAAGGAGCTGTGTTGTTCCCTGTTCCATTTCTTTCTCTTATGTTTCTCTCTCTGTAAATATAACAGTTTGAGGTAGAATTGGGCATTTATTTTTCTTGGAGAAAGTCCCAAAGATTGTCTTGGAGAGTATGATATAAATATTGTAAGTCTAGTTGAATAGGAAAGTTAAAATTGTATGTAATATACATACTGAATAAAGAAGTTAGTTAAGTTTTTTTCCTGTTTTCAGTTAAGATGTTTTTGATGGCAGTATATTTGACTCCATGTCTGTAGTTCCACATTTGTGGACACCACGGCCACAACTTGTGCCAACCACACATCAAGTCCCATCATGCTTATAATGGCCACCTGTGTTCTGAACATGGACAGATTGGGGAGTATGTTACTGTCACCTTAACAGTGTAGTACAATGACTGGTTTATAGTGCATGTATGCTTACTACTCTTGAGATGATTTAAAGTATATGTAGGGACACATCTATCTGTTGGTATTTTTTTCCTCTCCGCTTGTGTTCCTAATTTCATTCTAATGAATATGCATTTTATTTCTAATAAATGTGTGTTTTGCTAGGCAGTGGTGGATCATGCCTTTAATCCCAGCACTCGGGAGGCAGAGGCAGAGATATCTCGTGGTCAGTCTGGTCTACAGAGTGAGTTAGTTCCAGGACAGTCAGAACTACACAGAGAAACCCTGTCTCGAAAAAAACAGAACAAACAGGAAAAGAAATGTGTGTTTTGTGGGTTTTTTTTTTTGTTTTGTTTTGTTTTTATTTTTTTAAGTATTAGTTAAAGTGTGGAAGGACTGTAGAAAGTTAGTGGACTTGGTGCTGTGGGAGGCAGGTCATAGAGCCTCAGCTGCAGCTGTGCCAGCAGTGTCCCTGGAGTCCCCTTTCTTCAGCTCAGGTCTGCTTTTCGTCTCTTTAGAGGAGTTTCACAAGCTTCTGAACTATGTCTCAGTGGATTTGTTACAAGGATGGAACTAGGAAGTTTTTTGCTAGACTTGGAGAAATAAATTTGATGAAATTGCATTGTATGAAAGTTGTCTGTTTTATCAGCATATCTCCATGCATAGAAAGGTCTGTCTGCATTTGACTTCTCATGAGGGAAGAGAGTGGGCTTTGTGTCTTCTGTTTTGATTCAGTTGTAGAAATAATAAGACAAAGCCCTAGATTCTTTTTGCCACAAGATGTGATAAAGGAAGTTGTTTCTGTTCATTTCTATGTAAACACAATTTATTCTTTATTCCTAGATTAGAAATGATACTTGCCAAATTTGATGAAGTTCAGAATTCTGGCGGTATGATTTTGAGTGTCTGCAAAGGTAAGTAATTAAGTTTTCCAGCTCTTAAACATTTCTGAGATGACTTAGTAAAGTGTTAGATACTAAGTTTGTTTTCAAGCCAAGTATGCATCTCTAATTTCAAAAGCATTGTTTTTGTAGCTTGTAAACTTAGCTAAGGTATAGCAGTGGACTTTTGTATCCTGAATCTGCATCTTATCCGAAGTACTGGAGTCGTGAAGATTTCATAATGAGATTGTAGTATAAAGGGGAAATGTTTCTGGCCTCACTTTTTGTCTTTGTACTTGAAGGTTGATAACTCTCCTGTGCTTGTTCCCTGTGTGTAATGTGTTCTTATGGTCAGATTAATTATTTCATCTTGCTGCCTTTAGTAGACACTGTGGGGGAAGTTGGCCCTCTTTCCCAGTGTGCCAAGTCTGAGAGACAGTCCTGGTGAAGAAACAACAGGAATTGTGCTACAGTGCTCATCTTTGTCTGCTGAAGTAGAATGAATTTAGGGAGGTTTGGAATTAGTGTCTGTGTCCACAGATCAGTTGACATTTGATTTGTGATTCCTTTTTTTTTTTTAAGATTTATTTATTTATTGTAGATAAGTACACTGTAGCCGTCTTCAGACACCCCAGAAGGGGGCATCAGATCTTATTATGGATGGTTGTGAGCCACCATGTGGTTGCTGGGATTTGAACTCAGGACCTTCAGAAGAACAGTCACTGCTCTTAACTGCTGAGCCATCTCTCCAGCCCTGATTCCATTCTTTTTTATAACGTTGATAAGTTATAGTCTTATCAAATAGCATCTACCTATTCATTAGCCACATATGTGAAGAATATATTCTGTTCCTAAAGATGATAGATTTTTTTTTTTCCTCAAGTGGGAAAGCAGCTTCACATTAGACAGTGGGTTAGCTTGACAGAGTAAGTGATGTTGGAGGAAAGTTTTGTATGAAGTTGAAGCCATACAATGGGGAAACATATCATGTAGGCTTTTTCTCTCTGTGTTCACTTGAGGTCAGGCTTGGTTTATTGCAGGGAGTCGGGTGGGGTGACAATTTGGTGTTGTGAAAGTCTTGTGTACCTTAATTTAAACTTAGGTCCCAAGCACACATTGACTTCATTGCTACCAGTTCTCACTCAGACAGCTGTTTCTCACATCTCTTGTTTGAATAGAAGGTGTCTAAGAACAGCATCCTAACTGGTCATTATCTTTGTCGGTGTCTGTAGAAACCAGAGCACCAGGAAAAGGAAGAGCTGTTCCGGGTTGTAACTTGGGGTCTTCATGGCATCCTTGTGTGTTCCACTCGCCTAGGTTATCGCACTTGTACGTCATCTTATATGAGAAAGACGAGCATATCTAGATTCCTGGAACCAGTCCTGTTATTATGGAGGGATGACTGTACTATATTGTGTGCGTGTGCATGCGTGCCTGTGTGTGTGTGTTAACAAAATCTGAATTGTTCCATTTTACCAATGAAGACCGAGGAGCTAGATGCTGGGAGGAAAGCCTGCTACCTCAGAGAGGCAGAGAAGGCGCCCAGCTGACCTTCCTCCTCAGTGTATGTCCTACCAGGACCAGGAACGCCCCTCTCCCACGACATCTCAAAAAACCTTCAAACTGAATGCCCTTCCCTTCTACTTCCTGTGCGTCTCTCTATCCATCCTCTTGACTCCCTCTTACTCTTTTTTTTTCTTTTTCGTTTTTTTTTCTTTCTTTTTTAAATTATGCGAGTACACTGTTGTTTTCTTCAGACACACCAGAAGAGGGCGTCAGATCCCATTACAGATGGTTGTGAGCCACCATATGATTGCTTGGAATTGAACTCAGGACCTCTGGAAGAGCAATCAGTGCTCTTAACTTCTGAGCCATCTCTCCAGCCCTATGTTTTTTTCTTAATAATCTGATACTCACTTCCTGTGAACTGGTTGTGTGCTCCAACTCTTGACCTATTGTTGACTTTATTTAATCCTGTTCACAGTATTCAAACAGAAAGCTCTTGGATTAAAGAAGTGTGCTAAGGCTGAGCCACGCCACAACTAAAAACAGATCTTTCCAGTAGATAACACAATTGTGGGTTCACAGTGTGATCAAATATCCTGCAACACAAAATATCGCTTGCTTAGCTCTAATTCTTGGCAAAGGGTCGATGCCAGTGAGGAGTGTGTCAGAGCAGTGGTGGCTCCTGCTGGGCCTGGGCTGTGCCATCTGCAAGCTTGAGGATGGTCTGTGTCCCGGGTGGTCAGAGAACAGCTGGTTCTGATGGAGTGTGGACAGGAGTGCATTCAACAGCACTCCCTCCAGTGATGCACGTGACAGTCACAGATCTTCTGACACACCGGTCCTCAGAGTCTAAAATATGGGCTGCCCCACGTTGTTATCTCTAGGTTGGTAGCAGCCTTCTGAATCTCTGGTCGAGCTGGGTCAGTGTGAATTAGGTGAAATAAGAATTCCCAGGTGTCTGAGTTCCCCTCACCTCTCTTCCCATGTTCCCTTGGTATGTGAAGGTTGGAGCAGTTGGCCTCCTAAGGCTTGCCTGGCACACTGCCCACCATAGGTTACATAGGATGTTGTGTCTTCTGATGAGCAGGTGAAAGAACCAAGGGTTTAAAAGAAGCCTGTGCAGGGCAGGTTCGAATCCAGTGTTTAAGAAGTTGACTTGAGTGCAGCAGAGAGGGACTAATGCTCTCGGAAGGCTTTGATAATATGGGGGATGGGAGTGGGGCTGAGGAAGGAGGAGGGGGGAGAGGGGGGGGAGAGAGAGAGCGAGCGAGCGAGCATGTATGTACATGTGCTGGTTCACACTCAGCGCCTTGTGCATAACAGGAAAGTACTCAACCCCTGAGCTACTTCTTTAGCCCTATACTTTGGGGTTTTCATTGTTAAGATTTATTTTTATGTATATGTGTGTTTTCCCTGCTTATATATGTGTGCACCACATGCGTGTGCACCACATGCGTGTGCAGCCCACAGAGGTCAGAAAAGATCGTCAGAGCCCCTGAAACTTGAGTTGCCATGTGGGTGCTGGAAACAACCAGGGTCCTCTGCAAGAGCAGCCAGGGCTCTACACCACTGAGCCATCGCTCCTGTACTTTAGTTTTTAAAAAAGGACCTCAGAGTAGGGACAGGAGAATCAGGAGTTCATGATGAGATCACCCTGAGCTATCTAAAACTTCATCTCAAAAATCCACAAAAAAACCAACTTTCTTATTTGAATCATTTTTAAATTCACTGATAAATTCTAGGCGTCAGACTTATACTTGTTAAGAAAACTTGCTAACTGGTTTAGCAATGGCTGAGCAATTAAAGATTACTTGCTACTTTCCAAAGGACCTGGATTTAATGCTCATCACCCACATTAGGTGGCTTACAAACTGCCTGTAACTCGAGTTCTAGACTCTAGCATCTAGACTGGATCTAACCCTCTTCAGGACTCCTCGGACACTGCACTTGTGAATGGCCACTGAGGGACACATACACACAATGTAAAACATACATTTAAATGAGTAAATGAATGAATTCCAGTCTGTCTCTCCCTCTCCGGCTCCTTCTTCCCCTTACCCCCTCCCCACCCCTTCTCACTGACCTAGTCGAGGTCAGGCCAAAAACTAGCAAATTCTGTGCTGACCACTCCCAAGTATAGCTGTCGCTGTTGTTCATCTTTCTTTATTCTGTGCTTTTGGAAGCCTGTGGTCTGGATGACATTGTGCCTTGGATTTCCGGTTTGTCTTGTCCAGAAACAATTCTGTTTGTGTTCTGCTTCGAGTGTTCTTGTTCTCCCCACAACCCCTGTACCTCCCTCTTCCCTCTCCCTATACCCCCTACCCCCATCCCATCTAGCTACTCACATGGCCTTGGCTGGCCTCTAGCTCTTTGTAGAAGAGCTCTTTGGACTTGTACCTCACAAGTTTTAAAACTATAGATGTGCGCCCAGTCCTGGCTCTGTTCTCTTCCTCACCTCTCTCTTCCTCAATTCCAGTCGTTTCAGTCAGTTGTCCACAAGGTGCGATGTGACTTGATTTCCTCTTCTCACTAATCAGTCGTTTCTAGCTCTGATACATGAACTATGTCCTGCTTGCTTGCTTTTTCCACCTTCACTATCAATACTTTAGGTCTCCTTTAGTGTCTCCTCGAATCACTGTAGGGGACTTATGCTATTTGTCAAACATACATAGTGTGGTAACAGTTAGCAGAGGGGAAGATACAGGTATTTCTTGTTCATGAAATTTGCATTTTTCCTAAAGACCCTGCTGCCAAGTGGGAAATCATTAAATGAAAAAAAAAAATTCCACTTTTATTTTTTATTTATTTATTTATTTTTTTTTTTGGTTTTTCGAGACAGGGTTTCTCTGTGTAGCCCTGGCTGGCCTGGAACTCACTCTGTAGACCAGGCTGGCCTTGAACTCAGAAATCCTCCTGCCTCTGCCTCCCAAGTGCTGGGATTAAAGGCGTGCGCCACCATCGCCCGGCCTAAATTCCACTTTTATTAATGAGAAAAATTATGGTACATTTTACTTTAACTCAGAATACTTGAAAAATTTGTATGTGATGTATGCGTGTGTGTTTGTGCGTGTGTCTATATACATATATACATATATAATTTGTTGGTGACTCTTGAGAAGTCCACTCCCATGCTTTCAGGTGTGCCTTTCTTCCCAAGTGCCTTTTTTTGTCTGGTAAAACTTCCATTTTAAAATCTATATTTAAAACTTCTATAAAGATTTCAACTCTGCTTCATTTTATATATACCCCAGCTGTTGGAGCAGGCTGCCATCTCGGCTCCTTGTGGGGCTGAGGAGCAGGAGCTCAAGGTCAGGGCTTGTCTGGGAAATGCAAGCTGGGGGTTGGGGCTAGAACTCAGTGAGAATATTCCCCTATATACAGAGCTGTCAGGTCAGTCCACAGTAGTGCTAAAACAGTTGTTAATTGAGCAATGAAAATATTTTTATAGGCCACATTCGGAAGACCATTAGTTTGTAGAAAAAAGTAATTTAGTGAAAGTGAATTCAGCTTTTATTTCTGTATAGTTTTTGTCACACAGAGTTTTCCACTCTTTGCTGTTTTTTTTTTAAATCACATATTCAAACTAAAAAAGTAAAATTACCAAGATCAGAAACATTTTAGGACAAAATAAATGCTCACTGTGAAGATGTGGGGAAGTGGGTCATTTGCATAATAGGATAATGACCCCTGAAGATGTTACCTCTTTTTTCTCATATGGTGTCCCTACCTAAGGGTTTTTCAGAAATAGCATGAGTTTTAAATTTGTTCACATGATAGTCTGTGACCAGAAACTATTGTGGCAAACAGTGTCTTTGAGACTGCAATAATGGAACAGCGAGGCTTTCAGAATAATGATTTAGAGTGTTTGTGATGAAAAATATAAGCAGTAAACCCAGGGGATTTGATGTAAAGAGTCATCATCTGAGTGGTCATTACATGAAGAAAATAGAATACTGAAATTATAAGTAATTCAATGAGGTTAAGTCAGTTTCTCTCAAAAAGTGTCGTATTTCAGTTGAAACTTGATAGCTTAGAATAACCAGTCAAGGAATAATTGTCAAGAAAACGCTTTGGCTAGAAAAAAAAAAATAGTGACTATGAAAGCCCAGAGGTGAGCAGGACTTGATTATTTGTAGAACAAAGAGAGATCAGGGCTTCCTGGAGCCCTGTCAGGGAGAGGAGACAGAGAGTTCTGGGCTTCCTGGAGCCCTGTCAGGGAGAGGCGACAGAGAGTTCTGGGCTTCCTGGAGCCCTGTCAGGGAGAGGCGACAGTGTTTGTGGTGTGTTGAACCCGTGAGCAGAACCATGCAGCTAGTGTCCCATAGGTCAGCCCAGCTTTTGATAGGTTCCTAGAAGTGGGAGCCCAACAGTGCTTTGGTCTAGAAAGGGACATGCACATGGGGTAGCCTGCAGTGGCACTGTCTTCCTGGCGTGACTGTTCAGAGACGCCTGTTTCTGTTGCTCTTCTTGTGGGTCCTGCTGTATGGCTGTGCATTATTCTTTTTTTCTCCCCTTTGGTTTCTTTCATAATTGCCATTGCAGTGCAGTGCTCTTGACTGAAGCTTTGATTAAATTCTTTGACTTCAATTTTAAAAGAACTAGTTGAGCAGAGTCAAGAACACTAAACAATATTATCAGATTTGAAGATACATCATTCGGTTTAGGAAATAGTGAGAAATGCACATTTGTTTTTTTTTTTCTGAGAATTATAAGAAACTGGACTTTAATTTTCATGTTACAAAAAAGCAAATTGGCAGAGTCCCTAAGTACACAAGAATTAACTTCACTGTTAGAAGGGAAATGGAATGAAAAGTAAGCGTATTGTGTCTGGAAGGAGCCAACACCAGCCCGAGGAAAAGACTAGATTGCAGTGCTCTGTGATTGTGGCAGGACTTGGTGTTGTCATGGAGCTTTCTAGACAATCTCCTAGTACCCTAACAGAGAGGTAAACACTAACCTCCCTGTTGACTGCAACTATTTCTTTTTCCTTCATTGTGAAAACACTGTTTTGTCTGATGTACTTGTAGGACCAAGTACAGTTTGGCTTATACTCAACAATAGAGTAATTTCCAGGTTCTCTGATACAGTTGCCAGGAAGAGAATTATTTATCTCAGAAGCTGACAGTAAAGGAGAGCACAGGACTTAGACTTTAAAATTACTGTGGATTTCAGCTTAACTCGAGTCTACATCCTAACTTCCAGTCTAGTTTTGTGTATTTTCATAGTGTGCTCTTTGGTAGTGAGCAGAGAAACTCTTTTCTTAGGTTGATTTAAGAACATGTCTCTGTGTGGCCATGAGCCCCAAGGCCTTCTCAGAGCGTCATAATGTAGTGATGTCTTTGCAGCCTGGATAGAGGGTGCTTAACTCCCCTGCAGCTGCGCACTGGCTAGTTCTGTCTCCACCAGAAGCAAGCTTTGTTCCGTGTGGCCCTACTGTCCGTACACAGAGCCGCCTTTGATGGGCTGTCTTTGACGTGATTTGTTTACGGCAGTCAGAGTGCTTCCTGCATAATGAGAGCAGTTAATCATGGAAACTGGGCTATTCCTGTTTGTGCACTTGTAGCGTGCTTCTGTTATAAATATTAAAAGGTAATGACCAAAGGATGAAAACCTTTTTTAAAAGGTGCAAACCAGCTAATCCATCAGATCATGTGATTGCTACTGATTACATGGATATCTTTAGGGAAGCAGAAAATGATTGCTGAACACATGCCTTGTGTTTTGATGATTGCATTAAAAGTCCCCGAGTGGGATGACATTTATTGGCTCCCAGAGCTTTTCTTAGATTAAATTTCAGGCATCCGTTACAAGGAGAAACATCACAGCGTGTATCTAACAGCATATGTGCAGCTAAAGAATAATTTTGATCAAGCCCTGCTAGGGTCCGCTTAAAAAAAAAACGAGGGTTTTCAGCAAGACCCTAGACTTTTATTTTGAAGTGGAGTAGCAGCTGTTGGCTATTGCGGTGCAGAGCTGCAGCGCGGCCTGGGTCACACAGTGCTCCCGGTGCCTGTAGGCTGCAGGCTGAGCCCAGTGGCGCAGGCACCAAGCTACGCTTATTTTGCTGTGATATTTGACCTTTTGGTTTGAGAGAGCTCCCTGGACCATCTGAATGGCTATGGGAGATGGTGAGTATGATTTATTTTTCTTGTTGTGCTGTGTTAGACACTTCGTTTTAAGGTGATGATTGTTTGCTATGTACGAGATATATTTTCCCCTAAGAATGAAGGGCATTTACGTGTTTGTGTGTATTTTTTCTGTATATGGGTTTTTTTTTGGGTGTCTTTTTCACTTGATGTGTCAGTGTGGGGTCTGGTGAACATAAGGTGGAATTTACCTTGCAAGCCAAGCACGGCTTCTTCAGTCTTTGGTATTGGGTCATGAAAGGATAGTGGAAGGGTCAGGAAATGTGTACAGAAGCTGTGGAAGGAGAATATGGCCTTTGGAGCAATGGCAGATTTAGACAGGGGGCTTTGATTAGCTAGCTTGACATCTTTCCTGTTGTATTTGACAGAATTTCAATTCTCTGGTAATAAAATACTTAGAGAAGCAAAATGGCTTGCCATGGATACTGTACTAATTAGTACGCTTGTGGTTTGTCAGTCTCCAGTAAACATCTTTTAAGAAATTTATATAGGACATAATTTGATCATAAATTGCCTTTGTTGGTGTTTTGGTAAGGGCAATCTTAAAAACACCTATTTTGATAGTGTTTTATACTTTTCAGAGGCACTTTCACATACTTTATATACATTGTCTCCCCAGGCACAAATGACCAACGAACTACACAGATATTTGGTGTTTCCATTTCACAGATTAGAAAACTAAGACCTGCTGAAAGGTGTGTTCTAGGTCCAGGCACAGAGAGCAGGCTGGACTGAAGCAAGAGCCACAAATGTGCATCTGCTGTTGTCCTTCACAACACTGAGTGTCTGAGCCTTTTATCAAGATGCTTAGAGATGTGCTTCATAGTAACAGCAATGTCAGAGATGTGCACAGAGGCACCGTGCGGCTCTGCAGTGTTTTGCCTTTTTCTTTTTGTTTTCCCTGGGCTGTGTGTGTGTGTGTGTGTGTGTGTGTGTGTGTGTGTGTGTGTGTGTGTGTGTCTAGGTTCTTAAGGACTTCTTGCTTGGATTTGTAGGTTTTAAGTCTTAATAGTGTCAGTCTTCCTATGATTAGATTATGAGAGTTGGTTCTCTTGGCAATATTAGGAATAGGCTGCAAACTTACCCAGGTGCTGTTATTGATAGTCATTTAAAAGTATTTATGTACATTTAGATAGAAATGTGATGATAAATCTTGTATTACACATTGTTATGAGTGATTTTGAGAATTTATGTAACTTTTATATGATCTTATGTAAGTTAGTGTACTTTATTAAAGTAAAAACATTAAATTAATTTCTCACAAACTTGGGAGCATTTCCAAGTTTCTTAGGAAGATAAAACAGCAAAAATGTTTAATTTTTAGGCAACTGAATGTTGCATTTGCTTTGAACCATATCTAGATTTTATTTTATCTTTCTGCCTAAGTGTTTTGGCAGTCCATATATGTTTACTTGGTTTTTATTTTCCAAATAATACATACACTCAGACAGTTTTAGAATGTATTGATTTTGTTTTTCATTCAAAGTAATGACCTCTTGTAAAGTTTCCAACTAATTCTCTTTCTTAAAATAGTAACACTTTTGTTGGGTTAAAATATACCTTTTTAAAAAAAGCCTTAAAAGTCTGAATGATAAAGAAAGGCATGTGAATAGCAGTAGACTGTCAAAATGAATAGTTTTAACATTTGGTATAACTACTGAATATGATGAGTTTCTCACATACAATTTGAGTGTGTGAGCGCCATGCACAATCTCATTGCACATTTAAAAATTTTAATTATGAATGTAGTGTGTAAATATCATCTTTTTAAAAATTGAAATGATGATCATATTGCAAAAAATTCTGTAAACTTGTTTATACTTTATGCAGGGAGTTCTCCTGACTTTTATATGCTTTAACATATAAACCTTCAAACAGAATCTGTGTTGATTGTTGTTTATTTATGTTAGGAGTGGTGACTACAAGAATGAAACCCAAGGCCTCACTCTGGGCAGTATTTTACTACTGAGGCACATCCCTTGAAAGCAGTCATTCTGAATATATTTTTGACATTTTCTATGTCTGTTCAGCACATGAAGTGTTTTAATATCATGCTAATATCTGCCTCTTCTGTGTAAACTGTTGCATAGTCTTCCACTGTATAGATGTAGTATAACAATTTCACCTTCAGTGAAAGTTTACATCCATTGTCATGTATAATTTTTCCTAAATTGTTCTGGGAAAGACACTTTTGCACAGTCTGTTTATGTAAATACAGAGACGTGCATTTCTTTCAAAATAGTAAGTAGCATTTTAGAACTAAAAATCTTGCTTTAAATTGTGTTAGCTGTAACAATATTCCAAAAATACATTATTATATACATTCTAACAGTAATACCTACTAACTAATATTCTTTTCAGTTCATTGCTTGCTGTTATTAATTGTTTAAACAATTTTCTAATCATATTAGTGAAAAGTATCTCAGACATTATCAAACTTACCTGCTTTCTGGTAACCCTAGTCATTTTCATATGACTGTGTGTATGTGTGTGTGTGAGTGTGTGTGTGTGTGTGTGTGTGTTCTATGAGTTGCCTTTTTGCCTTGCTTTATTTATTTATTTGGTCTGCTTACTTATGTAAGTGTATGTGAAAGCCAGAGGTTATTGTCTTTCTCCACTACTCCTGTCTATTTTCTAAGACAGTATTTCTCAGTCAATCTGGACTTCACTCTTTCAGCTAGACGGATTGGCCAGTAAGCCCATGGGACCTATCTATTGCAGCCATCCAGAGATAGGAATGAAGCTTTAGATATGGTTTGCTGTGTGCCAGGCTCAGCTTTTTTGTGGGTGTTGAGTGCTTAGTCTTTGTGCAGTAAACACTTACTTTACCTCCTGAGCCGTCTCCCTCGTCTCGCCTTGTGGCATCTTTGACCAAATCATTTGACTTTTTATTTGTTTGTAGTTGATCTTTAGGTATTCCAGTTATATCATCGGTGGTTTTATTTTAAGATCATCTCAGATTTATGAGGTCCTGGAATGACTTAGTACTTGGTGAATTCTTGAGGGTAGATTTTTGGATGTTTTTAATTTAAGTTGTCTCATTCTTAATTCCAAAGCATAAAACCAAATATTTGGATAATTGTGTAATATTATGCTCTTGGCAATCAAATCAGAGAGGGTTAACTAAAAACCTGTAGGATTATTATGTGGTACTAACGCCTGCATTTGGCCGCAGAAGCATGAGAAAGGAATTTGGCCTTTTGTTGTGTCTGCAGAGTGGCTGGAAAGAAATGATTTTAAATGGACTTTTCCTAAATTTTTAACACTTTAATATAGTCTATTAAAAAATTAATATTTTAAGAATATACACAACTGGACCAGGCCTGGTGGCAAACTAACCCCAGCACTCAGGAGGAAGATGCTTTGTGATTTCAATGCCAGCTTGGTCTGTATAATGAGTTCTAAACCACCTAGGGCAATGTATTGAGATCCTATCTCTTTTTAAAGAAAATAAAAGCATTTTTAGGGATCACCCTTTCATGAGATCCTTTGGCTTCTAGGATTACTTATGACTCATCTAAAATTTAGTTTTAGAGGAATAGAGCACTTATGCTGAAAAGATCTTTCTTCCTTGCTCTTGAACATTTTTTTTTAATGCCACACTAGGATTGTATAATGTAAATCACAGAAGAGAAACCTGCTTTTTACTTGATGGTGTAAGGCCAGTACTTTCTACTAAAATCAATGATAGGATAAAAAATAAATAAATGTATGGAGAAAAAGTAAAATACAAGGAGCAAAAGATTGGATGTCCGTGAGAATCCGGAAAGCCAATGCCATGCAGAACGATCCCAAGAAGAAATGATGTTTCAGGGAGTATTCAAAAGCCACAAGAGGCTGATGGCCACTTGACACAGTCACAAATCTCTCTACTCTGCTGATTGACTTTTCCATTCTAGCCAAGCCCTAGAAAAACAGTATTAGTATCAATGTAAGGCAGAAGACAGTAAGTAGGGGGTCACTAAGATTGAAGTAGCCAGTGGCTAAAAATAAAAAGCACCCTTAAAGTAGCCACTGCTGGCCCTGGCCAGCCAGCCAGCCAGCCAGCTTGTGGTGCAGCTCTGTGAGGTGTCTTTAAACACATCACAGACTTCCTAAGGCAGTCCCGTCTTACCTGTTAGATGCCAGTAGCAACACAGTTTCAAAGTTGACATTGGTAATGAACTTTACTCTTTAAAGGTTTACATATCTTCCTTGTACTTGTAGGATGATACAGTTTGATGCTCTTAACAACTACTGGCTTGAAAATCCGTGACAGATTTCTGTATAATTTCTGACTTTTGTGAACCTTGTTTACTATTTACCTTGGTATATTTTATGACATGTTACTTTTTATTAATGCCAGGTATGGTCCAAATTGTGATTATCTCTTGCTTGAAGGTCTTAAATCTTTAAAGAAAACCTTTAAATATATAGCAAAGACTTTAAATATATTTTAAATTGTTCAGTTATATCTTAGAATTATTAGAACTCCTACTTCTAATTTTAAAAAATTTCTTTTTGCTTTTGTGAATTAGGGTTTCTCCGTGTAGCCCTGGCTGTCCTGGAACTCACTCTGTAGACCGGGTTGCCTTCAAACTCAGAGATACCCCTGCCTCTGCATTCTTGCTTACAGGCTTATGTTACCATGGTTTGCAGCAAATTAAGGGCTTTGTTGTTGTTATTGTTGCTGTTTTGTTTCGTTTGTTTGTTTTACTAAGTTTTATTTCTAAAGATTTTTGATTTTAACTCTGGGAAGCAGTCTGTTGTTGTATTTGTGTATATGTATGTGTGTTGTACTTGTGTGTGAGTGTGTGAGTGCATACTTTGTTGACATGACCAGAGGTTGCTCACTGTTGAGTGTCTTTCTCAGTTGCTCTCCACCTTATTTTTCTCTCACCGAACCTAGAACCCACTGTTTTGGGTAGGCTGACCTGTGAACTCCAGAGAGAATCCTTCCTACCTGGGATTACAGAAACGGCCACCATATCCAGCTGTGTATGTGGGCCCTGGAGATTTGTACTCAGGCTCTCATGACTGCACAGAAAATAGTTTCCCACTAAGTGTTTCTTCCCAACCCCTCTTGGGTTATTTTTTAAATTATGTTTCTCCCCTTTGTTTGCGTATGCCTCTCCTTACGGAGTAGTTACTAGCTGGGCCTACTGGGCTGTTCCACTGTGGCTTTAATGTGTTTTCTTTCAACTTTCTCTTTACTGTGCATCTTGAGAAACATCCTTCATTTTGTCATCCAAACCTTTAACTTGGGCAAATAAAAGTTTGAATGGTTCCAAAACCTTTCATTTTCCTTTTCAGTAGTTCCTTTTTTCTCGAGAGGGGGTGGGTGGGACTGAGACTGTCTGTCGGTCTGTATCTGTGTGGCTAAGTATCCATGCACCCCACACATTTGTGAAAGCTTATGTGTACAGCGCATGTAGGTATGGCCCTTGTGAGCTGAGGGTTTAATAGTGAAACCTTCCGTTGGTTTTCAGTGCCTCTAGTATTTAATTCCGGCCTAGGTACTGTCACTTCTCTATAATTTTGCAAGGGAGATAGTTTTTATGCTGCAACCTAAAAATTGGGATTCTGATTTGGAGCTGGACACAAAAAGTAATCCCAGCACATGGAGGTGGGAGCAGGGTGATCGCCACAAATGCAGTCCAGCCTGGACTACACAGCAAGGCCGTGTCTAGGGGTCGGGGAAAGAGTATTCTTCCCAGTACTTACCTGTCTATCCCTGTCACAGGCATCTTGCAGGAATGTGCTGACCATCTTTAGGGCTTGCCTCATACCATCTGCCCTTAGTTTACATGTTTGCTCTCACACTGTACTTACAGTGTTGGGTTCTGGTGTATGGATTTTGAAAATAAAGAGATTTAAGTTATAATTTTTAATAATTTCAGTGTTCAGATCTCAGTTGCTTTATAAATATCTTCTTCTCCAGCTTGTTTACACTAGGATTCAGGTTAGGTTTCCCACTGTTGTGGCTGCTTCATCTCTTTTCAGCAGGAGAGTTGATCTCTTTGTGGCATTTATTTAGCATCTCTCCAGTGAGCAATTTCTATACTACAGCTTGGTGATTCGTTGTATTAGTGCTTTGCTTGTTTTGTTTTGTCTTTGTTCATGTGTATTTGGCCTTTTGGAAGTCTCTTGTAGTTGAGAATGACCTTGAAGTCCTGATCCTCCTGCCTCCCTCTCCTAAGTACCTCCATTACAGGCCTGTACCATCACACCCGTATCTGTATCTATTTTATTTCCTGAAAATTGAAAACACTTTGAGTGGCGTGATCAAAGCTAAGTCTGATTGAGGGTTTTGTTTTGTTGATACAGGCCCTTCAGTGGTGCTGTTTTGTGTGACTGTGGTGCTTTGAATGAAAACCGTCCCCATATGCACATATATTTGAATGTTTGGTCCTCAGTGGGTAAAACTGTAGTGGGAAAGATTAGGAGGTGTCGTCAGATTTGAATTTCTGTCAGGGCGTATATCATCTGATTGGTTTTGTGTATCTAGTTATCAATCAGATCCTTCCTTTATATAGCTTCCTTTGTGTTTCTCCTTTAAATATCCTTTGATTCAAGTTCGTTGTAGGGTATCATCACACTGGTCTACCTTGTGCTTTCAAAGGGGGTCAAAAATATAACCAAAGAGACTAGTAAAGAAGCTGTTCCAGTGCTATAGACAGGTGGCACAAATCCGGCCTTAGATTAGAAGTAGCAGCAGAAGGAATGGGTGGGCTTCCAATACTGCTGGGAGTTGTATATGGCAAGAACTGTTGGTGTATAGTCAATGTGGGCATGGGAGAATTACATAGGGTGTGATTCCACATTTTGGACTTAAGTAGCAGAGATAGTGATGTCATTTATCACACTGGTATGGGAAGATTTAAAGATAGTGTTGGTGTAATCATCTGTGTGAAACTGGAGGTGACTTTGACATCTAAATAGGGGGATGATTCCTCAGGGTCAGATCAAAGGTAGTTAGTTGGTTATATAGATTTGGAACTCAGAGATAATCTAGGCCAGAAGTGGGCACTTCGGACACATTTTGAAGCTATTTAACATGGAGAATGAATGAAATACTTTAGAAAAGCTGTGGCGTGAAGACTTTTAGACATATGGTGGCTGGGTTAAACAGGAATTACCAACACAAAGACTCAGCAGGGGGTACCTATGGGGACAGAGGAGAGACATCCTGTGAGTTTCCTTAGCCATGAGTAGTATAATTATATGGTGTGGCAGTCTACTAACCCTCTTGATAATTCACCATTGGGTAAGGACCGTGCTCATTGTACCTCACTGGCTATACAAGAGTATACCAGCCCCAAAATCCAAAGTCCTATCGCTTGTTGTTTTAATTGGAATAAGGAAAGGTACAGCATCAAGTGAAAGAGGAACTTTGGTTTAACAAACTAGTTAATATAAAGTAGAGTGTGTTTCTGGTATGCAAATCCCTGATAGTGAGAGTTCATATTGAACTAGTTGTTTTACTGAAGAAAGCCTACACAAAATTAATACTGCAAGACCTATGTACGTGATTTTTTTCTTGCTCTTTTTGCCCTGTTAAATATAACAGGTTGTGTGTGTGTGTGTGTGTGTGTGTGTTTTATGTATTAGATGTAATTACTTTGGAATACATGTATTGTACTAACCGTAAAGGAAAAAGCTTAAAAAACATTTAAAAGTATGGCCTGCCTTCAGTTAAAAAAAAAAAAAAAGCCTAGCGTGTGTATATATGGGTTTGATTAAAGTTAAAAAATTTACAAATTCTTACTGGAAATTCTGGGAAAACTGGTGTCAATTGCATACACCTGTGATTCCAGGATGTGAGACACGGAAGCAGGAAGATTATAAATTTGAGGCCAGTCTAATATACATGGTGAGACCCAGTTTTAAAAAAAGATTATGACCTTTAATCCCAGCACTTGGGAGGCAGAGGCAGGCGGATTTCTGAGTTCGAGGCCAGCCTGGTCTACAGAGTGAGTTCCAGGACAGCCAGGGCTACACAGAGAAACCCTGTCTCGAAAAACCAAAAAAAAAAAAAAAAAAAAAAAGATTATGAAAACTTAGGGGTACCTGTTGGTCATATTTCATATGCTATGTAACAAACCCTTTCAGGTGTAAGGCAGTAGAGCCCTGTAATCACGCACATGTTAATTTTTGTCAATGTATGTACATTTACATGGAGTAGAATGAAAAAACAAAGAACAAATAGGCTCATGGTTTTTTTTTTTTGTTATGTTTTGCCATAAACTGTGTTTAGGTTAGTTTAGATTTTGCCACCAAATGAAATTAAAGGACAAAACATGGTCACACTGGGCAACAGCTGAGATGTCTGGAAGACCGTAGGTCAAGGACTCCGAGTCTTGATAATTCCATTTTGAATGCCTAAAGCCACAGAACAGAATTTCAGGAGATAAGATTCTGTTTCCAACAACTCTGTGTGGTGTAAGCAGAGTCAGTGTTCCAGCAAGTTCTTCCAAACAAGTTGTCATAAATGAGGAAACCACATTGCTGTGGTGTTGTCTCAGATGTTTACCTTTAAAAATCTCTGACTCTGGAAAAACTAAGGAAAATATAGCAAGTAGCACAGGAGGTATGCATGTGTGAGTGCATGCGCGCACGCGTGCTTGTGTATGTGTGTGTGTGTATTTTACCTGCATGTGTGCATCTGCATCAAGCACATGCAGTATCCGCAGAGGACAGAAGAAGGCATTAAGATTCCCTGGAACTGGAGTTACAGATGGTTGTGAGGGGCCATGGGGTGTTGGAAATGGAATCCTGGTCCCCTGTAAGTACAGTCAGTGGAATCATCATCTCTCCAGCCCCAGCACAGGATATACTCTGCCAATAAAACATAAACAACAGAGAAGTAACAAACAGCCCGATAGTTTAATGCTTATGGAACAACACTTCTTTACTTACTGTTTAATAACAATTAGAAAATATCTATATCTGTATAATGAAAATATTCATTAGTGAAACCAAGCATTTGTATTAAGGATTTTAAAACATCCAAGACTGAAGAAACTTGTCTTCAAGCACTGGCTTGTGTTAAACAGAGGTAGTTAAGCTTAGATCCAACTTTTGTGGTATTTTCTTTTAAGGTTGTTTATATTTGTGAAGTACTCACCATTCCCATTGCTATCAGTTGTATATAGCTACCAGAACTAAATGCCCATTTTTCATATAGACTATCCTCTTTACATGTCTATTAAAAATCCAAACTTGAAAGTAGATTCCAATTCATGCATAAAACATTTGTGTTTGCCTTTTTACCTAATTCAAAGCAAAACTTTAAAACCAATTGTATGTGTCATATGTTTAATACTGTCTAGCCTGTCTGGTAATGATCTCACCAGTAATGTCAGATCTGGTTTCTGATATAAATTTGGCTTTTAAAAAAAACTCATTCTGAGCCTGGTGGTGATGGCAGAGACCGGCAGATCTGAATTCGAGGCCAGCCTAGTCTATAGAGTGAGTTCTAGGATAACCAGGGCTACACAAAGAAACTCTGTCTCAAAAAGTGTAGGCAGACAGACAGACAGAAGAAATTCACTCTTGATGGAGAGGCAGATAGATAGTTATGAATTTGATTCCATTTTTGTTTACAGGCCAGTCAAGTCTACATAGTGAGACATTGTCTCCTAAAATTGTAAAGCAACTATGTCTTCATCTATTCTGTAGTTAACCAAGCTTTTAATTATGCTAACTTTAAGAAGTGAAAAATCACACGGTTTTCTTTTTTATCCCAATGCCAAACATAGCTTAAAAGCCTAAAAATGTTTGTCAGACCCATATAACCCTAAGTAACATGGACTTGAAGGAATCCATCTGAAAGACTGGTTGAATCTGCTCATGCTAGACAGGAAATTTAAGTTTTCCTAAAGACCTAAAATAAATGAGTTTCATTAACGAAAATGAAAAGCCCAAACAAAGCCTGCTTTTCAGAACTTTCTTAGCTCTGGACCTAGGAGCGGGCTTGCAGCCTGGAAGAACAGTGTTCCCTGCTTCTGCACACGCCTTTGAAAGTGGCAAAGGCAGCTTGGGCTCCTTCTGTCAGTGTTCTGATTCTTCTTCTCTGATGTCTTCCTTCCTCCCTTTCCTCTATTTTCCTTTTGTCTGCTTTCCTCCATTCCTCCTGTAGTCCATCTCTTCCTTATCTTCTTCTCCCTCTTCAGTTAGTATCTCTTTCTCTTTCTGCCTGGACCAAATCAGAAGAACAATTCAGTTTATTGTTTTGCTAAGTCCTATTCAGGCCACACAGCCTAGTATCAACTAAAGTAAACTATTCGCTTTTCTTGCCCTTTGGTTCAACTAGTGTGCACATGTCAGATTAATTTTTGTGACACCTTCTAAGAGTTTTTTTTTTAACTTTTAAAATTATTTTATTATGCAGTATAGTATAGCCGAGGCATGCACACGGTACAGAGTCCCTATTCCCACCTTCTAGATGTGGGAAATGTTCATGCTTTGCCACAGTTTGTATCAGATTTTCTTTTGAGAAATAAAACTTTATTGCTATTTCTAGTCTGCTCTTCCTTCCACCTCTCTCACTTAAGTAATAAAACACAAACTAGTGTTTCTTATTTATGAATGCATCTAAATATAACTGTATAAAGAGCTTCTTCTAACTAGAGAATTGACCTTAAAAAAAATTAATTTAAAAGTTTGAAAACTTGTAGAACCGGATCCCAGACTTCGGAGCGCTTTCAATCCCCTGACAGAATTCTCAGTCCTTGCCCCATGGTGTCTTCCTTCATCTCCCCACCTGTCTGTTTCTGTCTTCTCTTCCTCCTCCATCTTTGTTGATATGTCCCATTTCCATCTCTTTACCTTTTTAATCTTTGTCATGCAGACAGCACTGCACTTGCTCAACTCCTGTGTCCCACACTCTAGTCCTGTTTAATGTCAGCTTTCTGCCCAGCCTTTGTGAAGCACTGGTGTAAGAATGAAGCTGCTGGCAGCCAGGTTTTCCAGTGTGCTTTTTGTGGTCACATGTTCTTTCCTATTCCGTAAGCACTGGAAGGCCTACTTCGTATGTACTAGACAGCATCTTCTGACTTGTCTTACAAACTATCGCTCGAGCTCTGTTAAGTCTCCTGTTAGCTTTGTTTCCTGAATTTAAGTTTTGGCTACTATGTATATTTATCTGTAGAAGTTCTACTTAATTGACATATCTTTTTAAACAGTTTTCTGCTCCTCACAGTTCCTTTCAGGTTTTCCTTGTAGGCAAACATGTATGTCTGTCTCCTATAGAAATGCAGCATTTTAAGTACACCTGTTCCTATTATTGGTTTATACTTGTTCTTGCTGTGATGTCGTTTCCTCCTCTCTTTCCATTTCTTCTCCGTCTCCTTTCCTCCATCTCTGTTGATTTCTCCTCGTCTCCATCTTGTCCGCTTTCCATCATAGAGATCTGAGCTACTTCATCCTGCTCAGATGTTAGTTCTTGGCCTCTAATACCTCTGGGCTGCTCCTAGGAACTCTGCGTCTGCTCTTAAACCCCACAGAAGCATTCGATTTGATTCACTTTCCTGTTTCTGTCCCTTTCCCTCTCCCCTCTTCCTTACCCTCCCCCACTTTTATTCAGTTAGTTATCATTTGCTTATGCGTGATGTTGGTGATACTGGTGACCGCGTAGAGGTGTGTGAGCACATGCTAATGAGCTCCTGTGGGCGTGGGCGCAGAAGACAGCCTTGGACTTCAGTCCTTTCCTTCCACGTTGTTTGAAACAGGATCTCTTCATCTTTGCCTGCTGCATAGGCCAGGTCAGCTCCCATAGGAGCGCTGGGCTGATAGATGTATATCTTCACCCAGTTTTATGTGGGTACTAGGGATTAGAATTCAGGTCCTACACTTGTATAGCATGCACTTGACTCACACCTCTGTCCCTGGGTGATTAGTTCTCTTTGGAACAAAAAGTTTGGAAAAAAAAAAAAAGACAAGAGGAGAATGAGCATTGACTTGTGGTTCCCCTTAGCCCATGAGTTCTCATTTGGTGTGCTGAGTTCTGCCTATGTGTCACATGGCTTTGACTTCCTTAGATACGATAGAGTAGAAGCTTTGACGCGCTCTTTCTAGTCTGTGGTTTCTTGTCAAACATTGTTTGCTGTTAAGATTTTTAAAAAGGAGTAATCTTACCCAGTGAGTGCACTTGTTTGCCTCTGGAATATTTCCTCAAGTAACTTAGTAATACTTTTTAATAGAGACTGAAAGTCCCAGTTCTCTGAAATATGCTCATCTAGACATTGCTGCACATGCTGACATTACACCAATGGGCAAAACAGCAATGGTCCCACCTTCGTTGATCATGTGTTCCAGTGGGAGGGGCAGGTAAATAGCAATGCCAGAAAACGGGGGGGGGGGGAGTGGGGAGCACGGAACAATTAGAGTATCTATTAGGATGTTGGGAGTTTACAGTTAGCATCCAGAGAAAACTTTATTAAGGTGACTGATAACAAAGACATGGAGGTTTGACAGAGGTATAGAGAAGCATTCTACGCGGAAGGTATACATGTAGAGACCCAGAGCACTTATAACCAACCTCTGCATTGATTATAAAAACAGGTTTAATTTGAGGTTTTGTGATAGTTTGTAAATTCCTTTATGGTAAGAGAATGTGAAACCTTATTGGTAGTAGGTAGAAGCTGATTTTTCTCTTTTCTCTTGTTTTTGAAGACTTTTCTTTTATGAAGTGTTAGTTTTTTTGTTTGTTTCTGGTACCAGGGATCAGACATAGGACCTTGAACTTGCCACACAGCTGTTCTCCTACTGAGCTGATTCCTAACCCTCAGCTTTTGTTTTGTATATTTGAAGCTCTGTTTCCGGGTGTGTAAATATTCAGAGTTTTTATTCCCCCCTGTTGAATTGCTCCCATTATCATCTTTATCTCTAGTATTGCTTCTTTGACATGCTTGGTTTGATAATAAATGTTACCTACCCCCTTTCTGCCTTGTGCTTGTGTGGTCTCCCCCCCCCCCAACTCGTCCTTGTGTGGTCTGCCTTCACAGTCTGACCTTCCAGCTTTATATCTCATCACATATCTCAGTTAACAGAACTCATTCTGGCAGCCTTTGCTTATACAGTCTACTTCATTTAGGTTTAAGGAAAATACCGGCAGATTTGGAAACTACTTTATTTTTATATATTAAATAACACTATAATAGAATAATTTGATACAATTTTTTTTAAGATTTTTACTTTAATTACATGTATATGTGCATGTCTGCGTGAAGGTATGTGCGCATGAGTGCAGCTGCCAGTGAAGGTGAAAAGAGTGATTTGGATTCTCTGGAGCTAGACTTACAGTTAGTTGTGAGCTGCCTAATGTTAGGACTGGAACTGAACTTAAGTGCTTAAGTAAGCACCTAAAGGGCCATCTGTCCAGTCCTTTAATGTGGTTTTTGTTTTGTTTTTAAGATTTATTTTTGTGTGTATGGGTGTTTTGCCTGCATGTGTGTCTGGGCATCACGTATGCTCAGTACCTGAAGATGCCAGAAGAGGGTGTCCGACCCCCCTGGAACTAGAGTTGCAGACAGCTGTACGCCTTCATGTGAGTGCTGGCAACCGAACCCTGGTCCTCTGAAAGATCAGTCTGTGCTCTTAACTGCTAAGCTATATTTCTAGTCTCTTTACTGATAGAGTTTAAACACAAGAAAAAAGTTGAGTTACACCCCTCCAAAAGAAATTATTTTTAAAAATTCACTTTTTCTAAGTGGGTCAGTGAGACAGATATGTTCAGTGACCATTTGTTCCTAATTGATCTCATGTTAATGGACATTGGAATGAAAAAAAAAGTTCTACGTTGAAGTTTACTGCTTCAAAGAATAATGCATGTTAGATTATTTTAAAATGCAAAAATGATTGTTGGTACTTCAGTATACAGGAAGCTCAATTCATGTATTTAGCATAAAAATATAAATTATTTGTTGTTATATGTTTTTAAATTTCTAAATCCTTCCATACTTTATTTGATCTAATGTTTCTATAATTTTTCTCTTTCTCTCATTTTTTAATTATACATTTACTCTTTTGGTTTTTACCCTAGACCAGGAATTGGCAAATTGTTGCTTATGTGCAATTCCTGGCTATCCTCTTGTTTTTTATACATGAAACTGAAACAAAACCACACCAGCTCCTTTGTAGTTTGTATGTTGTTTTGTTGTTACCATGTCATAATTGAGCAATTGCATAGAACATTTGTGCATAGATTTTAAAGCCTGTATTTGCCATGTAGCCCTTTTTATTAAAAAGAGAAATTGACCAACCTCTGCTATAGAAGATTGACTTGTACATGATTGTTAGGAGATGCTCTTAGTAGCTGGGGTATCAGGCTGCATCCTCACAATTTCTGATGCAATACAATGGGTTCATACCCAAGAATTCGAATTTAGGGGGCTGTCAAGATGGTTCTGCAGGTGAAGGTGCTACCATGCATGATGTCCTGAGTTCCGTCCCTTGGACCAGTATGACCTCCATATGAATGCCATGGCACATGGGTACAAATACATAAAATAGTAAGTGTATACTAATCACTTAAATTGCATCCCTAACAGATGTCAGGCCATGCTGAGCTTTTATTAGAGTACCACATTTTGAGGAACACTACCATAGATATTATATTACTAAATGCATCTGTGATTTCCTGTGGTCTCAAATAAATTACATGTCGAACAACCCTTATCTGAAATGCTTGGGACCAGGAGTGTTTTCAGATCTTTGTCTTTTTTCTATGTTTAGAATATTTGTATGAATCTGTTTAGCTGAACGTTCCTAATCCCCCAATTCAAAATACAAAATGGTCTCATATCTGAAAGTTAGCATTATGTTATGAAAAAGCATTGAGTTTCCCAATAATAGTTCCTAGTTTAGAATTTTAGAGATACTTGACCTGTGATTTATGTGCTACTTGCCAATAATGTTGAAATCCATAAAGCCCTTTAACTTACTCTTAAGAGCACAGCTTTATAATAACTGCAAACTCTCAGCAAACAAAATGTCTGTGAGCAGTAGGATGAATGGGCACCAGTAAACCGTGATACATTCATACCAGAAAACCATAAGGAACAGAATGAACCTTCCAATATTATCTTTCTATCTCGTGAAGAGAAACTAGATGCCACAGTAGATACTGTACTCCTTTACTGTTGTGTGAGGATTCAGAACGGATTGGTTTAGTTTGGGGTTTTGAGTGTGCTTATAAGAGCCAAGGTAAGGGCGGTCTTTATAGCTGGGTGCTGATTATACTAATACATTTGTTTTGTGAAAATTTATTATTTGTTTCTTGGAATTTGTATGCTTAGCTTTGTTATAAATTTAAAAAAAAAATCCTAGCAGCTTGAGAATGTTAAGAGTTAATTTTTTAAATGCTAAGGACACTTAGACTTTTCAGTTCTTGTGTGTATAGGATGAGAACACGGTTTCCATGGGAACTTCTGCCTCCTCTTTCAGTGCCCGACTTTCTGTAGATTTTTGTGTCTGTTCTGTCGTGTGTGTGTGTGTGTGTGTGTGTGTGTGTGTGTGTGTGTGAATGTATTTAATAGTGAACCAAAAAACGTTAATTTTGAATTGTTCTGGTATTAACAGAGTGAGATATATATATATATATATATATATATATATATATATATATATATGGCTTCCTAACTCTGTTATGGTAAAAGAATGTTGTATTTAAGCTAGGAGAATTTGAGGGTGGGGGATTGAGGGTTGAGGGTAGAAGTGATGTTAACAAACAGAATGTGATTTTAGATTGTTTTTTTTTTCCCCTCCCAATAACCATCTTAAATGTGTTGGGGTCTTGTCTTTGTCCCTCTCTAACAGTTACACTGGTGGTGAGTCCTCATGTACTCAAGATGAGTAGGCATTTGTACAGTGAGGACAGAAGGGACAGCAAGAAAATTCTCACAGATTGATCTGAAGTCTGTGGTAAAGCTGTTTCTCTGCCTCACCCATCTTGTTTGTCATGGTTGGTTTGTGCAGGGTCCTAGAGAAAACCGTTTGTCAGCAGAGTGCATGGCATCGATCTCGTGAGTGGGGGAGGGAGGAGTTGACTGGAGGCTGGTGGGCTTATGTGTGAGGGAGAGGATAGCAGTGTGACCATGCATATTACAGAAGGAGCCTCAGAGGCACTTCAGAGAAGAGACTGGTTTCATTTCTGTTGCTACCGTAGGCAGCACATTGTGAGGTTACATACAGAGTTAATTATGTACAGCAGTGAGCCCTGCTGTTCCCATGCTTTCCTGGTGCAGTAGCACCCAGCACAGTAATTATTGCCTAAAACCTAATGTCCTATTTATATGGATTTTCATATGTAGTAAGGAAAAACAGATCTAGATTTATAAACCTTTAATATGAAATGCTTTTACATTTTTCACTTACATTGTAAGTGCATAGCGGATTTTTTAGATGCATGGAGAATTTTTACCTTTCATCAGGCAGTAGCTGCCATAAGATGATGTCACCTTGCAGCTGATTGGCTGTTGCAGCACCTAGGGCAGGGAAGAGAAAGAAAAATGCCGGCACAAACCTCAGTGGTGGTTCTGTGGTTGTTTCTATCTATTTTTGATAGAATCTTTGATTAATATCAAATTTACTGCATTTGGCCATGTGAACTATTAGGAGCTATTCTAGGGTGAGGGAAATTCGGAGGAATGAGGCGGCTGATTTGCAAACGGATCTGTGATTGTAAGTTGCAGAATCTGGGTATAGGAATAAGGCAGGGCGTGCTAGAAGATTGACTATGGGAGGGGCTGGCAGAAAATGCTTATATGAGCAGCAAAAAAGAGAGATGCTTTGACTCCTCTCAAGTTAATATGCTTGCTTTAATGTTTTGACTCTGTATGTGTGAGTAGGAAATGTGACAATATGGTATTTTTATTTTAAATCACAGAGGTTATTTTATATGGTGTTAACCAATATATAAATATTTATTAAAAGGATCTTTATTTTTTATTGTGTATCTTACCTGAATAATGATTTTTATCCATAGCTTTATTCATTTTGAGTCTTAATGGAAAATGGGAGAAGCTTAGCTTCCTTAAGTCTTTATTTTCTTATGCTTTGTGTAGATAAAAGCTTCGATGATGAGGAATCAGTGGATGGAAATAGGCCGTCATCAGCTGCTTCAGCCTTCAAGGTTCCTGCACCCAAAACACCTGGGAATCCCCTCAACAGTGCAAGAAAGCCGGGCTCAGCAGGTGGCCCTAAGGTTGGAGGTAATGCAAATGCATTTCAGGTCAATGTATTTCAGGTCCTGCATTGTGGTGCTCAGTGTTTCAGACCATGTGTTATTCATGACTGCAGCGGAAATGCAGGGAATGCTGGAGATAGTGTTGCTACAGAGAAAGTGTCTGCCTGCTAGAAAAGGATTGTTATAAATCGTTACTTCCAGTAAGAACATGGATGAATTTGTGTTTTCTTTCGGGTACTTATGTTTCAGATGCCAGTTTTAAAGGAAAGATTCAAAGAAGTAGCTTTTTGAAGTGTATCTTTTAAAGGGAGTGGTATTTCAGGACTGGGTCAATTTTGGGTATTGTAGCTATCACAGCTTTGACGTGCAAAAATGTAGAATATGATTTCACAGTTGTCTAGGTGTAATAAATACTCCAACATTTAAAATGGCTGAAGATACTGAGTAGTTTGTCACAACAGGAATTAGCTGATGATGACCAAGTAAAACTGCCTCAAAAATGGTTTCTTGGTTTGATAATAACAAATAAGAAAGTGGGGTAGCAGGTTTTACGCAGTGGTGCAACACATCCTGAGTTTTTTAGAACTGTTCTGGCTTGGCTTTAATTTTTTTAATGGTTTTTTTTTTTTCATATACTCAGTAGGATCCATGAGTGTGAGTTTCTGCAGGATCTGTCTGACAGAATAAGTCTGTAAGGACAAATACCTATTTGAATGCTAGAGGTCACTCATCTTAAAATACTGACACGTGTGTACCAGTTGCATATACACACAATATCGTGCAAATGTTATGTTTATAGTAATTGATGTGAAAATCAAGGTCTTGACAATTTTTGTTTTATCTTTTTGTCTGTGGTAGTTTGATTAACGACAACAAGGAAAGGAAAATAAAAACTGCATGCCTACTATGTTGGTTCTGAAAGAAGCTGTGCTCTATTTCAGCACAACCAAACATGGTTTCTAAATCATATGATTAAAAATATAGGGATGCTTCCCTCCCACCCACTCTCTCAAATAGATGGGGGGGTCTCTCTATGTGGCCCTGGCTGTTGGGAGCTGGCTGTGTAGACTAGACAGGCCTTAAACTCACAGAGATCTCCTGCCTCTGCTTCTTGAGTACTGGTATTAAAGATAAGCAGCACCAGTGTGGCTCGTTTTAACTTTCTTTAACTCTTCTATATCATATAATTAGAAAGAATGTTAACTATTTTTAATTTGTTTTGCAATCCAGAAGTGTGTTCTGCAGTACTAGTACTGTATACAGCACATGATGCTCTGTTACAGTCTGATCTTCAGGAAGATGCTTGTGGTGGTCTTTGGTTTCCTTTCTAACAAAAAAACGAATGTGCTCATTCGTTAGAGGAGAAGTTTTTCCTGATCTTTAATTAGAATTACAGAATTCTAACTTGTGATAATTTCACAAAACCTTTGCTAAAAATAAACTATAATAAAAAATGGATGAATTATACTATCTATGTGTATATTTGGCATAAAATTTAACATTCTTATGATTCTTGACTAGTGGTTTATAATTAGTTCTTGTTTTATGAGTTAATTCTGGAGTAATTTATTTGTCACAGGCCACATGGTTCTTTGATATGAGAAGGTTTTTCTTGAAGGACGGACTTAATCTGCCTCAGCCTGCAGTTTGCAGTCTGCAGTCCTTGCAGGTAGGACAGTGTGAGGTAGGTGTTGTGTCATCCTCCTAGACAGGGAGTCTCCCTACTCTTCTTTCTCTTCTTTTTCCTCTTCTTACTCTTCAGCAATCACATTGTTTCTCTTGTTGTCGATGTCCACTTGATTGTCTGGTTGTGTGACCCAGGCCGACCTCTAAATCATAATTTCATGTGTGTGAGTTACAAGCCTGAACCACCATGCCAGGTGGCTGCCTGCTCTAAGAAACACATGACTGGCCAGAGGATATTGATTGATGTTCTGAAAGTAATGCATTCTTGGCTCTCAGTCTTTCTTTGAAAACTTACCTATAGATGTTCTGGTGTTGGCAGACATGTTAATTTTTAAATTAGCTGCTGGGAGTTTTCTTAGAGTCATTGCATCATCTTTGTATTGGAAGGAACCTTGGCCTTCACAGAGCTCTGCGTAGTAATCCAGATGGTGCCAGCTCTAGTGCCTGAGGACACGAACAGGCTGTAGTAGGTGCAGTCACAAACCGAAGTCACAGGCGCTAACTCTAGTGCGGAGATTACCTGTATTTTCTTGAGAAGACAAAATTGGGACTACTTGTATTACATCATTTGTATACCCCTTTTCTACTTATTATTTTATCCTGTTTTATCATGGTCTTAAATGAGTTAAAAATTATTTAAATTAAGTTCTGAAATGTTATTGCCTATATTCTTTTCATTTAGGGCTTAAGTGCTTTATTATCGTAGTTTAATTGATGGACAGCTTCGAGTCTGCAGACATAAAGTAACTTATGTAGAGTTGAGTACTTAATAAGTCAGAAAAGTATAACAGTCATCTGCTGCCACACACTCATTTCTGTAGATAAATAGGGGTTTTGCTGGCCCTGTGCCCCGAAGTTCATCAATGACCAATAGTGACCAAATGTGTTGTGCTGGAGCATAGCAAGTAGGACTCCACCAGGACACAGTAAGCAAGCCTGTGACTTACTTTGTAAATGTAAAGCTCTTTAAGTATTTTCTTGTTGAAATTTATCCTTCTTTGGTATCTTTTAGTTTGGGATTGTTTCTTTTTAATGGTTACCTGGAGCCCAGGCTAGCCATCAACTTGATATGTAGCCAAGGCTGACCTGGAAAGCCTGATTTTCCTGCATGCAGTACCATACCTGGCTTTGAGATTGGCTTCTTAAAGTTTATTTCCTGACTTATAGTATCTCTATTCCTGTACCAGTTACTTTGGCTACTGTTTGTTTTGAAAATAAGAGAAGGATTGGATGATGGTATAATTTTATTGTTTATAATTAGCTTTGGATTTTGAGGTTAATAACTTGTCATTGAGACACATAACTGAACAAATCCTGTTTTCAAAAATCCTTTGTCTTTGCTTGTTTAGTTAGTCCTTCAGGTGAGCCTTCAGGTGTTTGTGCTGTTTTCCTTTAATATCAAAGACTACTTTGAAATTGCTTTAGTCACACAACCTCAGCACGCCCTAGGTAGAAGTCCACTCTGAGCACAGCACAGCAAAACCAGCCTGGGACTGCCTCAATAAGTAAATGAGAGCTTTGATTTTCAGTTCTCATTTTTAGGAAGTACCAGCATCTGAAAATCTGTAGCGCCCATTCTTCCTCGAGAAGTTTATTTTATATTTATTTATTTATATTTGCTTGTTTGTTATACAGTGTTCTGCCTACATGTGTGCCTGTATGCCAGGACACCAGACCTCATTACAGATGGTTATGTGTTAGTGGCCTGCCTGGTGTGAAAGGCAGAGATGGGGTATAGAGTCAGCGGTGAGGCTGAAATTTATTTATTTATTGCAATTTTTTGTCTAAAACTCTTTGCTATTCTAAGGCTGAAAACTGCTGGCTTCTGGTAGTAAACTCTTTCTGTTAGCAGCAAGAGAATTAAGAGGGAAAAAAGCTTAATTTGTAGTGTTCCCTTCTTTGGCTCAGGGACTCTTGATGACCAGGACAGAGGTTTGGACTTATTAACTCTTTGAGTACCAGAGAGAAAAGAAAAGGAAAGAAAGAAATTCATTTACTCAGAATACACACATACATTCTGGTTGGGCCTGACCACCTGTCTCAATCAACTCCACAAGAATTCATACATGTTTACATACATACATATAGACATATACATATATACATTTAGTGGATGGAGTTGAGACACACACACACACACACACACACACACACACACACACACACACACACACACACACTTGGATGGATGGATGGGGCAGAGCCCACAAGCCACCACTTTATTTCTTCTCTGGCCTTGTTGTAGACAAAAGTTCTTAGAAAATTACCTCATAGATAAAATGTTACACAAATGGGTTTATGAAAGATGTTGATAGTTCAAAGCAGTGCTCCATTCTGTAAGTTCACCATAAGTTCAGAGCAACAGTTCCCATGGCAACAGTTCACACAGTCTTGCTTTATCACGGTCACACCTGTGGCTGTATTCGCGCGTCCGACCTAGAGTGAATATTTTAACTTGATCACAATTTTGTTCCAAGCCTGTTTCTCTCTGTAGTGTCATTGTGAAAGCTCATTTGTATTCCTTATTATGCAGCCTTTACTTACTATTCTATGAGGAAAGGACACATTCTATTTTTTATTCTAACTTTATTATATCTTTCTGGAAAAAAAAAACCCTAAAGTCATTTCTTAAAACAAATCAGGTGTTCTATAAATCATTAATTCATTTAAACAGTCTTAATACATGAAAGCTCATCTTTATGTTTATCTGCAGAAAATTTGCTCAATAGAGTTGGTAATGCCCACAATCCTTAGGCTATGTAATAATGACAGGAAAGGCATATCAGCTGCAAGAGTAACCCTGAGATGAAATCTCTTTGGATGTTGCCTCTCAGAGCTCAACCATCACAGACCATGCAGAAATGGTGGCCACCTCCAGGAAAGTCCCCTGCTAGCCTTAGCCTCTCCTCGATGGCTCATGAGAGTAAGGAGCTGCCATGAGGTTGCTGGGACCTGGGCTCAGGCTCTCTGGAAGAACAGCTGTTAACCTCTGAGCCATCTCTCCAGCCCTCTTTTAGTAATTTCTAAATACCCACTTGCTACAGATGATGTTAATCATTCCCTCTCCTCAACATACAAGCGAGAGAGTTGTTTTTTCTTTTAAATAATAAGCATAACAGGATTCTTACTTACTTAATTTCAAAGCATATGTTGTTGGTTATAATGCAGAAGTTTACTAGTAGATCTTTATGTCCTTGTGATGTAGCTCAGTTGGTGGAATACTTGCTTCACATACATGAACATATAAACTTAATGAACTCAGTCCTTGGGTAACCCTGACACTCAGGAAGTTTCAGAAGTTCACGTTACATTGGATGTTTCAGGCTAATCTGGGCTGAGACCATGTTGACAAACATCCAACCGAAAACCCAAATAACCTTTCTGTATGTGTGCTTTGGTTTTATTTTTTTCTTTATTCCTTCCTTGATTATTGGGAAAGATTTTTGACTCAGAAAGATTTTAGGACTAAATTCTGACCTCATGTTCATAGATGGAGCCTCAGAATTGACTGCTTTCTCCAAGATAGACAGTTGTAACCGGGATGAGTGATGGGATGAGTGCCTGGTGATGTGCCACTGCCAGACTTCCTTTTGCACAATTTCTAGGTCATTTCCTAAAGAAAAGTTTGCACGTATGCTTCTTACTTTTTTTTTTTTATCTCAAATAGAAGTTTCTTACTAAGTTTGGAACTTAGAGATCAGTCAGTCAACATTCTAACTTAAAATCTTTTTGAACTTCCGATCTATGCCTGTATATCATAAAGTCTCCAGATACCATGAAACTTATCTTTACCTTCAAGGTAAAGGCGATGTGAGAGAATGACAAGTTATTGTTAGTAGCAGGTTGCCTGTTTTGTCACCATGTGGAAGAATCAATAGGCTTTACTCTGGTTCTTTTTTTTTTTTTTTTTTTTTTGACGTTCGAAGTTTTCTTTCCTCCTTTGTAAAACTTAAAATGTCAAAGACATTTCTTTGTACGAGATTTATGTTTTTAAGGTACTCAGGATATCTAAGAAAAAGATGACAGTTTTGTTGATATTTGAATATATGAGTTGAAGACCATTCTCTTGTGTAAGTTATTGTTCCCATCTGCATTCATCTGTGGAGATTACTGTGCCCCACTCTGTGCTATGTCCTGAAAGCACCATAAAAAGAGTTCAACTCAAGGTCATAGTTTTGAGACAGGGTCTGTTGTATCCTAGGTTGGCCTTGAACTGGCTGTGCATCTGAGGATCACCTTAAAATTCCGATCCTTTTGCTTCCAAACACTAAGAGCTAGGTCTATAGGTGCATGCCACTGCACCCAGGTTCTTTTCAGCTGGGATGATAGGACCGATGGGATGAGGGCTCTGTGCATGCTAGGCAGTACCTCCACCAGCAGGCTGGACTTCCAGCCCCCAATTTAAGGTTTTAAATGTAGAAAGCCACTAGAGTGCCTGCCTGCCCATGACCTCATGACCCAGAGATTATTACTGGTAGCATTTGAGTCTTCCCATGCTGAATTTTCCTGTTCTTTTTTATGGAAAATGATGTTAGAACATTGTAAAGCTTTATAGACACAGATCTAGTCCAGGTCTGCCTTAGAAAGATAAACTTATCATTAAGAAAAATTGCCTGTGTGAGAATTTTTTAGCCTCATTGTAGTTGATCCATGTAAATAGAAATTTATAATAATGGCTGCAACCCCAAGCTTATATTTATATTTGTATACATTCTAATGCAGTTGAGTTCTTGAATATTATTTTTATAATGTGCATATTCTGAATTAATATTTTCCTTTCAACTTAGTCTTTTTAAAAATATTTTTTATATTGCTTGCCAATGAAAAAAATTTGGACACACAGTTCCATTTTAAGTATAAAAATCATGGTAATTGCTACAATAAACAATATAATTAAATTGAGGGGCTGGATAGAGATGCTCAGCAGTTAAGAGCATGCACTGCTCTTGAAGATAAACCATATTTGGTTCTCAGCACTCACACTGGACTGCTCACAAGTAACTCCAACTCTAGGTCATCCGATACCTCCAGCCTCTGAGAGGGCCCCTGCACACATTTGTATACACTCATACACTACATACAGTTTTAAATAGTCTTTCAAAACCTTGAATACTGTCTTGCCTCAGTAGTGTCACCAGTCTGAAATGACTGCTGTGTGTTCTCTGTCCTTCTGCAGTGTCAGTCCTTTTTATTATGTAGGTCCTAAACTTAGATTCTCTGCTCACTAATGAATGTATTTTTCAGTATTAAGAATGGAAGCTGTTGCCTCCACTTCAGTATCTTTTCTTAGACTGTTTAACAGTCTGCCTTAGACCAGATAGTTTATAGAGTAGAGACTTACTTTCTCTTGTAAAGGGATGTTGGACAGTGTAATATTTTGCTACTGACGTATGCTGAAGGTCTTCTGCTGTGGATAACACCCCAACAGATAACTGCCAACAGTGTCCAGGTGTCTTTCCCTCTTATGAAGGGAAGTCTCATCAGAACAGTCCAACTTTCACCTTCCCCCAAAGGCCATCTCATAAAATCTGCATTTAGGGAGCACAATAGGCATCTGGCACAAGAAATTGTGGGGAACATTTTTAGGGGGTAGCCATGATTTTAAAAGTTATTTTCTTTTTGATGTCATTAAGGTTATTTGCAATCTCATAATATGACATTTTTGTGTCTCTACTTTGCAAAAAATTCCACTAAGTGGGATTACTTAATCCAAAGTTGTGTGTCTTTACATAATATTATTTTACCTTCTCCACTTTTGTATATATTACAGCCTGGCTAATTTTTGCCATTTTTATGTGTGAAATTATTTTTTTAATTTGCATTTTCTATCTGCCTTTACTTTTGGCCAGCAGCTCGCACATGTTTGCTAAAGTCCTTCAAAGCTTCTTTTTACATTTATTTTATTTGTTTGTTTGTTTATTTAGTATGTGCATGCATATGGGCATGTATGGGAGTTATTTGTGAGAGTTTGTTCTCTCCTGCCACAACATGAGTGTTGAGGATCAAACTCAGTCTTACAGCAGGTGCCTGAAGACACTGAATGGTCTTAGGAGTCTCTTCAGACTTTTTTTTTTAATATTTTATTTATCTAATGTATATGAGTACACTGTAGCTGTCTTCAGACACGCCAGAAGAGGGCAGCAGATTGCATTACAGATGGTTGTGAGCCACCATGTGGTTGATGGGAATTGAACTCAGGACCTCTGGAAGAGCGGTCAGTGCTCTTAACCGCTGAGCCATCTCTCTACCCTGCCCCCCCCCCAAGACATTTAATGTGCCTTTTTGTAATTCTGAGACATATCTGTGCAGCCAACACTAACCTCATACTCTTGGGATTTTTTTCTTCTAATGAGGTATAGAAATGCTGTTTCGTTTTAACAATTTATTGAATTTTTAAAAAATGATAGGTTCTTTTTTTTGTCTTTCTTTAGTCTCTTCTGGTATTTTTGCAACAGGCTTCAATACATTTTTTTTATTATGGTATTTGGAATACCCATTTTTTTTTCTTTTTGATTAAGAACTGGGTAGTGGTGGCACATGCCTTTAATCCTAGCACTCAGAAGGCAGAGAAGGCGCATCTCTGAGTTTGAGGGCAGCCTGGTCTATAAAGAGAGTTCCAGGATAGCCAGAGCTACATAGAGAAACTCTGTTTCAAAAAAAAAAAAAAGCAAAAAACAAAAAAACCTAAGTAATATTATTAAAATAGTCTTAGTTTCCTATAACAGTAGGGGTTTTGTTTTTTATTTTTTTACACTGACTTTAATATACTGGGAATTTATTTTGTATAAAGTAGCAGTATGTCCATCTTAACTCCCTCTGTATTTTATTCATACATGGTCAGTTAAGTAAAATATTCTTTACTCCATTGAAATTCTACCTCTATAACCAGTTTCTATAGTTTTTTTTGTTTGTTTTTTGTTTTGAGACAGGGTTTCTCTGTATAGCCTTGACTGTCTTGGAACTCACTTTGTAGACCAGGTTGGCCTTAGACTTTGCCCAACTTGATTTTCCATACTTTTTATTACAAAGAATTTTTACATGTAGCACGGTTGGTAAATAGTAAACACTTACCACTTGAATGTATAACCAGTAATTCCCCATGTTAGTATAAATTCTTTGTCTTGTGTTCAGATAGATTTTCATAACTATGCTTTTGAATAGAAAGCCATATGAAAGTAAATGTATAACATGACATTTCACTCCTAATTATTAATGTGCATCTCTATAGAGTTAGAAGGCATGCTCAGTTATGACCACAGTGTAATTGTTGAACACAAGAAACTTCTGTGATATTATCTCTAAAATAGTCCCATCACCAGTTTTATCTCCGGGACATTGATATTTTAAAGTCGTACAGTTGTCTTTTTGGATTTCCCCAAGTGTTTTCTGACTTATATGTGATGTAATTTAATTTTTTCTATAGTCCTTTTATATAAATTTACTTCTAACATACATGCCTACCTCTCTTCAAATGCTTCATTCCATATTCAAATTTCAAGTGTCCTAAGAACATTTCAAAGTAAAGTAACTTTTTGCATTCAAAGCAAGAATGTATTTATTCTTTCTCAGATAGTTGGTGACTTAGTTCTCAGGTGACTGTCTTTTCTGTCTTGTGTGACGTTAGTTAGCCGCCTTGAAAGCCTTGTGCGTGTGTTCTGAGTTTGCCCACCGCTTTGCTGCTCTTCCCTCAATGGCTGTGTGTCCTGTTGAATTTTTGTTGCCACTTATGGTTCTTTTCCTCTTAATGTTTGGACTTTGTTTTTCAGTAAGCTACTTTTATCATCAGAAAAGCGTCTTTCTTATTTCACTTTCTTTTCTATTCTGTCTGTGTAGGTGTTATTTTGGTTTTTCCTGCATGATGCGTATTCTGCATTTGGAGTGAAGCTTTCCTCAGGTTTAAACTGGCCCTCTTCTGTTGGTCTGTGGAAACGCATAGCTGCATGTTGTGCCAGGTTTCTGCTTCTGCATCTGGAATCATCATTTATCTCTCTGGATCCTTTTTGTTTCTTCTTTTCCTTTTGTCCACCTATCTTCAGAGGGTACTTCCACCTTTTAAGCACCATTTAATTATGGTCCTAGGAACACCTTCAGCAGATTCTGAGTTGGCTTAGACATTTTTGTCCCTTGTTTACTTGTGAATTGCAGCTTGAAATATTTTTCTTCTTCATTATGTTTTTTCTGGTGGTGGTGGTGGTGGTGTTAGCATGCTCTGTAGTTTTATTTACTTTTTTTTAGTGTCTGAATTTATATAAAACATTTACTTGAATGTTTGCTTTGACTGGATATCTGCATATTCACAGAGTCAGGGTTTACTGTGACTTTGCTGTTGTTTTGCCTCTTGGCTTTTTCCGGGGAGGACTCATTCTGTAGTCTTGGCTGGTCTGGAGCCTGCTCTATAGCCACCATGACCTCGGATTCACAGAGCTTCACCTGCCTCGGTGCTGGGACTAAAGGCGTGGTTCTCAACTGTAAATTCTACTTGACAATTTTTTTTTAAGCTGCATACTCTGTTAGCATTGTAAAATTCTGGGATATTAGTGAATAGAATAAGCTGTACTTTCCCCACTTTTTTTTACTTTTTGTTATTTATTATTCGATAGGTGTCACTATAATCTAGTCTGTCCTGACTATGTAGTCCAGGTTTGACTTGAACTTCTGATCTTACAGCCTCTGCCTCCCAAATGCTGGAATCACAGGCATCATCCCCTGTACCTAGATGAATCCAAGTTTCTTTGCTATGGTTTTTGAGTATGTCTGTCAGTGGTCTGTGTGATGCAGACTTGTTCCTTAGGGTGACATTATGGAGAAATGGCATGTAACCTCGAAGAACAGGTCCCAGTGTGAGATGTTTAGGTCACTGAGGGTGCTTCTCTTATAAGGGATTAATTTTCATGGCCCACATAAAGAGTGAGCTTGGGCAGCAATCTGTCTGCATTCATATCTTGCCACTCTGATTGTTTCCTCTGTGTACACAGCTAGTATATCATTTGTTATGTGGCTCCTGAGACTTGCAAACTTCCAGGCTCTGACCAAAACTGGGTCTGTTTTCTTCCCGATGTTCCCAGTCTCAGGGATGTTGTCAAATTAGTAGAAAATAAACAGATACATTTGTCATATTTAAATGTTTCATAAATGTATAGGTACATTTTGAACTTTCCATTTTATTCTTTACTTGGTCTATCCCTGCTCCACAACTTAGTAATCATAATTATTTTAGTTCTTAAGTTTTTACATTTGGTAGCTAATATACTCAATGTTTTTTTTTTTTTCCGTAGGACTTTCTGAATAGTTCTTGACTTATTGCTCATCTAAGTAACTTTTAGTCTGGAAAATCCCCTTTTGAGAGCCTGGTTATTACTGCTGTACATGGGTAGATTGGATATCTTTATGGTGATAGTTTTTCCTGTCATGAATGTGAAGTTTATCTTTGCTTATTTGTGTGCTTTAAATGCCCAATACCTTTTTGTGTTACTGTGATAAAAAACCATTTTCAAAAGCAAATTGGGGAGGGAAGGATTTATTTTAGCTTCAAACTCCATCCCTGAGGGAAGTCAGAGTAGGAACCTAGGCAGAGAGAAGGAACCTGAGGCAGGAGCCGATGCAAAGGGTAAGGGGAAGTGCACCTTGTCCTCACGGCTTCCAGGACCTCTACTTCAGTCACTAAGAACATTTCCTACTAATTCACCTTCAACCGCATCTTTTTCCTCTTAGGTGCATCTAGCTTTTGTTTTAGGTTGACATAAACTAGCCAGTGCACCTTTATTTCTACCTGGTTGGTTTATTCCTAGGTGTTCCAAAGTATGTTTTTATTAAACTTTGTATATTTTCAAGTTTTAAGTTTGTAAACCTACCATTGTCGCCAGTACTTACAAAAGAAATTGATTTGTATATATTGGTTCTTTAACCACTTATAAATTTAGTTATTAATGATTTGGATGGGAAGGGTACATTGTTTCACATGCTTTGAATTTCTCTCTGAGGACTTTACTTCTTCTGTATTGAGTATGCTCTTCAATAGCAACTGTCTTTAGTACAAAGCAGTTCTCAGGTGAACATCAGCTAAATTGGAACAACCATTTACATCATATAGGTGCCTACCAAATTTATGTATCCAAGTTAAGGACCAAACTGTTAGATTTAAATAACCAGAGGGCTACATTTAATATTTGTAGCCTTTTGTCTATGCAACATCTTTTTTTTCTTTTTCTTTTCTTCTTTTTTTCTGTTTCTCTTTCTCTTTCTCTTTCTCTTTTTCTCTGACACAGGGTTTCTCCGTGTAACCCTGGCTGTCCTGGAATTCACTCTGTAGACCAGGCTGGCCTCAAACTCAGAAATCCTCCTGTCTCTGTCTCCCAAGCACTGGGATTAAAGGCGTGCACAACCATTGCCCGGAGCAATTTTTTTTTAAATACCTATGTTTATGTTCATGCATATATGGGTGTGTGTGTGTGTGTGTGTGTGTGTGTCCCTCCCTCTCCCTGTCCGTCATCTTCAAGAACAGATTCACCTCCTTTGAGACTAATCTCTTATTGGTCTGGAGCTTAACATTTCCCCTCTGCCAACTACTCCCAGATCCTCCCCAAAACCACACTCCTTTTTTTCTCATTAGATTACAAACAGACACCTAAAAAAATAATAATAAAACAAAATCAAACAACCCAGAATACAGCAAAGCAAACAATAAAACCAAAGAAATAAGCACAAGAAACGCATACGGACACTGAGACACATACTTTTGCCCACACAGAAAGCCCATGAAAACAGACTAGGAAATCATAATATCTAAGCAAGTGATCTGTAAGGTTAAACAACCAAAACAAAACAAAAACAAGCAAACAAAAACTTAGACAAAGCATTGTGAGCCCTCCCACAAAACAAAACAACAACAGAAACCTAAAAATATCATTGAGGTGATTTTGTGTTGGCCATCTACTGCTGGGCAAGGGCCCTGCCCCTAAATGTGGTTTGCAAACCCAATGAGAAAACCAAATTTCCCTTTGTGAGAGGTTATCAATTGGAGATAGTTTCTCCATTAGGGTCCCATCTGGCTGTGACTCGGGTAGCCTCTGAGTGTGTATGTATGTCAGTCCTGCGTGTCCAGAAGGTCTTGTTTCTGTGGTATTTTGCATCTCCACTGGCTCTTAAAGTCTTTCTGCTCTTTCTGCTTCCCTCCTCAGAATTCCCTGAGCTCTGAGAGGAGGAATTTCATGGAGGCATCCCATTTAGCACTGAGTGTTCCAAGGTTTCTCACTCTCTGAGCATTGTCTAATTGTGGTTCTCTGTGTTCCCATCTACCGCAGGAGGAAGCTTCTCGGATGATGGCTTAGCAAAACACTGATCAATGAGTATAGTGAAATGTTAGTAGTCATTCTATTGCTATGTTCCTTTAGCAGAACAGTGGTACTTGTTTTTCCTCTAGGTTCATAGCCTGTCTAGTCTCAGGCCTTCGACACTAGGACAGTGTTGGGCATGGGTGGGCCTTAATTCCCGTCAAGAAGTGATATGTTACTCCTGTAACTTTTGTGTCATTATAGCACAAGTATGTGTTGCAGGCAGGTCACCATTGTAGACTGAAGGGTTTGCAGCTAGGTTGATGTTTACTTTTCTCTTCTGATAGTATGCATCGTATTGTTCAGTACCATGAGCACTAGTCAGTTCCTTATGTTATGGTGAAATAGGGCTGAAGAGATGTCTCAGTAGTTAAGAAAGCATATTACTGTTGCAGAGGTTCTGAATTTGGTTCTTAGCATCCATATTGAGCGACTTACAACTTCCTGAAACTCTAGCTCTAGTAGATCTGACATCTTCTAAAAGGCATACACATACATAGGTATACATGTAGACAAAACACACACATAAAATAAATAATTTAAAAAACAAAATAAAAAAAGCCAGGCAGTGGTGGTGCACGCTTTTAATCCCAGCACTTGGGAGGCAGAGGCAGGTGGATTTTTGAGTTTGAGGACAGCCTGGTCTATAGAGTGAGTTCCAGGACAGCCAGGGCTACACAGAGAAACCCTGTCTCGAAAAAAACCAAAAAAAAAAAAAAAGATGGTGAAAGTAGAGCATGTAGCAGCTTTTATCTGTAGAGCTCTGGGTACCAGTGTGGAGGCTGCAGTAACTAGAGCTTACCTTCATACCATGGGGTGGTGCTGTTGTGGTCAGGGGGACTTCAGAAACTCATAGAGAGGTCTCTGACTATTGAGTACCTGGCCACAGATGGGACAGCATATCATCTCTCCCAAGGTTCATGGAACATTGTGGAAGAAGGGCAAGAAAGAAAGTAAGTGTGGAAGAAACAGGAGCGAAGAGTGTGTGCACTTGAATGCACTCTCGAGGGATCATGAGACTGTTGCACTTTTCAATTCACAGCTACTTTGATTACATGCCCAAGATTGAGTCTCAGAGAGGGAGGGGCTCATGACGAACCACTCCTCCCTGATGATTTTTACACAGTTAATGGATGTGAGAGAGAGATGTGTTCCTAGTGTAGCTCTTCTCTAAACAAACTCTGAAACAACCCTAATTAAACTCTTGCTCCCCTACCCCAAAGTGACAACAATAAAAAGACATGACTGGGAAGGGAAGAGAATCAGCATATAATCAGTAATGGAAGCGGGGTGTATATTATAGCAAAAAAATTTCATATATGTATAAAAATGACATTTGTAATTGTATCTGATCAAGACGTTAATAATCTGTAGAACTTTAAAGGGATACCCATCAGTCTAGAACTCAGCTGGCTGGTGCTGTCTTCCGAGCACTGTGAGCAGATTCAGCGAGCGTTAGGGAAACTATCAACTGGAACAAGTGGTCTGCCAGAGTTACTAGAGTTTTCCTGACAAGATCAGGATGCACCCCTCTACCCTGTAAAAGGAATGTGTCCCTAATTCTTGCAGCTTTCGCTTGCATCACCTATTGATAGAGCTTAACAGAAAAACATTAAAACTAACAGAAAGATGACACTTTGGTGGGTTTTAGGTTCAACGTCTCAGTAGAGGTGGAGCTGAAAGATAGTAGCTTAACCATCAGCTCTTACATAGCTGCTGTTTACCAGCCATGGTATAATTAATAACTTTCTGGTCTGGAGAGATGACTCAGTGCTTAAGAGAACTGACTGCTCTTCCAGAGGTCCTGAGTTCAATTCCCAGCAACCACATGGTGGCTCACAACCATCTGTAACGGGATCTGATGCCCTTTTCTGGTGTGGCTGAAGATAGCTACAGTATACTCATATACATAAAATAAATAAATCTTTTAAAAAATAGTAACTTGCTAATACTGATTTTCTGTATATAATAAATGAAGGTTTATATAATAAAATTTAATTCCAAAACCCTCATTTCTTTCACATGTGTTCCTAAACACAGCATCGTGTATAGATTCTGTTCCCATTGTTTCACATCATTTTTTGAAATTTATTGTCATTTAAGGTTGCAAATTAATGATTGATTTAAGATTTTTGAAGTGAGTTTCTGCTGTGTCATGCAGACCGGCATTGGTGTGCTGCAGTCGGGATGCTCAGCCTTCCAGGTGCCAGGGTCAGAGGCTCAACCAGCACACCTGACCTACTATTCTGTTGCTCAGTGTCTAGCTTTTCCTTTTTATTGTGTCCTTGCTCATGCGTGAAATGTTTGCAGGGTTGAACTTCCTCTGCCACATCAGGAAGTAACCAACTACTATCATGTGCCTCTACTTTTCTGGAAATTGCCCTGTTTTAAAACTATTTTTGTATACGTTGGAATTCAAAACTATACTGTTGTTCATATCAAAAGGATCTTTCACATTGTTCTTATTATACCTAACCATTTGAAATATACGTTAGAAAAATCTACCTTCTTTTTAATTAACAGGTACTTCTAAAGAAGGAGGGGCTGGAGCAGTTGATGAAGATGATTTTATAAAAGCTTTTACAGATGTTCCTTCTATTCAGGTAAGGTTTCCTGGGAGCGGCGTCCCTCATGCTGTTGTCCCTGCTTCTTCATCTCCTTTTTGGTTTTGTTTTTATTTTTTTTATTTATTTATTTTTTGTTTCTTTAAACATTTTTATTTGCAGGTACAACTAGATGCTCAGGGGTTAAGCACTTTACAGTTCAAGTCTGACAAGCTGAGTTTGACTCCGAATCCCACATAATGGTAAAGGGAGGAGACCAATCCCACAATTGTCTCCCCCTACAAACATCATACACAATGAGAAGAGGAGATATAGCAGGATATCTAGTGGAATCTCTATATCTAGGATAAACTCTAAAAAGAGCTATTTCGTTCCAAGTCACTGTAGAAGACAGTTCCAAGTCACTGTAGAAGACTGTAGAAGACTGCTTCCTGTTACCTGTAGAGTTCTTTCTGTGAACAAGCTTACAGCCTTTGCAGGCCTTTGCCCACAAGTCGATCTTGGCACACCTGCAAGTGTCTTGCGTTGTTAGGTGCTGGAAACAATATACAGTAAGTACTGAAGGTGCAGGATGTGGCGTTCTCCTTCACAAAACAGGGATTATGTTAGGGGCTTGATATGAGGAACTTGTACCCAAAAAAACAACTTTAGTGTAATAATCAGTAAGTTGCTTTTGCCAGATGTTCAGCCCACAGAGGCTGGACCTCCCTACTTCCAGAAAGGTCCTAACTCATCTTCGAGTGACCCTCTTTCTTCTGCTGACCCACATGGCCAAGAACACCAACATTTAGCTGGTTGGCGGTAGTGGTGCACACTTTTAATCCTAGGTCTCGGTAGACAGAGGCCGGAGGATTTCTGAGTTTGAGGCCAGCCTGGTCTGCAGAACAAGTTCTAGGACAGCCAGGACTACAAGGAAAAAAACAAGTTTCCCCTTAAATGAATGTATGAAGGATATATGAGACATTATCAAGACATTAATTATTGTCATAAATTGATTTTCATATTAGATTTTCAGTAAAGCTTAGATCAAATTGAAGCCATGACGCAGTCATATTACATTGCAATGTCAGATGTAAAATTCATAGTTAGTTTTGATCACAGGGAATATTAGAAGCTGACAAATGGATGTGAAAGTTCTTCCCTAGGAGGAACTAAAGGAATCAAAATGGACATGTGTTTATAATAATTGTACAGATGACATGGCCTTGGACCTAGTGTTGCTTGGTATATTTTTCTACAGTGCTGTTTGTGATTCTGTTCCTTCAGATACGGTATGAGTAGTTTCTATGTCCCTCATTGGTGCTGAGGTCCAGTTTACGTCCATCTTTTTGCTAATCTGTATTATGCTGCAGTGAGGGATTTTGCTTATAAGATTATTTATTGCTTTGGGTTTTGTTGTTGTTTTTCTTTTTTGAGAGAGTTTTTCTGTGTAGCCCTGACTGTCCCAGAGCTAGCTATGTAAATAAGACTGGCCTCAAATTACAGAGATGTACCTGCTTCTGCCTCCTGATTAAAGGTTTTAACCTTCTGCTGTGACTAAAGGCATGCTGTTTATAAGATTTTAAAATGCATTTATTTGTAAGATGCTTTTGTTTGCTTGTTTTTAAAATATGATGTAGTTCAATGTGCTCTTGAATTCCTGATCCTTCTGCCTCCAACTCCCAAGCATACTGGGATTGCAGGCACCAACACACCAGGCTTTAAAGGAGCTTCTTTAGGGTGTCATACGTATGGAACTGCATAGCTGCGGTTTGTATGTTTCACTACATTGTGCTGCATAGGATGATTATACCACCTGCGGTTTGTATGTTTCACTACATTGTGCTGCATAGGATGATTATACCACTTCTAAGAAAGGTATGATTAGGCAACTCATTTTCAAGAGCTTTTTGCTGGGGAAAATGTTTCTTCCCTATATGAAAATACTTTATCTTTCTTTCTTACCAAAAACCCAAAAGATATACAGAGAGAGAGAGAGGGAGGGAGGGGTGAAAATGTACATTTCTTCACACTCAGCCTGTTGTTCTTCCTGCCCGTCAGAATGATGCTTTTATCATGGATATCTGTGCTGAGTGTTGTCTTGAAAAGGTCCTGGAGCTTTCTTTGCAGGCTGCCTTACACTGTGTGAGCTAATAGGTGCTCTTAAAGGAAAAGCTGTCCTTAAGCTATTTAAGATCTTAAAGAGTTACAGGAAAGCTTTAAAAATGCTTCTGACTTGAGTGTATTTGAAGTACTTCCCTCTCTGTATGTGTGTTGTTGGCTTGTCATATAAAGGAGTGGTTAGTGTTCTAGGAACAGTTGTGAAACTTGTCTGGACTTGGTCATTGTTCATTGTTCAGTATGTTCTACCAGAATGGATCCTTACAGAATTCCTGAAGCCTCAGGAAGGAGAACAGGCTTCCCAACCACCTGTTGTAACAGCATCACTGCTTCTAGAGAGTCTATCTCTTCAGTTCCCATGCTATTACTAAAGTAGAACTTTCCTCTCATTAAACTCTAATATATGGTGGTGAGTCAACCGTGTTTGCTGTCCTCATTGCCCTCTCCTGCTTGTGTGAGGCCTTGCCCTCTGGCCAGACCTGACTGTTTTCTTGTTCGGAGCATCTGTCCACCATTACCTAGGGATCAGCCACACTGGCTGTAAAACCATCTTAAATTAGGAATTGTTAGTGTACAGTCAAGGGTGTTGTGATGATTAAATTTGGCAATGTCAATGGTAAGCACATGCCTGCTATTTCTACACCATAAATGTTGATATATTCTTTTTTCTTTTATTTTTATTTAATTTATTTTAAAATTAAAATGCAATAAATCTCCCTCCTTTGCTTTCCTTCCTCCAACCCCTTCCATATTCTCCCTGAACCTTCTCAAAATTGGTGACCTCTTTTTTATTATTGTCATGTATACAAAGATGAACAACCTTGAGCCGGTTTTTGTTGATTATGTGTATATGACTGTGGGCTGACCATTTGTATTGGATGACCACTTACAGGGCTCTGCTCTTGGAGAGACTAACTCCCCCTCTCAGCAGTCACTATTACCTGTTGTTCTTTGTATGAGTGATTCTCCTCGGTCCGCGTTAGCTTGTCTGCTGATGCTGTCATCGTTTGGGCAGCTCTTTCCACTGCTCTTCTGAAATATTCCCCGAACTTTAGATGCAGGAGTTGTATTGAAGATGTATCCATTGGGACTGGACTCCCCATTGTGTTCAGTTGTGCGATAGCCTTCTCTTTCTCCCCCTCCCTCCTTCCCTCCCTCCCTCTCAAGATTTATTATATTATGTGTATCAGTGTTTTGTCTGTTTGTGTGTATGCCAAGCACATGTATGCCTGGTGCCTGCAGAGGTCAGAAGGTGTTGGATCCCTTGGGATTGGAGTTACAGATGGTTGTGAGCCACCATGTGGGTCCTGGATATTGAACCCAGGGTCTCTACAAGAGTTGTTAACTACTGAGCCAGCTCTCGCCACAGTTGTGTTTTCTGTAGTGGTCACCATTTGCTATAGAGAGAAGCTTCTTTGATAAGGAAGGAGAGCTATGCTTAACTGTGCAGACAAGAATAAGCTTTAGACTACAGTTAGAAATTATGCAGTAAGATGGTAGTAGTAGTTCTCTTCTGAGATCCTTGATCTCACAAGTTCAGAGTAGTTGGCTTGGTTTCTGGCAGCAAGCATGTTTGCCCTCCTGTTGAGTGTGCCTTAAGTCCAGTCTGACAACCATTTGATACCACAAAGATTTGAGTGGCACCTTTAGGTATTTGCCTTGCTGGTCAGTGTTCTGATTCATAGGTACCACACTGTATAGAATCAATTGGATCACTTCCTTGATGGCTTACCTAGTACTTTCTGGCACTGTGGAAGCCAGAACACAGGAAGGAGGCTTTTAGGTTCGATCCAGCTTGATTTATCCCAGTCCTCTATATTCTGTGTGCTGGGTTTTCAGCAACAGCGTCTTCCCTTCAACCTCTGTGAGGTAGCTGAGGGCAATGGCAATATAATTTCCTGTATTGTTTTGGAAATCACTTGGATTACCACAAGCAACAACTTGAGTGGAGGTTTCTCATGCCTGGTACTAGAGCATTTTGTTAGGTGAACTATGTCTCTTGTAGGGAGCTTTGTTAGTCCAAAGCCCAGGTAGTATAACTTCATTTAAGGTAGGTGTGGGTGGGTGTGTGGTTGTGTGCACACATGCACATACATTTATATACATTGCATATTATTTAATTTTAATTTAAATATAAAATAGTATGGTCCCTTGAGGTTTTATTGAACAGCCTTGGTATTGTTATTTAGCCTCCTGGTCTGATCACCTTCAGCCTACCCTCCCTCCACCCCCTCCCCCTCCCGGTTAGAGCCTTCCTCCTTTCCTCCCCATTTCTTCCTTCATATTGTACTTGGTGACTTGGTGACCTACTTTCCATTTGGATGAAACATCAGGTTGTGTATGTGTGTGGTGGTGTTGTGTATGTGTGTGGTGGTGGTGTGTGTGTGTGTGTGTGTGTGTGTTGGTGGTGGCGTTTGTTTGTTGTATTTTTGAGATAGGGTTTCTCTGTGAAGCCCTGGCTGTTCTTGAAGTCTGTAGACTAGGCAGGCCTTGAACACACAGAGATCTGCCTTCCTCTGACTGGATTAAAAGCATGTGCCACCATACCCAGCTGAAATATCAATTTTTTGACCATCTCTCCACCTTCATTCATGTGTTACATCTACCTCACTGCCTGCTCTTTCTCGGAGGTCTGCTGTTGCTGCTCCAGGGCACAGGTGTCCTTAGCATTTCTCTTTCCACTGACCTGTGCATTGCTTCTCACCTAGGCTTTGATACTGTAGTTTTCCTCAGTAACATTGTTCATAATGCATTGAAATTTTACAGTTTTAATTTTTAAATACTCCTTTTGCAAAAGCACAACTATGGATATTTCTAAACTTAACAATTTTTCCGTTTCATAGCCCAGAAAGTGCTTCTGCAGAAAGACAATTACAAAGCACACAGTTCTTGTACATAGCACAAGTGCTCAGCAGTCCAACATCCATGCTGTTAGGGGTCATGTCTGTTCTCTTTTGGAAGTACTTGTTTTCTGCAGCCATCAGAGGGCTATCCTGAGCTCACAGGACCGACCATGGGCCATGGCCCATCCTCACCCAGAGCTAACGCCTCCAGCCTTCCACAGTCTCCTCTTGTCTACTTTGTTACCAAGCTCACAGATATCAGTGACCTATATGAGTTCAAGCTTCTGTTTTTCAGAACCTTCTAGCTGTCTCTTAAACATCACTGACTTTCATTGTTCAAAGTGAAGTGGGCTAGTAAGATGGCTTGCTGGATAAAGGAGCTTCCCACCAAAGCTTCCAACCTAAAGTTGATTCCCTGGAACCCACATGGTAAAAGGAAGAAACCAGTTACACAAATGAAAAACTGAGTGAGAAGCGTAGTTTGGTGGCTGGGTGCTTGCCTAGCACCATAAGGTCCCAGACTTGATCCCCAGAACTTGGGAAAAAATAACGGCCTGAGTGTCTTCCAGACACTGTTCCTTTTCGGTCCATTAGCCTTTCCTATTCCCTAGGGAGCTGTCTGTATTTGATACTTTTTCTTTAATGATGTTATTTAAAAAATTTTTTTCATACCAGGCATGGTGGTGTACGCCTTTAATCTAGCATTTGGGAGGCAGAGGCAGGCAGGTCTTTGTGAGTTCGAGGCCCACCTGGTCTACAAAGTCAAGACTAGGATAGCCAGGGCTCTGCTACACAGAGACATCCTATTTTGAAAAAAGATTTTTTTTCATACAATATATCTTCATCATATTCTTTCCTTTCTCTCTAAATCTCCCTTCCTGTTGTTTTTCTCTCACGTAAAACAAAAGTAAAAGCACACACAAAGGTCCGGAGTTCATTTGTGTTGAAAAGCTAGTCCCTCTAAGCCCAAGTGCTGCCCTGGCGTGTGGTGGTGTACCCAGGGTCGGTCTTGCAGAGGAGCGATTGTGATGGCTCACAGCTATCCTTAACTCCAGGTCTAGGGTAACGAACAACAACTTCTCATCTCCACAAGCACTATGCACCCATGTGGTGCATGTACACATGTGCAGGCAAAAAATTCATACACACGAAATAAAATCTAAACATTGAAAAGTCTCTCTCTCTCTCTCTCTCTCTCTCTCTCTCTCTCTCTCTCTCTCTCTCTCTCTGTGTGTGTGTGTGTGTGTGTGAATGTAAAGAAAGTTGTCCAAACAGCTATCAATTCCAAATAGGGTGTCTGTTTGCATCTCCCCTTCTCTGTACCTACATTCACTTCCTTACATTTTTCTAGTTTCTAAATCACTTAGCATCTTCACAGCACCCAAAGCAACTGGCCTACTTGTTTTCTTCATTTACAGTTTTGTTGTAATAGTTGTAAAACAGTGTTTCCCACTTTACTCCCCTCCTATCGGTCTATTTCATATCCATTTCCCTTACAAATGGGTCCTTCTTTATTTGGTAAATTAAGTATTATAGATAATTAAGGGCTACTTCTGGACCCTGTCTTCCAACTTGCATTTTGTTGCTTCATGACTTCCTTCAACAATATGGCTTTATCTAGCACCTGTATATTGATTATATCTAATTTTACCTCTAAGCCAGACCTCTGTTGAACATTAAAATCATTTTCTTTTAGGGTCCTCAGAGACATCTCAAACTGTCTAAAATCAGTATCACAATCTCCTTTAACACTTGATCTTCCAGTGTTCTTTATGTGGAAACCATCATTCAGTCAGTTAGGGAAGTTAGAAACCAAGAGGTCATTCTACCACAGTTTCCTAACCCATTGTTCTTTGTATACCTACGAGACACATGAGAAGCCCAGGGACAGAGGGCTTAAAAAATTACGGAGTTACTAGAGTGACTTTGGAGTTACTTTTCCCCTTTCATGGTTTAGAGAAGGTCTTTACATTGTCTTCCAAGATAGCGCCTGGTACTACAGTTAGACGTGTTTATAATAAATATATTATATTTACATATAATTATATTATATATTATATATTATATTTATATAACAAATATAATATATTTATTATAAAATGTTGCCAAAAGGACCTGTTTTAATTGAGTTTTGTTTTCCCCCTTTTAGAGACACAATGTAGCCAGGTGAGTTATATGCTTAGTCTATTCTGGCACTATCCATTTTTTCAAATAGATTTACAAAACTAAAGCATGTCTTTTTAACAATATTTTGTAATAGTGTATAAATGCAGTTTTGGGGAAATTGCTCCTTTTTTGTTCCTTGGACATCTGCTCCATTGGAAGCGTTCTAGAAGCATGTTTGAGGTTGTTCATGTGGGGAGAAGTAGTAAAGAGGGCCTAAAGGAAGGCTTTGGGGCACCTATTGTCTGTCCCATCTCCACTGAAAGAGTAGCTCGAGTGTGAAATGGTCTTACTGTAGGAAAGACTGTTTCAAACACGGGTGCATCATTTTCTGTTATTTACAGCAAGGAATTTTGTTCTAATTTTAAATATTTTCTTTCAAGATCTATTCTAGTCGAGAACTTGAAGAGACGTTAAATAAGATCAGGGAAATTTTGTCAGACGACAAACATGACTGGGACCAGCGTGCCAATGCGGTAAGTTCTCCTTACCTTCTTATCCCTGTCTTCTTAGCAGTATTCCTGTCCAAAGCTTGAAGAGAGCATGCAGTCAGCTGTGGTACAGGCTGACAGTGGTCTTAGGTTAAAATCTAACGGGAGCATTCTCTGTGGGAAACATGGCTGTAATGGGCAATATCGGCTTTAGATTGTCTTTTCTTCTTCTGTTTTTGCTGATCACATCAGTGAGTGTCCCACAGCCTAGTAGCCTGTCTCCTTGGCTTGTGAGGTTGAGAGAGCGCTGGACTGGCCCCTCTGGAGTCACCTAGCTGCTTAGTAGCACCATGGCCCGTGCACCCTGAGTCATGAGGACTTGCCAGAGAAGAGACTGGCTTTCCTGTGGGCTCGGCGTTTGTTCAACATTGACATAATTTCCCAGCAATGTGTCTATTCATCTGACTCTTAAATATAGCAAATGTGGGTGAACTATTTACAAAACTTTTGGTCATCCTTGAGCTAGGAATTGTTTATTTGCAGTAGATTTCTTAAAGTATTAGATGAATCTTAAAATAATGTTTGTATTGACATCAGTTCTAGATTATATTTCACATTCTTTGATGTCAACTTTGTCAGATGTCAGTGACCTCAGTATCCCCAAGGCCAGGAAAGGACTGATTTGAAGATGCCTGTGCTCTCAAAACTTCCAGTTTGCCTAATGTATGTTCCTGACAAATAGTGCTTTTATGACATTATGCATTACAGATTGTTTTCCATCTCTGTGTTTAGAAGTCTAAATTTGTGAATGTTTAACGTATTGTTAACACAGAAAATAGTGCTGTGAATTTGTTTAAGTATGATTTTTTATTTACTTTTAAAATTATACATCACACATAAATCACAATTTAAAAAATAAAACAACTTTTCATTGATGACTTACGGAGAAACATCACAGATTAAAATAAAAGACATGAACTTGAACCTGAAGGTTTTTTTGTGTTCCTTTGAAAGTAGTCATTCAGAATATTTAGTCTGAATGTTTTTTGGAGTATGACATTTTCTCTGTGCATTCAGATGTGTATGGAAACATAAACATAATACCTTCCACTCCTTTTATTTAAGCAATGCTTAATCTCTTGCTCTTTTTTATTTAACACCTTGTACCTCATTATACATGTTAAGCACATATTGGTTGCTCAGATATTTGCTGAATGCTGATGGATGTGTCCATATATTCTTCAGTTTGATATGTGTATGTGTAACTCTTTAAACTCAATCTCACTTGACGATTATACTGATTTTTAAAGTTTTTTTCTTTTTTTCATTTTAATGATGTAGGAGGGGGTGTTTTTATTTATTTAGATGGGATCTCTCTAGTATCCTTGGCTTGTCCTGCAGTTTGCTGTCTAAAGAAAGCAACTACTCCGAGAGAGAGAGGTGGGGGGAGAGGGGGGAGAGACAGAGACAGAGAGAGAGAGACACAGAGACAGAGGTTGGCCTGCCTCTGCCCCATGAGTGTGGGATTAAACCTGGCTCAGCTTTATTTATTTATTTATTTCTGTATTTTTTCTATTTACATTCCAAATGATTTCCCCCAGCCGGGCAGTGGTGGTGCATGCCTTTAATCCCAGCACTTGGGAGGCAGAGGCAGGCGGATTTCTGAGTTCGAGGCCAGCCTGGTCTATAGAGTGAGTTCCAGGACAGCCAGGGCTACACAGAGAAACCCTGTCTCGAAAAACCAAAAAAAAAAAAAAAAAACAAATGATTTCCCCTTTCCCGTTTCCTCCCTCCCCGAAAGTCCCATAAGCCCCCTTCCCTCCCCCTGTTCCCCATTCAACCCCCTCTCACTTCTCTGTCCTGGTATTCCTCTACATCCAGTCTTTCCAGGACCAGGGGTCTCTCCTTCCATCTTCTTGGAAATCTATTGATATGTGAATTGCGTCTTGGGTATTCCAAGATTCTGGGTTAATATTCCCTTATCAGTGACTGCATACCATGTATGTTCTTTTGTGATTGGGTTACCTCACTAAGGATGATATTTTCCAGTTCTGACCATTTGCCTAAGAATTTCGTGAATTCATTGTTTTTAATTGCAGAGTAGTAAAGAGGGCCTAAAGGAAGGCTTTGGGGCACCTATTGTCTGTCCCATCTCCACTGAAAGAGTAGCTCGAGTGTGAAATGGTCTTACTGTAGGAAAGACTGTTTCAATTCCATTGTGTAAATAGACCACATCTTCTGAATCCATTCCTCCGTTGAGGGACATCTGGGTTCTTTCCAGCTTCTGGCTATTATAAATAAGGCTGCTATGAACATAGTGGAGCATGTGTCCTTATTGCATGCAGGTAAAGCCTCTGGGTATATGCCCAGGAGTGGTATAGCCGGATCCTCTGGAAGTGTCATGCCCAGTTTTCTGAGGAACCGCCAGACTGCTTTCCAGAGTGGTTGTACCAGCTTGCAGTCCCACCAGCAGTGGAGGAGTGTTCCTCTTTCTCCACATCCTCGCCAACAACTGCTGTCTCCTGTGTTTTTGATCTTAGCCATTCTGACTGGTGTGAGATGGAATCTCAGGGTTGTTTTGATTTGCATTTCCCTAATGACTAAGGATGTTGAACATTTCTTTAGGTCTGGCTCAGCTTTAATGATTTAGTAAATGTCCTTCTGCTCCCTTTTCCCTTGATAAAGTGATAAAGTTCCATCACTGAACTGAATCCCAAACCTTTGCACATCCTTGTAACAATTCTGTTTCAATAGGCTAGAGTACTTACATGTGGGTTCTTGGTAAAGAGTACATGCAGTTTTATTTCTACCGATGAGTAAAGGTTTTAGTCTTTTACTTTTTTGTGAGCGTTTATTTTCTCTCTGGTGTACTATATGCTATCAAGTGTGTAAGGTATTTGCCTGTCTGCAGTAGCGCACACAGTTTTGTATATGTACTTTACCCAATTCATTGTTAGTTTTTCTTTTTCTCTGTTTATTGTGTTGTACTTGCTTAGCATGTATGAGACCTTGGGTTTGAGCTTAAACACTCTCATAAACACACACACAGCCTGGAGGGGTGAAGGAAAGACAGGAATATGAGACTATTAATAGGTAGTGATAGTGGTTGTCCGATGTCGTATATATACTTAAATGCCACCAATTAAACAATTTAAAATGGTAAATTAATGTTAATTACATTTTACTGTACGTTGAAAAAGAATGATTAAAAATGTAAATTTACTTTTTTATGTATACAAGTATGTGTTCCCCATGTAACTAAGCTTGTAATGCTGCTTTCCCAGGCATCTTTTGTTCATTCGTATGTTTATTTACATGGTGCATTCAATGTGACTAAAATTTCTGAATTTAGTTATATAAATTTAATGAAACCCATACAGTTCATTTTAAAGAAAAACATTTAGATGTTTAGATGATGTAATTTCTATGCCTTCTTTGTAGACTATCAACTCTTATATCAATAATGAAATTTTTCTTTTAGCTTAAGAAAATCAGATCACTGCTGGTTGCTGGAGCTGCACAGTATGATTGCTTTTTCCAGCACTTACGTTTGTTGGATGGAGCGCTTAAGCTGTCTGCGAAGGACCTCAGATCCCAGGTGGTCAGAGAAGCTTGCATCACTGTTGCGTAAGTGTGTCTCTCTGGGGCCGAGGGCTTCTGTTTGTTTTTGACACAGGGTCTTACTATGTAGCTCAGGCTGTTTGGGAACTCACCATGTAAAGTAGGCAGAAATCTGCCTTCTTCAGCTTCCCCAAGTGCTAGAATGAAAGAGGTGTACCTCCATATATGGAATGCTATTTATTTTTTTATGAATGAATGTAGAACTCATTAAATCAGAGTTCATTAAGTAAAGCAGTAACAGGATCACCCCCAAAGAAGCTGATATATGAACCCCAAAATATTTGTATTATACATATTGATTCAGTTATTTTGATTTTCTTTCTTCCTTTCTTTTTGTTATTTTTTAAAATGTTTCTTTTGCTGAGATTGTGGCACTGTGATAAAGTATCTGCTTGCCACGTGTGAGGCCATGGACTGAGACCCTAGCACTAGATAAAAGACATCTTCTATAATCTTTATACCAACTGTAAAATGTATAGGGAAAAAATGAATAGGTTATTGAATTGGCTATCCTTATTTTTCTCATTCCTAATTTGGGTATTAAGTACTCCATTTCTGATATCTTAGCAAATTAGAGTCATAACACCATTAATTTATCCAAATCTATTTGTGTATCATCTTCCTCTGAAATCTTGTTTACCACTGAGTACTGTTGCTTCATAGATAGATATCAGTGAATCTTTTGAAGACAGGGAACTCAGACGCACCTGCAGTACATCTTCTAATTATTGTGTTACTGTCCTAAGCGGAGGAAGGGGATATAAAAATTATGAGGATTTCAAGAAAAGGAAGGAAGCACCAGGTGACATCATTATCTTGTGCTGGGGACTCTATGGATGACTTGTAATCAAGGGATGCTAGCGAGGTTGCCAGGTGAAAACAGTATAGCAAAGTGATGCTGTATCTTTAATAAAACAAACAAAACAAATTAGTCAACATAACCTTGAAGTATAGTTCAGAGCCAGTAAGATGGCTCAGTGGCTGAGAGCACTTGTTGCCAAGCCTACCACCCTCAATTCAGCTTCCTGAACTCACACGGTGAGAGAGCACTAACCCTCCATGTCTGCTGTCCTCTGACTCGGCTTTTATGCCATTGCACTTGTAAGTATACAAAACAAGAAAATAACTGTAAGTTTTAAAAAGAAGAAAACCAAAATATACTTGGACTAGGAAAACTGCAAAGTAGGTAAAGAACTTTTTGCAGGTAATGTACGCTGAAGGCAAAACGGGGATACTTTAAAAATACAAATTAACAGGCTGGAAAGATGACTCAGCGGTTAAGAGGACTGGCTACTCTTCCAGAGGTCCTGAGTTCAGTTCCCAGCAACCACATGGTGGCTCACAACCATCTGTAATGGGATCTGACGTCCTCTTCTGGGATGTCTGAAGACAGCTACAGTGTACTCATATAAGCAAATAAAAAAAACCTAACAGAGTAGTGTGATCATAGCTGTACTGACCTGCCACTTCCTTAGAGATGTAGGGTAAGGGGTAGGGACCTATACACTGCAAGGCAATCTCACTGAATTAGGAATATAAAGAGTAAGCTTCAGAAGGTAGGATAGCCTAGTATGCAGAACAGTGGAGAAGAGACATATAGCCGAAGAGCTGTAAAAATCTATGTTATCTTGAGTCTAGCTCAGTACTGATCTGTTCACATGAGAAGTAGAGAACACCACTGCTCCCAGTACTGAGGCAAACCCTAATTCCCGGGATTCATTCCAGAAAACGTTCAAATCTGACTTTCCCAGAATCCTTGTTAGTGCCTAGTACATTCTATAGAGACCCCAGAAAAACCACTGTACAGAATCTGTAGTAAACCACCTGCTGTAGGTCTCACCTCTTTCAGCAAGCTTCTTAAATTCGGTTACCATGTGATCACCTGCCCACTGGAACAGAGCTCACACTCCTCAGAGGAAGACACTAGACTTGAGGGATGGAGAGGATGGGAAACTGACTTTGTAACTGAACACTAGGACTTAGGTCTAAATCTGGAATACCTCTCTGAATCAAGAACCTAAATTTTTGGCACAACCACATGTTTCAAATAAGATAGTAAACTGCTGAGCACAGTGATAACATGCCTATAATTCCAGTACTTAGCAGGTGGAAATAGGAGGGCCCAGAGTTAAAGACTGCCCTTGGCTCTGAGTGAGTTCAAGGCCTGCATGGGCTACATTAAGACCTTATCTCTAAAAAAAATAAAACATTAATCTAGTAAAGATTCTGTATATGTTGAAATTGGCGAATATCGCAAACATTGTCAAGGCTGTCAGTAATTATGACTTGTAAGTATTTTAACTGAAGCTAGGTTCAGAGGGCAGCTCAGTGGGTAAGCTGCTTGCTGTGCAAGAATTGGGGTTTGCAGTGTGCCCTTGTAATCTCGGCACTGGGGAGATAGAGACAGAAAGAGAGTCAGACTCTTGGCCAGCCATCCAGCCAGTGTGCAGCTTAGTAGTGATCCCAGGCTAGTGAGGGAGGGTGGATGGGATCCCTGAGGATGACTACTGAGCCATCATCCATCCACTTCACTTATATTTGCACATGCACACATGGAGGTAGAGGAAGGGAGGAAGGGAAGGAGGGAGAAGGAGAAAGTCGCTTAATTACAAATGTGGAAAGGAAATACAAATGTTCTTAAGATTAGTGAATTTTAGGAGATACCAGAGTTGTATTTTTAGTTGTGGATACTTAAATTCAGCCCCAGCAATAGCAGAATTTTTGTGACTCCTGCCCTTCCAAAAAAGCAATCGGACAATTAATCAAAATAAGTAATATTTTGTGAACCATTGATTTGGGTAAGATTTGGAACTTAAAAAGAGTTAAACATTTTGGACTTTAGGTTGTTGGGGCATCAAAATGGAAATTTCTTACGCAGACCCTCAATCAGAGTAATAATTTTACTTAATGTTTACTTAGAATGTATAGTTCTATTCCAGGATGGCATAGAATGTGATCTACATGTCTACACAGGGATAGATAAAATGCCAGATTTTGTCTTTGGACTGCCTGTTATTAGATAGGAAAAGGAAGTGACTGTATAGTACCTGGAGAATGTGGGTGCAGCTCATGGTAGAAGCATCAATAAAACCCTGCCTGGCTTTGCATTCTGGTCCCTCATCAGCCAGGCATGTGGTACACACCTGTAGTATCAGTACTTAGAAGGTGGAGGCAGGAGGATCAGAAGTTCAAAGCCATTCTTGGCTACATATCAAATTTGAGGCTAGCATTAGGATATATTAAACTCTTTCTCAAAATAAATCTTTTCTGCATTTAATATTAAAGTAGTTTTTGTGTTCCTTTGTAGCCACCTTTCAACAGTTTTGGGAAACAAATTTGATCACGGCGCTGAAGCCATCGTCCCTACGCTTTTTAATCTTGTCCCCAATAGTGCCAAAGTCATGGCGACTTCTGGATGTGCAGCAATCAGATTTATTATTCGGGTAGGTTTCTTACAGACTCCCTCCCCACACATGTTCATAATTAAGTCATATTATTGTTGTTTTTACCTCTAAAGAAAAGAAAATTACTTTTAAATTATTTTTCTGATAATAAAAGCAATGCAGTTATTATAGAGCATGTAAAAAATACAACAGACTACAAAGTATACTCATTGAATATGGAACATAATGCATATATGTAGACGCATGTGTGCTCTAGTGGTTGTGACTGTAGATGTTGCAGGCAATGACAAAAACAGCACATGTTTAGTGATCTTTGATAACGATGTTATAATTTCCTACAATATCAGAAATGGAGTGCTTCATGTCTAAATTAAGAATGAGAAAAGTGCGCATAGCCACAACCGAAGTGATACATGTTTATGCTTAAGTTCTATATTTATAATAAGCACTTTACTGCTTACTTGATTCTAAGAACTGTGTGATTCACCCAGAATGAAAGTTCTGTTACAATCACCATATCACAGCACACTGAGTCTCTGAGGCTAAGCGTGTAGGTGTACTGTGGTTGCCATCTCAGGTGTTAGTTTGTGCACATACACTCACAGACTTTACAGGTCTTTCTGTGCCTAGGAACAGTTTGTCTTCATTGCATATTGTAACTTGACCGCTGTCTCTTAAAAACTAACCTGTCACCATTATTGTTCTAATTAGGGGAATTTGGGTTCGTTTAGATCGGATTTACAGCTTTTTTCCTGCCTGTCCCATGGCTAAGCCCTTAAGTGTAAGACAATAAAAGCTCTCCATGTCGTGCACAGTGTTTCACGCTTTTCTAAAATATCTTTTCCAGCATACCCATGTACCCAGACTTATTCCTTTAATAACAAGCAACTGCACATCAAAGTCAGTTCCTGTGAGGAGGTAAGTTTTAGGGGGAAAGAGTTTTTAGTATAAATTAGGTAAATCATTTAATTCTTAGTTTAGTGTAACAGTTATAACGTCTAAATATTACAAATGTTCTTAAGATTAGTGAATTTTAGGAGATACCAGAGTTGTATTTTTAGTTGTGGATACTTTAATCCAGCGCCAGCAATAGCAGAATTTTTGTGACTCCTGCCCTTCCAAAAAAAGCAATTGGACAATTAATCAAAATATGTAATGTTTTGTGAACCATTGATTTGGGTAAGATTTGGAACTTAAAAAGAGTTAAACATTTTGAACTTTAGGTTGTTGGGGCATCAAAAATGGAAATTTCTTACGCAGACCCTCAATCAGAGTAATAATTTTACTTAATGTTTACTTAGAATGTATAGTTCTATTCCAGGATGGCATAGAATGTGATCTGCATGTCTACACAGGGATGCATAAAATGCCAGATTTTGTCTTTGAACTGCCTGTTATTAGATAGGAAAAGGAAGAAACTGTATAGTACCTGGAGGGTGCTATAAAAACCATTAAAACCATGATATAATTTTTCAAATTTGTTTACCTTTATTCCTGAGTGTGTTTGCACACACCATAGTACACGGGTGGAAATCAGAAGACAGCTTTCAAGAATCAGTTCTTTTTTTCCAACTGTGTGTGTGTCTTGGGATTCAAAATCAGGATACCAGGCTGGCTGTGAGCACTTGTGCCTGCCCACCCATCTCTCTAGCTCATGATACAGGCTTTTTAACCACATTCCATTTCAGGGAAAGTGGATAAAGCAGCTGCTGTGATCACTCATGTTTCTCAGGTTTATCACTTAAGCTGTGCCTTATTTTAGTTCACTGAATGCCTTGTTCTCCAGAGTATAGAATTAGAAATAGCTAGAATTCCACAAGTTTCACTGTTGTATATCTCAGTGCATATGTAAATTATGAGACTGATAAGTTCATCCCATGTATTGCAGATTGAACATTAAGAGTTCATAATTTTGTGTGTAGAAGATAGGAAATAGATAAATCGATATTCTTAGTCCCTTTCTTTCTCTTCATGCTCTTTGGAAACAAACATTCATTTATTTTGACAGAAGGTCTTGTGATATAGCCAGACTGGCCTGGACCTTAGAATTGCTCTGCCTTTGGTTCTCACGTGCACAGATGTCAGGTCATGCGTCACCACACCTAGCTCGATTCCTTCAGAAGGTATTGCCATCAGTGATTAGGACCTAAAGGCTAATGGTGGACCTAAGGCTTATGTAGTGACCTCTTTGAAATCCTAGGAGTCAGAAAATTAGAGCCAGTAGGTGGAACCTGGCTAACAGTCCTCTTCCCAAAGCCTACAAATGAAGAACAAAATGGTGGAAGCTGAGAATTGGAGGTTTAGGAGAAAATACATGTATCTTTGCTTTAAAGTTCTATGTGCATATATTTAAATAGAAGCAATAGTTCTTAATTTTCATGTACTTATCACTGCACATTTTCTTACGTGTGTGACGTATGTCAGGACTGCATAGCACATATGAATTCTGAGAACTGCTTTGAAGAGTCTATTCTCAACTTCTACTTTCATGTGTGCCTCCCTTTCTCTGGGCTCCATCATAAATACTTTATATTTAATAAATATTTTGAAGTTAAATTATAAGCCTTAAACTCCCTTTAAAGTGTCTAGCATAATAATAGTTAAATCCTTTAAATTTTGTTTTTCTTTTTCTAATTAAGATAATCTGAAAATAAGTCTTAGGTGTTTAATTCAGAGGCAAAATGAAGTATTATGAAAGAAAGTAAATGTATTTCTCAGTGTATTTAATTGTAATTTCACATTTATTTTTCAGACGTTCATTTGAATTTTTAGATTTGCTGCTGCAAGAGTGGCAGACTCATTCACTGGAAAGGTAGGCATCCCTATACAGTGGCTTATGGAGAGTTTCCTCTTCCTTCTCGCTCCATGCCTGCAAGCGTGCAGAGTGTGTTTTACTTGCGTCTCATTGTCTAGAGGTGTCTACCTTGTTTGTCTTCCTTAGAGCTAGGTGCTGGGCTCCTCCTGTACACTCAGGTGTGTGTTGGGTAACAGCCCCTCAAGTAGACTAGACAGTGTGTAAGACCCTCCACATTGCATTGGGTAACATTTTACAAGCACATTATGAGGTAAATTTCATGAGCTACAGTCTTGTAAAGGGCTTCCTGTTTAAAGTAAGAGAATTTTTTTTGAAGAGAAATTTGTTGGACTATTCCTCCACACTAGCTGAGATGTATCACTGGACAGCACCTGTTGTAAAGTATGAACAGATCATGACTCTTTAGAGGGCTGTGTGTGTACTATTTCGTGCCACTTTTCAGTTTTTTTTTAAAGATTTATTTATTATATATAAGTACACTGTAGCTGTCTTTAGACACACCAGAAGAGGGCATCAGATTTCATATTATGGATGGTTGTGAGCCACCATGTGGTTGCAAGGATTTAAACTCACAACCTTCGGAAGAGCAGTTGGCACTCTTAACCACTGAACCATCTCTACAGCCTGTTCTACCTTTCAGTTTTGAAGCATAGCAGTAACCTACGCTTTTAGTGAATATATTGCTGATTTCTATTTTTAATTGAATTCGCCACATTTTTTTTATTTAAGAAATTATATGTATAGGTATGGGAGTGTAGATACCCTAGGAAACCAAAGATGTCAGATCCCCTGAGGCTGGAATTATAGGTAGCTACGAGTTGCCTAATGTGGAAGCTGGGGACCAAATTCCAGTCACCTCCAAGAACAGTATGTGCTCTTAACTGCTAAGCCATCTCTACAGACCGTATAGGTCTATTTTTTTAATTGAAATTTTTTTAAACATAGACACAAAGTAATTCATTTTTTGTTTGTTTTTTTGGCAGCTACTATTTTATTTATTGGTTAGAACAATGGTTCTCAACTTCTGAGTCCTGACCCATTTGGTGATCAAACAACTCTTTCATAGGGGTTACATATCAGATATTTACATTATGATTCATAACAGCAAAATGACAGTTATGAAGTAGTAACGAAATGATTTTATAGTTGAGGATCACCACAACATGAGGAACTGTATTAAAGGGTTGCAGCATTAGGATTGTGAGTTCAAAACCATCCTGGACTGTGGCAACACTGCCTTTAGGGAGAAGTGGGGTAGGGATGTTACAATCTTAATTAATTAGTTCACTAATTAATCTTAATCTTTCACTTTTCGCTCTCCTTTGGGGTAGATGTGTTTATATAGGAATAACTATTGTATGTGGTGAAATACGGTATGAAGTATTAATGTGAAGATGCCTTTATTGTGCAGACATGCAGCTGTTTTGGTTGAAACTATTAAGAAGGGAATTCATGATGCTGATGCCGAGGCCAGAGTAGAGGCAAGAAAGTAAGTTTGTGCTAGATTTTTGTGACAATGTCATTAAACATATTTAAGGTATCGTGTTACTTTTAAGAATTAAGTTGAGAGGTGATTCTATCACTAATTTCTCAATTACTCTTTTTGACTAACTATAGCAAAATTGAAGTGCATTTTATCCACTAACCCTGTGCTAGACATTGAATAACCTAGAAAACCGAGTTTATTGAGTACATACTATGCATCTGATACTAAGTAAGGCTCTTGGTACCCCACACCCCACTTTGAGATAGGTTTTCATTCTATAGCTTTGGCTAGCCTGGAATTTAATATGTAGACCAGGCTGGCCTTGAACTCACAGAGATCCAACTCCCTCTGCCTCCTGGACACTGGTACTAAAGACATATGCCACCACAGCTAGACTGTTTTTAACTTTTTAATCCTGAAGGTGGTCCTTCAAGGTGGTACTGTCTCCATAGCTGCATCTGGAGTTTGAGATGGGGAGTCACTCAGGGACACATGAGCTATAAGTGGCCACAACCAGGCTGTGAACTGAGATCTGTTTTTCTCAAAACCTGCAGTTTTTACCCAACATAGATCTGCATTAAACGTGTGTTTGTGTTCCTGTAGTTATGACCAGCTGTCACTGATGTCCTTTCCTTTCTTTACAGGACATACATGGGTCTTAGAAACCACTTTCCTGGTGAAGCTGAAACATTGTACAACTCCCTTGAGCCTTCATATCAGAAAAGTCTTCAAACTTACTTAAAGAGTTCTGGAAGTGTAGCTTCTCTTCCACAGTCAGACAGGTCCTCATCTAGCTCACAAGAAAGTCTCAAGTAAGATCATGCACTTGGAAGCTCATGTCTTCCTCTCCCTAACTCCTTCACTTGGATAGCTTGCATCTACTAAGACCTTGAAAAAATGGTGACCTGGTGGTTGTTAATTTCTTTGGTGTGCGGTTAGGGTTAATGAGTCACATTTTGTTTCTGCATGTAAGTGTGTGGAAACACTTGACTTCGGTGCATCTCTTGATACCATAAAGTAATTGCTGCTGTGAGTAGTGCATTTCCTCGACATGACATTGGAGGAATCACATGAGACAAGACCTGGGGTGCCACACTGCCCGCATGCTAGTGAGAACCATGCTGTCTCGTTCTTCCAAGTGAAGTACCTCAGGGTGCAAGTGACTGATACTGCGGACACTGAGTTGTCTGTGTGCTGAAGAGCAGGGTGAATGATGTAACCTGGTCACCATTTGTTCATTGCCAGTTATTTTGCTTTATTGCTAATTCTTGAAAACAACTGTTTTTAAGAAAAAAAAATGCCTCAACTTTCTTGTCAACTGCTATTTCATTCTTATCAAAGTGATCAACCAAGTCTTGTTACTAAAAACATTTCTTTTTACCTTCCAGTCGTCCTTTTTCTTCTAAATGGTCAACAGCAAATCCTTCAACTGTAGCTGGAAGAGGTAATTACTTCGTAGAGTAAGAGTTACAGCTGATTTTGTCTCTAACAGGAGCGTTTAAAGTGCTTTGAGGTGATCCACAGTGAGAAAATATTTTCATGACCCAATGTCACAAATTGTGGGGACATACTGTGACTCTGGACACAAATAGAAGCTGAGGCTTTGGGAAGTAGCTTAGATTTTAGTGATTCACTGTGTCTCTTGTGTTTCATTGCTTTAAAATGCAGATTAGGACCCACTCAGTTGACTTCACAACTGTTACTGAGGTGTAGCTCATAATATAGTCAAACTCTTTTAAAAACTGAAACTAAATTTCAGTTTAATAACTTGGCTCAGACTTCCTGAGAGTAACAGAGCTCCACTAATGTTCAGTATCCCCATACCTAGACGAACTTTTCTTGCATTTTCTAATAGTAAAGAATAAGAATACTCTCATAGATTTTAGTGTTTTATTTCCATAAATCAGTCTTAAACGTATCTCTTCTGTTACCAAACAACTGTCAATTTTATAATCAAAGGTCACCATTTTTTACATGAGAGAAAAATGAAGCAAAGACTATTCAAAATTGCTGGGGAAAACTGTTTTATCATTACTGAAACCGAACATTCTGACTTTAAGGTGACGTTACAGTGCTGTCCAGTTGACCACTGCTGCCTTGTGGACTGTGTGTTGCCATAGATAACGAGTTCATGATGGTTTTGAGTTTGTGTGTCTTTGTCTTGTTTTCAGCCACTTAAATAACATAGGCTAATTTGTTTTCTGTAGTATCTGTTGGAGGCAGCAAAGCCACCCCCCTTCCAGGAAGCCTGCAGCGTTCTCGAAGTGACATTGACGTGAATGCGGCAGCTGGTGCCAAGGCACATCACGCCGCTGGACAGGCTGTGCGGAGTGGGCGTCTGGGTGCAGGTGCCCTGAACCCAGGTTCCTATGCATCACTAGGTAAGACAGCTCCTTCCACTCTTCCTGTCCTCTCAGTGACAAAATACAATGACTACTCACTTCTGGTTCATTCTTGCTTGTTTGCAATGGTCTGTGTACTGATCTCTGCTTGTCTCCAGTGTCTTCCTCGTCATCCTGATCAGACATACTGTTCTGGATTCCATGGTTGCCTACAGAATTTTCATAACTGCACTAAAGACATACCTACCTGGGGGTTACGGAGGGAAGGCACAGACTTTGTAAACAGCCACTCAGTTTCCTTGGTCTTATTTCTATTCCTTTACCTTTGGGGAGAAGGGGGAACTGTAAAGGACTTCTGTGACTAATCACAGCCTAGGCATACATTCCAAATGCTGTTCAGAGTTGGGTTTTTTCTCTATGTTTTAACAGTTTAAGGCTGGTTATCCATGTTGAGTCTCTGATGAAAACTTGTTTTCTGCCTCGTGGTTGTCGTGTAGAACACTAAGCAGATGGGTTACTGCATACAATAAAGGGCATAGAGGTTTGAGCAGGGGTTTGCTGAGTGCTAGAATGGCAGTGTTTGAGAACGATGTGTATGATTGGGAAGATGGCTCTCAGTGTGTAAAAGCACTTGCTGTACAAGCCTAAGGATATGAGTTAAGATTTGAGCATTTACCCTAAAAGCTGGACTTGGCAGCACACACCCCACCTCTGTCCTCGCAAGACCTACTTCAGCCTTATGCACATGTGATTGGTTTGCTCTTCTTTCTTCTATACTGAATCTTGTTTATCATGTCTGAACTTACAGAATTCAGAATGAGTATATCATTTTTTTTCAAACACTTCCTGTATCTAGTTTTTCACAGGTCTCCTAAGTACTGAGGATCTGGAAAGTCTGTACTTAGAGATTTTTCAGTTTATTGGTATGCTGCTGAGAAATAAGGGGCTAAAGATTTGTTGACTTTCGTGCATTTTGAGTTGAAGTTGCTACAAGACCTCAAACTCAAAATGTTTAGGGAAGAGTTGAAATGAAATGGGTATAGAAAATAAGGGTAACATTAAATTCCACACACTCTCTAGTGCAGTTGCCACTGGTTAATTTGCTTTTGATTTTTGAAAAGCACTGAATTCCGTAGCACAAAGGTGGCCTGTGTGTTTTGAAATTCACCTGTTAACTTTTGTAGAGGAAAGTTAGTGTCATACAAAATGGCCAGTGTGTGTGTGTGTGTGTGTGTGTGTGTGTGTGTGTGTGTGTGTGTGTTGGAGGTATGTAGCTCATGGTAAAATGCTTACATAACATACATAAGTATTCTTAATAGGGGGTTTATGGAACTGCCTGAATAGAAAACAAATGATCTTAGTAAAATCAGATAAGTCAAATTTTGGTTGGTTGTGGAAGAAATTGGCACTGGAATCTATAAACTTGCCATGCCTGATGGCCAAGTTTGTAGCTCCTCTCAGCTCTTCACTTTCCTCTTCTTCCTTGTTTTAAGATCTTTGTCTGTTCACCAAGGTGGTTAGTTAGCTTAGGAAGAAAGAAGTGCAAGGATGAAGAGAATGTCTGGTGCAGCTCCTACAGAAGGTGTGAGGAGTGGCCTGCAGAGAGCCAGGCTGTGTGGCATCCTTGCTGAGAAAGGCAACAGTTGCCCTGGGCCAGGGGAGGAGCAAATGGAGGGCGGGGTATTTGCATCGATGCATGCATGGCATTTGCAGTTCCAGGTGGGTCTTCAGAAGAATGTCATTAGAAGATTGTAATTGTCTGCCTGAGAAGTCTTGGTCCAAGAAGTGACTAAAGGTTTTGAATAGTCTTGCATACAAGAGAAGGGACACTGTTAGGCTTAGCATAACGACCACAATTTAGGGCTTGTGGGTGAGGTTTATTAGAGTGGAAGACTGCCCAGCAGAACCAGGAAGGAGAAAGCCTTGGAGGTCTAATGTGTGCTTTGTAGTTCTCACCTTCGGAGCTAGCCTTAGGAAGAAAGACTCCTTCCTCTGCTATGAAATGCTACAACATGTCAATCAGTGTTTCTGCCAGGGAAGCTCATTTAAGACTTCTAGTCCAGAGGTGGAGTAGGGAAGAGGGGGCTGGTCATATTGGCTCTTTGCTTCCTCAGCAAGCTACAATTATCAAAATTCCAGACACCCAGAAGAAAGTTGATGCTCACCACAAATCATACCGTATGCATACGGTTCAGGCAGATTGCTGTGGCAGTCTGTTATAAGAGCCTCCGCTGTTACCATGCTTGGGGTGGGGGGCACTCAGAGCTGAGTTAGCAGAGGCCAGCATCGCACACAGGACCCTCAGAAGAGCAACAGCAGCCACACATGGTGGGGCATAGCTGTGCCTGCAGCACCCTGGAGGCTGGGACCGGGAGGATTGTGGCATATGGGCCTCAAAAACAATAGCATTGCCCGTCCTACTATGCTTGCTAACTTTCTTGTGGCAGATATTAAAGGCCTGGTCTTCAGTGGTACCACCTGATCACAAACTCTGTGGGTTTTCTCTAGGAACTTGTGGGACAGAGACAGATTTTTACCCAGATGTGTGATTATAGGAGCTGAAAGTTCAAAGGAAAGATGGGCTCCGTCAGAAGCCAGCTAGCAAAGTGAGCCTATACAAGTGAATTGTCTTTAAAAAAATAGGAATTATAAAGTCTTTTCTCTAATATACTAAGTTTTCCTCTGTTCTTTGCTTGCTCTTTCATCAAAGAGGATACTTCTGACAAGATGGATGGTAAGACTTTTATAATTCTTTTCCACATTTCTACTGGGTCCTTGTTGATTCTTTTATGCTATTTATTTATAAAGAACTTCATGTCAAATGACTGCAGGACTCCAGCTTGGATTTTGAGTTGCTTTTATCTGTTTTGGATTTCCTTGTGGGTGATTTTTTTTTTTTTTTTTTTGGAACTTAAAGCAGTTACCTAAAATAGTTCATATGAACCCTGAAAAATAGGCTTCATATTTTTAATTTCTTATTCCTTTTTACAATACTGGATTCAGAAGGAAGAAAGGAATCTCTTAAGTCTCTGTTTTAACATGTTAGTTACCGACTGGAGAAGGACAGGGACCAAGAACATTCCACAGTGTTTATTTAAAATTGATTGCAAGTTGCACATACTGAGTTTTTAAACTAACATTTATTTTAAACTGAAGTTTAAGCTTTGCCTTTTAATTTCCAATATTCAAATTATTTCAGCTTGTCTGTGACTGCTTTAGTCTAGTCACAAATCTGTACCTTGTTTTGTCAGACACTAGAGGGAAAACCGTCACCGCATTCTCTTCCCTGTCAGAGCCAGTGGTGTCAGCTAGAGGTCTGAGCTGTGTTAAAGAATTTGTTCAAAGAAAAGAAATGGAAGCAAAACACCTTTTCTCTTAATTATTACATAAACTCTACAAATTAACCTCAATTTTTTTTCTATTTGAATGAAATGGTAGCTTTATTTAATCTCAGGTTAGGAACTATTTTTAGTATCTCCATTTTAAAGTATTTCATAATTAAGACTTTTGAATGGAAACAGCAGCCATCAGGAGGGGATTTCTTTCTGAACTCTTAAATATCCTTGAACCTTTATATTGCTGGAGCACTTAGGAAAATTTTCACTTACCAATCAGTGTTTTTTCTTGTTTGGGTCAGAATTAAAGTCCTTTCTGAGGCGTCCTCTGGTGTCTGATGTGCTACTCCCTGTGTTCAGCCCTTCATCTGACAGTGTCACTGTCTGTGTCACTGCCCCCGTGGGTGTGAGTTCTGGCAGCTTTCATACTTGCTCATTTTCCGTAGACCTCACACTCTCAGTCACACAGCAGCTGAGCGCTGTGAGTCGGTCCTTGGCTGTGTCTGTACTCGGACGAAAATGTCGGGCAAGTGCAGCCGAGGTCGTGGGCTTGATTTCTGTTTCTCTCTGGTTCCCTTATGAAAATGAACAGAATATAGTTCTGCTTTAGAGAAGTCTATATAAACCTTTATTTGCAAGGAAAACAGAGTTAAATTGTTCTTAAGTAATCTCTCAGATTTCTTCCACCCTTCCAAAATGTAAGAATTTTGCTATTTTTAGTTTTCTGGCTTTAACTTCTTTTTTGTTGTGAACTGTGAATTGCATTCTGTCAGATTATTTTTCTCATTTGAATGTTTCCAAGGCTAAATCTGATCTGGCTGAAGTTACATTCTGCTTTTACCTTTGCAGATGAATCTTGGGGGAGGGGACTATAAGATAGCATTTTCAGAATTTGTTGAAATACTGTTTTATTTCTCTTATTTAGGAACAGCATCTGATGATGGTAAGAAGTAATTACCTTGTTAGTAACACAGACCCTCCACCTCACAGTTTCATTGGTAGTATACATTGAAACTAAAAAGGCTAATTTACCTGCAGACCCTTCTCATTTGCCAGCTGTGGTAACTTTTGCATTCTATATTTGATTGTGCTCATTGTGTGTAAAATTTGTTTCTAATTCTTCATCATGCAGTTTTGCTTTATATCCTGGATCATCTCATGCTAGAAAAACATTATTGCTCAACATATTTAATAATATATAATAATAATATCTAGTATATAATTCCATTTTTCTCAGTAATAACAACAGAAATGTTTTTCTTTTTTTTTTGCCTTTTTTTTTCTGTTTTAAAACTGTTAATGCCAGGTTATTTCTGCTTCTTAGGAACACTGCTTTATCATTGGACATTAAAAACTTTTATTTCATCTATTTTGACTATTTTTTTTTTTTTTTTTTTTGGTTTTTCGAGACAGGGTTTCTCTGTGTAGCCCTGGCTGTCCTGGAACTCACTTTGTAGACCAGGCTGGCCTCGAACTCAGAAATCCTCCTGCCTCTGCCTCCCAAGTGCTGGGATTAAAGGCGTGAGCCACCACCGCCCGGCTGTTCATCTATTTTGAAATGTATCTTTTAACTTTTGAATCAGTGACTACAGAATTGGTCTCTGATTCAAATTCAGTTTAAGAGTATAGCTACTTGCTACATATATTTTCCTGAGTCAGTTCACATTAAAAGAAATATTTATTCTGAGTTCGTAGAAATGAAAAGAATTTAGTTTTTGTATTTCTTCTTCTTGAAGACATCGCATTAAAGCCTTTTGCTTTCTTTTAACACAATTTTTTTCCTAAGTTTGACATGAACAGCATTTTCTTGAATTTAAAACCATATGCATGTAATTTTTTTTTTGCTTTTATATTAACTGTGGTGTGCTTTTAAGTTTAGATTGTATTACTCTAAAAATGTTAGTTTTGATACTGAAAATGAATGACAGTTTGCTTCAGTACTTTGAGCTTAAAGCATTAGAATGTGTCTAGAATGTAGGTGGATTCTTTATTCAAAGGTAACCATTCAGTTTCTCTGCACGGTTCTTCAGTTATGAGGGAATTATGACCTGCCCAGAGCTGACTCCTGGCCGAGGGCTCTGCAGTGTGGGTGGTGCCCGTGATGGTCTCTTTGTAGCTGACTCTGCTTTACTGCTAGCTCCCACTGCTCCTCTGCCCTCATCCAGTCCTCATGTTCAAATCCAGCCCTCCTCTTCAGCACCTGCTTTTCTAATCAGAATGCTCAGATTAGTTACTATTTTGGGATTCCTTAAAATTGTACCTCTTAATTTACAAAGATTCTAAATGCTTTTTTTTTTCTTCTGAGTTCAACATCATGTGATCTGCTTGAGAGTGTCGCTGGAGAGCCCCAGAGCACCTCTCAGTGGGGATTTGATCGTCACTGATCTTTCCTGCTGGCAGCTTACTCAGACACTTTAGTGCAAGTGCTCTAGAAAGAGCCTGCTTGGGTGGCAAGCATCTTTAATCAGGCATATCTCAGTGGGTTTGAGGCTAGCCTGGTCTACAGTGTGAGTTCTAGCAGGACCAGAGATCCTGTCCTATACCTCTAACCAATAATGAATAAAACCAAACTCTGGAAATACAGTAAAAAATATTTGTAGTGTGGTTTTAGAGAAATGCGATTTTCCAGGTGAGATGGAGGTAGAGGTGAAAGGAAGGATCTATGAGGAAGAGAAATAAAAAAGATGACTTGGCTGGAGGCAGCTCTTCTTAGTTCTCTTTAGAAGTACACCGTCCATCAAGAAGATTGTTTACGGTTTGTTTATCTCTAAAGCTAGGGCAAATATTTGAGAACAGTCCTAATTTTCTGGAACAGAAACACACACTCTCTCTCTCGCGCGCTCTCTCTCTCTCTCTCTCTCTCTCTCTCTCTCTCTCTCTCTCTCTCTCTCTCTCTCTCTCTTAAATGTGTTTTTGTCTTTTGAGAGTCTCATGTAGACCAGGCTGGTCTCAAACTCAAAGATATTCTCCTGCCTCTGCCTCCCAAGTTCCAGGATCAAAGGTGTGTGCTACCATGCCTGGCGATTTTATTCTTGTATAGAACATGTATAGAGAAGTATATACCTGGGTTTGGTGGTATATAGGTTGTAGTCCCAGATACTTGGAAGGTAAGACAGGAGAATTTCCTAAGCCAAGGAATTCTAGATAAGCCTAGGTAAGATGCCATCTTAGAAAGCAAACTCCAAACTGTATTTTTAAATTCTTAAGAGAAATACATAAATAATGACTGCCTTACTTCAGAATTTAAAAATATTTGAAAATAGTGGAAGTCTCCCTTCTTAATACTAAAGACTATTATAGGAATTGTTTTAATTGTGTAAATATTTGTTCCTCAGGTCGGGTGAGAGCCAAGCTTTCTACATCACTTGTTCCTGTGGGAAATGCCAAGACTGACTCTAGAGGGAGAAGCCGGACAAAAATGGTGTCTCAGTCCCAGCGTATGTACTGCTCATGAGTCCTCCCTGTTGTGTTCGGCTAGGGTGAATGTGTCTCTTATATTACTGTTAGGAAATGAGCAGTGGATACATTCAAAGCTGATTCGAAAAGCCACAAGCCACATACTGAGTTCTTGTTCTGTACTTTAGGTTCATCATCACCTGACAAAAATGAAGGTATTTTTTCAATGTTTTGGGTCAGTTGTTGTGCATGTTTGGGCTTGGGTTTTTTTTGTTTTTGTTTTTTGAGTGGGTGTTGTCTTGTGTTTATGTTATCAGGGCCACATCATTGATCTCTACCGCTTAGATGGAAATCTTCATCTTATATACAGACGTTTGCATGGAAATGCTTTCAATATGAATCTTAAGTCAAGGTTCACATTCTACTCAGAAACTTGCAGGTGTGGACAATTGTGTCTTTTAGTTGCAAAATAATTTTCAGTATTAACACCAAAATCTGTTTATATCTAGCAGTTGCTATACAAAGACAGAAAAGTGGTATCTTCTTACTCTCCCCAAAATTTGTTAGATCATCTTAAATTTTAGCTAGTATTTTGGGCAAGTGAATACTGACTTATCATGAGGGGAAAATAGGCTGAAATAGATAGTTCTGATAAATTTCAAGGGAAATTTGAGATTTATGTTCTTACGTTTCATTGCTCACTGAGTTCCTTATGGGAAGAGTTAAAAAGCACAATTGTAGGCCGAGGTAAATGCACGGCCACCTCTTCCTGGCATCAGAATGTCTGGCAGAGCAACACTGGGAGCTTTCTGCAAGAGCCCTAAAACGAGCAGAAAGATTTGGCATAATTTGTTTCAGAATGAAGACTACTCACAGTCAGAATAACACATAGTTCTGCAAGGCAAGGGCTTTTCTCTGACAGAGCAAAAGTGATGATAGTACCACATTGTCCTGTGGGTTTGTGCTTGTGGACTGATGCCTAGGGAGCATTGATAGCAGTGAACCCTCCCTTCTCCTTTGTTGTCCAGACTCACCTCAGTACAGCATGGGAGCTATAGTTAAGATGCAGGGTCTTATGTGCAGCCAGAGTGAGGTCGACAGGTGCTCTGGGGTGCAGTAGAGTTTGCAGGCTTTGGACCTGTGTTATCCACCTGTAAAAGGAGGATAATAGCATCTGCCTCATGGGATTGTCATGTGCATTGAATGATTCAACATATTTAATGCAGTTAAAACAATGTGTGTCCCAGAGTAGGTGCCATGAATTACCTGACAGGGTTATCCTCATTATTATTCATAATAAAATGAAAACTGAACTTTATGATGCTGTTACATGTTTTTATACCTCGATAGTTTTACTGCCTTCATGAAACAGAAATAAACACTGAAGTTAGGATATTTAAAACATAAAGGAAAATAAAGATAATCACAAATTGTCCATACTTGATAACTGTTATTTTCCTACTTCTTGGTCTTTGTTGGGACCCTCTTTTTCAATCATTTCAACTTCAGATCACTATAGTGAAAGATAGGATTATGTTACATTTGCCTTGTTAGACCTCACTGGACTTTAAGGTCTAGAGACTTTTCCGCTATAAAATCACACAGGTCTTAAATCATATTAGAAAGATTTTATTTATTTGCTTGCTTGTTTATTTGAATGAGTATGTGTCCATTCCAGATTCTTTTATTAAAAAGATGTGTGATTTGTATGCAAGTTTCTTCACAGCTTATTTGCACAGGGGCCCTCCCGTGCCTCCCATCTTCATTGTAGTAACTCATTACGGGTGCATGGTGCCTCTGTGGTTTTGTATTGTCATCGAGAAAGACAGAGAATCTCTTGGATCAAAGCAGGTGTGCTCAGGCTCACCAGAATAAAGAAAGCAGAGCTAATGGCGGGACCCATAGGTTAAGGAGGCGCTATGCCCTCAGGCTGTTGGTAGTGACTGTGTGTGCAGATGACTGTGCAGCCTGTCAGGAAGCTTTTCTGACCCCTTGCTTTTCTGTGAATCTTAAGAAAGATGAAATTCTTAGCTTTTTCATCTCCATTTTTCTTCAGCTATAAGATGTGGTATTTGTTCCTATATCTAATATTAAATTAAATGTTTAAAATAAAATTGCAAACATTTAACAACTTGGATCCCATAATGGATAAGCTGAAGAATATGCATTGACTTTCGCAGCTTCATTTCATCTGCTTTGTACATGAGTGTCAACTGTAAAACTGTTATGTGTACTGCTTTTGTGATAGACATTTGTGTTATGGAATTTTTTTAAAGTTTGCTCTTTTTTTGCGTTAGTTTTGTTTTTTTGTTTGTTTTTTGTTTTTTTCCTGAGAACTGACAAAAGCTTTGCTATTTTCACCTGCCATCCATTTTAAAACTGCTTCTCCCCTCTTCGTGGATTATAACCCTTACCCTAATTCTGCCTTTGCACTTGTTCAGGATCACAATCTGCTAATGCCGTTGGTGGTAAGAATCTACAGACTTTATGTGTGCGCCTCTTGTTTGGTCACCTATTCTCATCAACAAGATGAGTTCTATTCAGCAGAAACTCTTTCTACAAAATACTCAACCATAATACTGCTAGTCAGGAGTACTCTTTGACCTGTCTTTCTAATATCATGAAAGCTCTAAAAATTTTGAAATTATCCAAGTTGACTCTACAGATAAAAATATTAAGAAGAGAGAGGAAACTATAGTAACATTTTGATATGTTAAACAATACAACTCTGGTGGCTCTCCTAGAGAAAGTGCCTCAGCATTTTAAGTATAAATGATTCCAAATGAGCCATGGGCACTGGAAATGTCTCGTTCTTTGGATGATGAAAGTATAATGGAGAAGAGAGGACAGTGTCCGTGAGCACTGCCAGCCTCCTTCTCTGTGGTGAGGGATGCGTGAGCCTGAACGTCTAGAGAGTGAGCTTGCACAGGTTCCATCAATTCAGTACGTGCAAAGTAGAGAGAGTGTCAGTCTACTTCTAGATTGCACCTTCCCGTCTGCTGAATAGACCCACATTTCAAAGAGTTCATTCACTTTCCTGCCAGTACCCCACCCACACGAGTTTATGACTGATTTTAACAGAATGCATACTGTATGTGCTCAGTTCATTATAGTTTTGATGTCATCGAGAGTTTCTCATAACTTCCACTGGCCTATTGTGCATTGTGAGTTTGTGGCATGTTGGGTGTTTGGGTGTTTTTGTGTGTATGTTTAGTTTACATATTGCATGGAGAAAACAGATGCCTCAGCAAAACTTCAAAGAAGAATGAAACCAGATTTGAAGATTCTTCACCTGCAACATCATGAAAAATTTTGACCGATCATTTTAAAATAGACTTGAGTAATTTCCCTACTCAATCAGTAATTTGTTAATTTCATAGGAAGCAATGATTCTTCCTTTTATAATAATGCTATCCCAGGTTGGATATATTTTATTTTGTGTGCTGAAAATATTTAAAAACTAACCAAGAATATGAACTGAACTAAGGAAATGATGCCCAGAAAATGTAACAATAAGATAATAGCAGGTCACATTTAGCTTATTCATGTTCGTTAACCTGCACTGAATGGCAAAATCAGGAGCTTTTAAAGCTCCTGTTTTTGGAAGTTCCCAAGAAGTTGTTAAAGTTACTTTAAGACTGCTGGCTAGAATTAGAAATGGCATCTTCCATAAGAAAGATAAGGTAGTCCTCTAAAGCCCTCAGAAATACACTGCCAGTTTTGTTTTTTGGAAGGGTGTTTTTGGTTTTGTTTTTTGTGGGGTTTGTTTTTGGTTTTGGTTTTTGGGGTTTGTTTTTTGTTTTTTTTAATTTGGTTTCTCTGTGTAGCCCTGACTGTCCTGGACTTGCTCTGTAGACCAGGCTGGGCTCAAACTCACAGAGATCTACCTGCCTCTGCTTCCTCGGGGCTGAGATTAAAGGGGTACACCGCACTGCCCAACACACAGTGCCATTTTTGACAGCCAGTATTCATTCCCATTGGTATCTGAGTCTTGAATCTTCCAGGTAGAAATGAGACACAGTTGAGTGTGTCATGTAAGAGTGCAGTGTGAGCAGAGACTCCTAACTGGGTAGGGAAAGTGGGTAACAAAGAGACAGCTTGTCCCCTGAAGATTTATTCAAATGCAAGTTTTCTAAAATATTGCCACTCAGTTGAGCATCTGGTTCATTTTTTTTTTTAATTCAGTATATACATAAAACACTTTGATTGACAAAGTGATCCCTCTTAAAAAGGTAGCCTTTGTGTTTTTAGTTTAAAAAGGGGTTATTCTCTGCGTATGGTATTACCTGCCTACCACCCTAGCACGTGGGACGTACAGGCAGGAGGATTGCTTCAAATTCCAGAGCAGCCTAAGATATACAAGAAAGCCCTACCTAAAAATTTCTTAACTTAGCCTAATCTATACACAGACTCTTAAGAGTTATGTAGCTCTCCCTCTCTACTCCCTGACCATATAGCTGACTTCTGTGACACTTCCCTCTTAGGTCTGGTCTACCCTTGGAACTTGTTATCCTAGAAAGTGGCCAACCAAGAGCCTTTTGCCTTCAACTAGCAAAAATAAATTTCTCTACCTCAGCTAGCCCAATTTAGTCAGTACTTAATTTAAATTTAGTGTTTTTCTTTATTTTTGACAATTTCATCTACTGGTAACAATGTGTCTTAGCCGTATAGTCTCCCTACCATTCTCCCGTTTCTCTTTATCAGTCCCCTTTACTTTCATGTCCTTAAAAAAAAAAAAAATTCCTTGCTGAATACAGTGCTACCAGTATGTGCAAGAATGTGGGAGGCAATGTGCCTTCTAGGGGCCACACCATGGGGCAATGGAGGCCTCTGCCTTCCCCACTAGACATCAACTGACAAAAGCTCCTGAGTTGGGAGTGGGGCCTCATGAGCCCTTTCTTCCTCCATGAGCCCTGGAATATTAACTGAACCAATCAAATGTAACCGAAGCTGGGAGGTAATGAATATAGTAGTTACGTCATAACCCCCAAACCACATTTCACAACTCTGTTTTCCCAACCCCTTACGTTCTTTCCATAACTCCCTCTGCAATGTGTCCTGAGCCTTGGTGTAGGGGGACCTTAATAAAGAAGTTCCATTTAGTGCTGAGTTACATATTCTGAACTCTTTGTCTAGTTAAGAGTCTCTGAATTAATCACTGCACACTGCAGAAAGAACCCTGTCTGACCAGATTTGAAAGCAGCACAATTTTCAATTTTGTAAAAATTAAAAATATGAATAGCACGAAATGACCATGCCCATTCGGCTATTTCATGAGGCAAACTATTTTAAGAAAAAGCAAGTTGTAACTGTATGTTCAAGACACGAATAATAGCAGTAATAGAACTAAGAGTTTCCATCCTTATAAGTATTGCTTCTCCACAGAGCATATAAACCTCAGGAAACACACTGTCAAATATGGGATTGCTCTGGAGATCTTCTTCCTGTTTGTCGTAAAAATCCCAGTAGTATTGCCATTATCAAGTACGTGCTTGAGGTGGCTTATTCCTCAGTGCTGGCATATGCAGTGCATTTTCTCTCAGCAGGTTATGTTTGTATATATATAACCCTCAGTCCACTTCTTTGGTCTTAGAACCTGCCATGATATCACAGTCTTCTCGTATCTTTGCAAGTTACCTTGAGATCAATGTTTGCATATTTTTATGTGTTTCCTGTTTAGCTGGCAGCCGATCTGGGTCTCCAGGAAGAGTTCTAACCACAACAACCCTCTCTACTGTGAGCTCTGGTGCTCAACGAGTCCTGGTCAATTCAGCTTCAGCACAGAAGAGAAGCAAGATACCAAGGAGCCAGGGCTGCAGCAGAGAGGCCAGCCCATCTAGGCTTTCAGTGGGTAAGACTCTGCAGTGCCCCCTTTGGCTTCCTTGAAAGTTCAAGGAGAATTAAAGTCTAGGTTGCTGAAGTATAGGGTCTGAATTGCATCTTGAAAGTGTAAGAACTTTCAAATGGGGCCTAATGTTGTAAAGCCCAAGATCACTGTGTTCGTCTCACCAGCTTTAGTCCGTATCTTAACTCTCATACCTTCTATTGTCTTAGAGCTACCAGCTTAATATTTACTTTGAAATTGAAACATGGCTCAGTGGGAAAGAGTGCTTGCTGCTTATGCATAGGATCTGAGTTTGGTTCCCATCACCCATGTTACATATTAGGCAGCTAGCCATCATTTGTCCTCTGTAGGCACTCTCACACATGTGGCGTACACTTCCACAGACAGACATACACACATAAATAACCTTTTTTTTTTTTTTTTTTTTTTTGGTTTTTTGAGACAGGGTTTCTCTGTGTAGCCCTGGCTGTCCTGGAACTCACTCTGTAGACCAGGCTGGCCTCGAACTCAGAAATCCCCTGCCTCTGCCTCCCAAGTGCTGGGATTAAAGGCGTGTGCCACCACTGCCCGGTAAATAATCTTTTTTTAAGTTGTAATGTTTGGGCATAGTGACTGATGCCTGAGCATACTATTTAATCAGGGCAAAGACAGATGATGATGAATTTGAAGTCAGCCTGGGCTACACAGCAAGACTGTCACATGCATATTATTTTGAAACCAAAAATGAAGAGTTAGACAAAGTATGAAGAGTAAAGTTTGCTGCTAGGACACAGCCTGCCATAACCCCACCTCTTCTAACAGTGCCCTGAGTCCTGTAGTGTGGAAGGGACCACCCCTGCTGTACAGAAACAAGCTCTGTCCCGAGCCCTGCCAATTGCTCAACTCAGGCTCCATTAGCTGTTCTGCATCTGCAGTGAGGCATCCCTAGGTGTTCTCCCAGCAATTTCTGACGTTTTGTCTATTTTGAAACTTTATAAAATAGCCATATTCCCTTCTCATATCTTTAGTGACATTGTCCTCTCAGGAAGACTCATGATCTGTGGAGCATCTTTTGTGGGCTGTGGCCTGGTGCCCTAGACATGGGATTGAGGTCCTTAGCATCCATCACCAAGGGTTTCTGGGACTTTCATCCTCACTACTTTGCTGCTTTTTGCTTTCCAGACATTATTAGATTCTTTATTATGCCTTCAGTTACTACTCTCAGATTCTCTTGACTTTTTAAAATTTGTATTTGTATTTTGTGTTTTTATGTACAAGGAGTGAAAAAGACATATGACTGAAAGCTTCATAGTTTGAGACTAGCCTGGGCTCCATGGTTCCACAGACTTGGTCTGAAAGGAGAAAATAATAAAAGAGTAATTCCTTTTCAATCCCAAAACAAACAAGTTTGTTATTAATCAATTCTTTTAAAAAGAAGAAAACTAAAGTTTTGAAAGCTTAAATTCTGCCTTCTGTTTTCTCTTGCTATCCTGCTGCCATCCTGTCAGCCCGGAGCAGCCGTATTCCTCGGCCGAGTGTGAGTCAAGGCTGTAGCCGGGAAGCTAGCCGGGAGAGCAGCAGGGACACGAGTCCGGTTCGCTCTTTCCAGCCGCTTGGTGAGTGTCCGAGCAGGCAGCAGGCGCGCTGCTTCCCTCCTGAGTAAGCTCTCACCGGCGGCGGAAACCACCCTGGTTCCAGGGTTAGTGTTCCTCATCAGTTGTATCTTCGCTGTCATTCTTAGGAGAGAAGTCCAAAGGAGGGAAGACATTTCAGTAACGCCACTGCCCTTTGTAACTTACCTCAAGTGAGAAAGACAATCATTATATAAATGGATTCCTGTCATAATCAAGTCAATGTCACACAGATGTAAATTCAGAATATTGAATTTAATTTCTTCACTAAGGAGGCAGTCAAGACCACTAACGAGCAGCCTAGTCTACATGCCTGTCTCTAAGGAGACACATAGATGAAGGCTGATTCAAACCTGTAGGATTAGAACATGTGAGAGAGATATGGGCAGACAGACAGGCGGACAGAGATGATATCCAGAGGGACCTTTTAAAGGCTGTGCATGTCTCATGGGGAAAAAACGTAATTCATAGCAACAGTGAAACGCACCGCCCCTGGTGATGGTAATGCCTGATGACATAAACTGCTGGCGCTGAGTGGCTGAAAGGCAGGCTGGGGAGCACCTCCTTTTCAGTATTTCTCCTTTTTGTTTATTATAAAAGGTGAGGGAACAGGAAAGGTTGATGCTAAGACAGGAATGAGGGTACTGTGCCCTTTAGACTGCTCCCTGCTGTTTGAGAGGTGACAATGATGACATCTTTGGCTACCCAAGAAAACTGGGGTGCTGGCCAACTCCTGCCAGAACTGACAGGAGGATTGACCTGGGGTGCATTTGACCCATGAGAGCCGAATTCCAGTAGATTCCTTGAAGGATACAGGAATTTTTTAAGTTTACAGTAAGAGGTAAGTTTTAGACATGTTAGCATTAGTACTGTTTATATTCTGTTCTGAGATCCACACTGTAGAAACGGCAATAGACTCACACCTTTGTGTCATAGTAGAAGCTTGGGAAACAATTTTTGGTTAAAAGTGTGAACACTGCTGAAGGCATGCTCTGGAAGGTCAGAGACCGCCCATGGAGCAGAGCAGAAAAGCTCACTTGATCTTGATTTTTAGTATGAAGACAGACTATGGGAGCAAGAAGACTGGATGTATATAGAGTAGACATGTTTTTAGCACAATGAGAAGCACCTTTAAGTTTATACTTAAAGACAGCCAAAACCAGTAGTGTAGCGAGAAAGGAATCTGAAGCAGTTTTCATTCTTTTCTATTCCACACTCACTTTATCACCACTTATACTCTTACACCCTCAGACTTTTATAGCTCACACTTACCCACCTTCATCTATACCTTGGTTTTATGTACCTTAAAACACACCTTCTTAGACCCCAAAAAAGTTTTCGGTCCTCACAACTTAAGCTTTCATATCCTCAGACCTTACATAAACTTTATACCTTTTTTTTAAATTTAATCTTTTACCACAAGACACAGGTGGCTCATCACTGAGAAGAATCATTGTAAAGCCATTTCATTTAAATAAAGAAATAGTAAAAAGTTACCTTGAAATCTGATTTGCAAGTTTATGTCTTTTCTGAGTCTGGTAATTACCAAAGTAAACTGTATCTAGGCCTCCAGGAAGGTGAGGCCTGAGGCCTGCCTGTTACACATGCAGAGAACTCAGGAGGCAGCTGAACCCTTGTCTGCTGCTGTTACTCTGATGAGGTGTTAACCAGCCTAGTCGTCAGCACTATCAGAGACCTGAGTAAGCAGGAACTACAGACCAAGCAGCTTCCAAGTGTATTAGAAATGGCAGAGACTCCCTGGCTGCCTGGACGGTCACCCTAGGTTCCTCCATGGCTGTTGGGGGCAGAGGACCCAGGGCAGTGTCAGCCTTTGGCTGCCAGGCCTGAAGATCTGACAGACATCCCCTTGGAGTAGAAACTTGGGAGACTCGCTTTACTTTCCATCCCTGTTAGGTTTCACCTTAAAAATAACAATTTTGAATTGAAATTCTTCTGTTACCAAACTCAAATTTTTAATCATAGACACAGTTCATAGAGAAACTGACTACTTTACTAATCCTTTTATAGTGTGCCATTATAGAACATTGCAGTTTATTCTGTGGCTTGGTTTATCCATAGCTAAAGCAGGGTAGTCAACTTCCCAGGGCCCTGCTTGTCCACAGTTTGGACTGGGACTTGATAACAGTTGAGGTGAACGGTGGTTATTTTGCCCATTGGCCCACTTTGTCACATTTAAAGCAAGCTCAGGGTGTAGGTTCTTTTGTGCCCATCAGCTACTTTGGAGGAGATTGTGGGGGTGCTGCCAGGAGCTGGCATGTCCATCATGGAAAGGTTTTTTATTGAACATTTTCAATTCCATATTCTGTAACTCTCTGAAGCAACTGAGGACCATTATCTTTTAACTATTTCTAAACTAGATAAACTTTGCTTGTTTCTAGTTACTTGTTTTTGGCTTAACTTTATAAACATATACGGGAGACTAAAACTTATTTCTGCAATTAATTACATTAGGAATTGGCATGACTACAAATACAGTTCTGAACACATTAAAGAGTTTGAGCATTTATAAGGCAGCTGACCACTAATAATTCTTAATTATCCTTAATAGTTTATAATAATTGAGTAGCTTTTATAAGACTATGACTTTCCTTTCCATCACTGTTAGGTTTGACCTTAAAAATAACAATTTTGAATTGAAATTCTTCTGTTATCAAAATAAAATTTTTGTACTTGGGAGGCAGAGACAGGCGGATTTCTGAGTTCGAACTACAGAGTGAGTTCCAGGACAGCCAGGGCTACATAGAGAAACCCTGTCTTGAAAAAATCCAAAAAAATAAAAATATAATAAAATTTTTAATCATAGACACAGTTCATAGAGAGATTAACAAATTTAGTGATTCTTTTATAGTGTATCATTTTAGAACATTGTAGTTTATTCTGTGGCTTGGTTTATCCCTAGCTAAAGCTTAAAAGATAAAGAAGCTAGATAGATACTACTGCAAACCTAAGTAGACCTTAGGAATTTTTAATTCTTGATTATCAAATATACCTTATTTATCAAACACATGTTGTTTCTTTCTTTTTTTTTTTTGGTTTTTCGAGACAGGGTTTCTCTGTGTAGCCTTGGCTGTCCTGGAACTCACTGTGTAGACCAGGCTGGCCTCGAACTCAGAAATCCGCCTGCCTCTGCCTCCCAAGTGCTGGGATTAAAGGCGTGCGCCACCACCGCCTGGCTCACATGTTGTTTCTTATCTAAATTTTCTGTCACCTTGGTATTAACCAGTTAGCAAAGACTTAAGTAGTTAGACGTACATCTTGAATTAGCTTTTGCTAATCTGAATAGACCTTTATAACCTTAAATTTTTATCACCATATACTATATTCTAGACCAGAGTTGAATCATATATACAGTATGTTTAGCGAATATAACCTTAAATTTTTATCATCATACACGAACCCATAGTAATCCAAAATATGTAAGACTTGTCACTGCTTTCTTACTCTAAAAGGAGTACAATGCTAAATAGACAGCTTATGACTAAGAAGTTTTATACAAGTGTTGCTTAATGTTATGTGGTTATCTTAAGATGGTGAAGTCACATAGCATGTACTTTTTAATCTTAGTAAGATAGTTGCAAGCCATGTGGCTGCTTACATCTTGATAAGGTCACCAGTCAAGAAGAAGAGGAGCCACATGGTTGATATTTTATATATATATATATATATATGTTGAATCCAAGTTACATACACACCTACATGCAGAGTTTATGAAGACCATCCTGTAAGAGAGACAAAAGTGACTCCTGTTATAAAAATAGTCATCAGCTGTCATTAATCATAGGAGGAGGAGGTTAAAATGAAAGATATGTATGTTATTAAGCATTAAAATACATTTATGTGGCAGTTTATTTCTAGATATAAGACAAGGGTCAGTTTTATGTGCTGTCAGTCTGAATGGAGGTCTGAAATGAAATGTAAAATAGGCAGAGTTTAGGTCATAGAGTAATATTTAGGAGCATCCATTATGACTTTCTAATGGGTTTTGTTAGCATATTAATAGTCTTTTTTTTTTTCAGCGCTCATAGCTTCCATTTTTCAACGGTTTATTCCCAGATGCAGAACTAATGTTCTTTGGACCATTCTGAATAAAATATGCTTTAACATAAATGAAGTAAATGATTTTTAATTAATCTAAAATTTGTCTGTGTACTTGTGGAAACAGAGATCTTAAAAGAATTCAGTTACAGAGTTATAGCAGTTACTATTAGTGTGCTTTCATCATGCTAGTCCTCTGCTCCAAGTTCCCATCTGTCTAGTCTGTCCAGGCTGTTATAACATGCTATAGCTCAGTACTTCTAAGTGACCACGACTTATTCCTCAGTTCTATGCTGAGATGTTAAAGGGGAAGCTACCCAGTGTCTGCTGAGGGCCCTTCTGGCTCCTGCATGGTGATATCCTCTGTAGAAGAAGTGCTTAGCCCCGTGGGATGTCTTTAATGCTCTCAAGACCATATTGCCTCTCAGAGACACCACCTACCTTTAACACTTGGGTCAGTATTTCAAAATATGAATAGAAAGGTGCAAATTTGTAGACACATAAAATTGAAATAACTCTCAGTGGCTGTTGAGAGTAAAGGAGATAAGATTGTTATTAGTTACCATAGTGGTTTTTTTTTTTTACTACAAGTGTTTGTTTTTGTTTTGTTTTCATGCTTGTACTTTTGACATTTCCCTCCATTTGAATACTTGCCTTTTCTGTCTCCTATAGCCTATTTCTGTCCACTTAGGTGTAATTCGTATTTGTGTCAGGGTTGATCTTGCAATGCTACTTGATGTTCCATTGCCATGTGTGGCGATGCTCTGATCATTAACTCTGAGAGTGACACCACTGTTAACTGACTCTCCTTGCCTGACAGTAGTGCTGCCACTATTCCTTGTCTCTGTGGTGATAGATGAGGTTTGTATGGTCCTGTTATTCCAGCCTCCAGACACCATTCCAGATCCACTGGTGCCCTCTACGCCCCTGATGTGTGTGGGGCCTCAGGTGATGGATGAGTACATCTTCACTGTCATCTCTGCGGTCACTTCTCAGTCTGTCCTTTTCCGCTTTCACCTCATAAGATTCATTTTAAAGTTCATTTTGTTATGTAAATTTAATTTATTAGCGAATACATTATTTTTACCCCCAGTAACTATCCTACCTCCCTTTGGCAACCCCTTAGCATTTTTCTAACTGGCAAATGGGCGTTGGTTTTTTGTTTGTTTGGTTGGTTTTTTTGGGTACAACTTGTATCATTTTTGAATATAGAATTGTTTTATGTTCTCAGTTATGTACTTCATCTTTATATATGTATCTTTAAAAAAAAAAACCAAAATGGTGGATGAAGTGTTTTAATTGTATACAAAACAGTCGGTGGGCAGGTGGGAATTCATGTCTAGTTAGTCTATATGTGTCAGAACATTGGGCACAAAGTAGTCACTTAATGGTTATTGAACAATCTGTTTTAGCTAAAGAATAAAATCAGTTTTCCTGAAGGAGGCATTATTACTAGAACTTTTCTTGTGGTGAGTTGCTGGTGTGACTTCGTAAATCTCCTGACTGTCACTGATGAGGGAGTTCTGGGCTACTTCATGGTTCACTTCATTTGGAGAGCCTGCCTGAACAGGCAGAGCCGTCTTCTCCCTCTTCTACTAAGTCAACAGTGGTTCTTCTTTAAATTTGTTTCTCATTTGTGAGTAATTTTTGACTGCCTTTTCCCTTTAATTGACCAAAACCTCATTGTGCCCAGAAAAATACAATATTGCTTTTAAAATGCTTTGTCCCATTGGTTTTTTTTCTTTTCCCCTTAATAAGAGTTGACCACCCCTCCCCCAGCCCCCAGCCCCGAGCCTTGCATTATTACAGTGTGACTGTCTAAAAGCTGCTTTCCTTCTGTTTCTGATGATTAGGTCCAGGATATGGGATCAGCCAGTCGAGCCGGTTGTCATCCTCAGTCAGTGCCATGCGAGTCCTAAACACAGGCTCCGATGTGGAGGAGGCGGTAGCTGATGCCTTGGTACTTACTTTTCTCCATTTCTCTATCCATATAGCTATCCCTATTCAAAGCCGCTGTGTGGAAGGGGGATGGAAATGGTAGATTAAACCTAAGAAGCCAACATGGAGACAGGATAAGTAGGAGAGTAGTGCATTAATGATTAATCCTTGCTAATATTCAGAATTTTAAGCCAGTTCCAGTAATCTTAACTAGGTATTGGGAACAAAAATCTTTTGTTGTCTTTAATAATACTATTATATTCAATGAACTGTAGTGTACTGACTGTATGGCAAATAGATTGGTAGTTTTGTGTATATGCACTTATAAGCATGTAATTTCAAGGTTATCTTCACATTGAGTTTATAGGGCATTGATTTGTTTTTGAGTCAGGGTTTCACTGTGTGACCTTGGCTGTCCTGGAACTCTCTATATAGACCCTGCTGCCCTTGAACTCACAGAGAACCACCTGCCTTGGACTCCTGAGTACTAGGATTAAAGGCATGAGCCACCATGCCTGGACCGATTATTTATTTAAGATGTTTTCCTGGTTCTTAAATGTTCCACATATTAAACAGTAAAGTTTTAAAACACTGCAGGATTGGGGTAGGTGTAGGAAGAATGCAGTCTACTACATGTAGATGCACATGTGTATACACTGTTCTCACATAAAATTATGAAGACTTGAAATGATGATATGTGTGCTGTTGTTTGGTTAACTTCCCTAGTCAGTCCAATCTGACTCTTCAAAATTATAGCTTACAGTTAGGGGCATGGCTGAATGGTAGAGCGTTCGGCTTGGCGTGCACAGGCCCTGGGTTCAAGCTGACTCAAATGAAGATGGTAGTAATCCTGTTTCAAAGTATTTTCTCAGTTTTCTCTTTTGGGAGTGTGAGGATTGGTACTGACATTGGACTCAGAGCCCTGTTGATGCTGAATTTCTACCTGGAGTCTATGAAAGGCTCCATCCACCCTTGTGTTTGGTGGTTCCCTCTGCAGGAGCCTGTGCATCTCGGGCAAGCAGCACACCACAGAGTTAGATCTCTAGGCCCCTCAGCTTTGTTTTGAAATTTAGAAGTACAAAACTCACCTTAAAAAAAAAACAAAAACTGACTTTGTGAAAAATAATTTTAGCTGTAGAGGTGAAAGGCATATTTTAAATATTCATTGTTAATAGCTATGATTTATTGCATATCCTAACATGTGCTAATGACAGTGTTGATTGACTTTCTGTTTTTACCTCAGCTGCTAATGTATTTGAACTGATATAGTTAAAGACTGTTCTTCTGAACCCAGGATGTGTAGATCACCTTTTCTGATGTGATCAATTAGATGTTTTATTCTTATTATTCCCAAATCATGTTTTTCAGATTGCCTTTTTTTTTTTTTAACAGTTGACAGTTTAATTTCTGCTTGCATAGTTTTAGGGATTGACTTTGTCATTCTTGGTTTGCTGTTTATGCAAGTAAGATGGTAACTTCAAGTTAAGTGGAAATATTTAACCAAAAAATTGTTGTCAAATTTATTTTTATATATATATGGATGTTTTGCCTGAATCCATGCCTTTGCACCTATGGAGACCTGCAGAGAGGTCAGATCCCCTGAAACTGGAGTTGTAGATGGTCGTGAGCCACCATGTGGGTGCAGAGAATTGAACTCGGGACCTCTGGAAGAGCAGCCAGTGCTCTTCATCCCTGAGTCAGCTTTCCAGGTCCTTTTGTTTTGTTTTGTTTTTTGAGACAAGGCCTCACTGTGTGGTTCTGGCTAGCCTGGAACTCACTATGTAGACCTGACTAACTTTGAACTCACACAGTTTAGATTAAAGGTGTGCAGCACCATTACTGCTATCAACCACACTGTCATAAATCAGAATTGTAGTCCTAGGATTCTACTTTCTTCTTGCATAGCACAGACGGTAACTAGCAAGTTTATGGAAAATTTCCAATACTAAACCAAAGTTGTACCTGGGAAAATAAAGTTTAATTTATAAATGGCAAAAGGTCTATAACTAATAAGAATAGTTTGAGTTTCTGTGGGAAACGAGTGTTTTGTTTGTTTAGCTTTTTGGTTCTGTGGCGGAGATGTTTCTCTGAACTGAAGGACACTGTCAGAACTAGCGGTGACCCTGACAGCAAGCAGGTCTTTAGTGTCTGTTATACAGCTGGGTATCTCTAATTGTAGGCATTGCTGATGCCAATTTACTGTGCTGTTTAGCAAAATGTTCTTCATTATTTTCAATTTCTCTCTTTAAAAATTGACTGCTCTCAGCTCTTAGGAGACATACGGACTAAGGTATAGACACCAATATTTTCTGACGTCTTATGATATCAATGCTTGTTTTCTTTGCTTCATCAACTTAACAGATAATAGTCATCTATAAAAAAATTTAAGTGGAAGTAATAAAATCTTTAGTTGTCCATCTATCACTCTGTCACTGTGATTGTCTGTGGGGGATGCTGACTGACATAGGGAGGTGCCACTTTTTCACACCTGAGATGAGTCATTTATACAGGAGCCTTTAATTGACCTGGTATTGGAGCCCACCTAAGTAAACATTGTTATTCTAAATTAAGTTAGTGTCTGTAGGTCAGTACAAGACTTACTGATGGCAGCAGCTTTGTAAAAAGCATTTGGTTATTTGTGTTCAGATAGTACATCTTTAAAATTTTTGGACTAGAGACCTGCTATCTGTAGATACCCAGAACTTTTGAATTGCTGTACTTGGTGTGATTCATGGCAATAGCTCCACCACTCCCTAGCCAAATCCAAGTATCAGAGTATGTACATTGTTTCCAGTTTCTGCATGGAATTCTCAAAGGAGCTGTTTACCTCATGGCACTTTTAATATCAAGGCATAATTGGCAGTTAAATAAAATATAAACCTTTCAGTTAAGAAATCAAAACTCGACTGCTTTCTCATACAGAACAAGCTTCAGAATATAGATTACATTTGGAAAATTCTAAGGATATATAACCATCTTGCTTTCTAAAAATCCATACTTAACTTGAAGACATAGAGGTGGAACAGAGTGGGAAAATGGCGAGAGAAATAGAGAAGAGGAGATGTATAGGCAGGGGAGAGCATCGTACTTTACGTAGGAGTCGTGGCTTTACTCCCCTCAAAAGGTGGTATTTGCTTATTACCAACTCCTATTTCTAGTTCAGTTTCTGTTCATTTACATTCTGTTTGTTCTCGCTTTTCCATGTAAAGGAGAAAGCATATGCTTTAGAGCACCTCCCACTTGGCATGTCAGGGCTTGCTCAAAGTCACTTCTCCTCTACTGCCGTCATAGTTAAACGGTTCATGTTCTGCTAACTTCTAAAGCACTTCTTGAAGAGAAACTAAATATTGACATTTTATCTTTACAATGGTTAGCAGCGTGTCCTCCACTGATCTAAGACAGAAGCAGTCCTTTTGTATTAAGTAAACACTATGAAATACCCATATGTTTGTAACTACTGCTAATGCAGTTCTTGATATGTGACAGAAAAAACCTGCTCGAAGAAGGTATGAATCATACGGAATGCACTCAGACGATGATGCCAACAGCGATGCTTCTAGCGCGTGTTCAGAACGCTCCTATAGCTCTCGAAATGGTAGTATTCCTACCTACATGAGACAGACAGAAGACGTGGCAGAAGTCCTCAACAGATGTGCTAGTTCCAATTGGTCAGAGAGGAAAGAAGGCCTCTTGGGTCTGCAGAACTTGTTAAAAAACCAGAGAACGCTAAGGTGAGAAGTGTCATGAAGTACTTGTTCTAGCAGGCTAGCGCCTTCCGGCTTGGCTTTGTGAAACGTGTCAAAAATTATGTCAAAAGTTTTCCCAAGCCATACTCCTTTAGGGCCACCGGCGTGGTAACTCACTGCAGTAATTTTCTTTCCCTAGTTACTGAAACATTTTAAGCCTTTTAGGTTTGGGAGATGGAAGCATTTTAAACCTTTTAGGTTTGCTGAGGGAAGTGCTTGCTTTGCAAGTGTGAGGGCTGAGTGCAGGCTCTCTAAAAACTGTGCGAAGCTGAACACAATAGCGCATTGTAATCCAGTGTTCCTTTGGAAAGATGGACAGTGGAGACAGGGACATAGCTGGAAGCTCACAGATCAGCTAGTCCTATGTGCGCAGCAGCAAAACAAGAGGCCCTGTCTCAGACATGAGAAGGCAGGGAGTGACACCTAGGACCTACACCACAGGAGCATGCACCCCACAGACAGAGGGTTAAAAAACAAAACACCTTTCCATTCAAAACAAGTTAGTCAATATGTTACTAACTTTGGAATTCCAAGTAAAGGATTATAATAAGATGGTAGAGTACCTTTCTTAGTGGTTTAGTTCGCCTCGTTCTTACATCTTTCTCTGTCCTCATGGATATGATGGACATCACGTGACTGGCCCCTTAAGAACCCACCTTCTGCCTAGGTGTTTGGGCACATGCCTTTAATTCCAGTGCTGTTGGAGGCAGAGGCAGGTGTATCTCTGAGTTCAAGACCAGGATGGGCTACAGAGTGATTTCAAGGCCAGCCAGGGAGACACTGTCTAAACAAATAAACAAACAAACAGCAACAACAAAACAAGCAAAATCCAGATTTCAGATTATTCATAGGTGTTAGTATGGTACAAATGTAGAAGGCTGTCTCCTCACTTGATAACAGTAACATTGGTATTTGATATAATTTCTTTTTGCATATTTTAAGACATGTTAGAAATACATAATTCAAACCCAATGTTTATTTTTATACTACCTAATGTATTAATATTTAAGGTACACACATCATACTTCATGACTCAGTGCAAATAAATCATAATATCAAGCATATTAGGTGCAATGTTTCATTTTAAATGGAAAAGAGAACAGTTTGGAAAAGGTAGAACTCAAGAAGCATTGTAACAATAAAATTCAGATTGGGTCGCTACAGTTTGTTTCATTGCCATCCTCACAGTGTGGCTTGCAGCAGAATTGTTACTACATTTCACAACTGTACATTTATCCTAGCCTGATAAATCTGCAGATTTTCCAATTTTGAGGAATAATTTGTGTCGCCTTTTTGTTGTCATTGTCAATAAATCTGTAGGCTTACTTTTAAATGACTTCATCCTATAGCAAGATATTAATCAACTTTTTTTTTTTTTTTTTTTTGGGCAGTCGAGTTGAACTGAAAAGATTATGTGAAATTTTCACAAGAATGTTTGCAGATCCTCATGGCAAGGTATGTTTTAATATTCAAGATTATTTATTCCTATGTGGTATCCAAAAAAAAAGAAGTATAATGATAAAAGAAAATTATAAGCCATTGGTAGTGGTATTTTCAAACATAATTTCAGTTGTTTCGTATCATGCATAGTTTAGAAATCGTTCTTTTTATCCATCCATTCAAGCTTCTTTAAAGGAAGATTGAGGGGTGCAGTTAGAATCCCAGCTCTTGTGATTTAGACTAAGAAGGCTGTGCAGGCTGGATGGTCACTAAGTAGAATCTGAATTTTTACCACTAGAAACAGAAGTTGGCTGTGGGACCTGTCAGCAGTGGCACATGCCTTTAATCCCAGCACTCCAGAGGTAGTGGCAGGTGGATCTCTGAGTTTGAGGCCAGCCTGGTCTACAGAGTGAGTTCCAGGACAGCCAGGGCTACACAAAGAAACCCTGTCTCAAAAAACCAAAACTCATTAAATAAGTAAATGAATGAATAGAATAGAATGAAAGGTCAGCTGTGGGGCTGAAGCGACAGCTGAGTGGTTAAGAGCACTTGCTACACTTACAAGGGGCTGAAGAGCCCCCAATGCTTTGGTGGTGGTGGTGGTGTTTTGCTGTTTGTTTATTTCTTTGTTTCTTGAGACAGGATCTCACTGTGTAGCCTAGGCTGGTCTCAAACTGAGAAAGAGACCTGTAGGGCTGGGATTAAAGGTGTGCACCACCAGACCCACCTTATAGATATAGTCAGTGCTCTTAAACTACTGAGCCATCTCTCCAGCCCCAGGAACCTATGTTGTTTAGTTCATGAAGGTTAACTGAAATTAGGAATACTGAAGGGGGAAATGTACCAGCACCCTCTAGAGAGTTCTGACCTACTCTCCCCACATCTGGCCCATGGTTCTTCTCTCAGTGCTCAGTTGGGCCTCACAGTCCTCCTCCTCCTCCTCCTCCTCCTCCTCCTCCTCCTCCCCCTCCTCTTGGTTCTTATTCAGTCCTTCACTGTAACTGGACATAACACTCTGTCTCCTAAGACCCTGCCACATTTCTCTCCTCGCCTGTCTCTTCTGCATAGATGCCAGCCCTCAAGCAGGAACCATATTTCCTGCCTCTGACCATTTTCCTTCCTGCTAAGATAGAAGGAGCTCTCACCTTGAAACATTTGTTTACTACAGACATGTACATCCATCTGTTGTGATATTGAACTCATAGACATCTCAACCCTTACTGCTGCGACCCTTTAATACAGTTCCTTATGTTGCAGTGACCTCAACCGTGAAGTTATTTCATTACTACGTCATAACTGTCATTTTGCTAATTGTGAATCATAATGTACTTGTATGTGTTTTATGATGGTCTTAGACAACCCCTGTGAAAGGATTATTTCTCCCCAAAGGGGCCTCGACTCACAGGCTGAGAAATGCAGCGCTGTGCTATTTGATCTCTTCTACTTGGCTTTTCAGGAGGTTCTTACAAAGTCCAGTTGGCTGTTTGACACTTTTTGTTTCATTCTGCTTCATCTTGAATATGTTCTGTATTTGGAGGTACTTTTTCTATCATTTAAGAAATATGGGTTTGGGGCTGGAGAGATGGTTCAGTGGTTAAGAGCGCTGACTGCTCTTCCAGAGGTCCTGAGTTCAATTCCCAGCAACCACATGGTGGCTTACAACCACCTGCAATGGGATCCGATGCCCTCTTCTGATGTGTCTGAAGACATTTACAGTGTACATAAAATAAATACATAAACATAAAAGAATTAAATATTTTAAAAAAAAGAAACAAATGTGGGTAGGATAGAAAAATAGTATTTTCATCCATTTGGAATCCCTCCTTTTCTTGTGCCCATTACTTTTGGTCTGGTTCTCATACCCTGTCTCTGCTTGTTTTACTGATATTATTGTGTAGAGTGTTGTATCAAAATCCTCTTTCCACTTTATACTTTGAAGAGTGTGTGTGTGTGTGTATGTGTGTGTGTGTTTCTGTGTGTGTCTTTGTCTATGTGTCTGTGTGTTGCTATGTAGACTACCTGGCTTGGAATCTTCTATATAAACCAAGTTGCCCTTGAACTCAGAACTCACAGAGATCCACCTGCCTCTGCCTCTCAGGTATTGAGATTAAAGGCATGGGCCACTACCTAATGTAATTACATTGTAACTGATTGTGAAATTATATTAATAAAAAATTATAGAGGAAATGAATAGTTATAGAGACAAAGGTTTGCAAATATTTTCAACATGTGGTTGTTTAAAACACAGATGCAGAATTCTAAGATGAAGGGGGCTGGCTCTGTCTTTAGCCTTTCCCATTCTTCTCCTGTGTGATGCTACCAACATTTGAGTACTCAGTTTAGGAATTTGCATTCCTATAACAATACCACTCCTTTTAATGTCTCTCTCAATACTACTGCCTCTGAATGTCTCTCCATTCTCACTGCTAATTCAAGGTACAATCATCTTTTGCCAATTATGGGTACACACACACACACACACACACACACACACCCCTTCTATACCTAAATTATCTGACATAATGTGCCTAACCATCTTAAAACCCTTAAGAAATGTCCAATCAAATGTCCCATTTTGTCATTTTGTTTATATTCCCTGTATTAGTCAGGTTCTTTAGAAGAACAGAACTGATAGAATGATTCTGTGGTAAAAGGGAATTTGTTAGAGTGGTTTACCAGCTATAATCCAGCTAGTCCATCAGTAGCTGTCTCTGACAGGAAGGCCAAGAATGTGGTACTTGTTCAGTTCTGGAGGCTGGGTGTCTTAGCTGGTCTTGGTCTGTGTTGGATCCTGAAGAAGTATGTTCATCTGCCAGTGAAGGAAAGTAGTAGGATCGATGGACTTGCCAGGGAGAGAGGGCAAGCAGGCAAAGAGCGAGTTTCTTTCTACCGTGTCGATTTATATAGTCTGCCACCAGAAGGTGTAGCCTAGACGTAGGACAGGTCCTCTGACCTCAAATAATCCAGTCAAGAGAAGTCTCTCACAGGTATGCCCAGCTACTGAGGTCCCATGTGTGGCCAAGGAGACAATCTAGATTAACCACACACCTCTTTACTATTGGTCGGAATCTTACTTTCTTCCCTAACTCTGCTGTGCAGTTTTCTTTATAGCTTGAAACGTACCATGTGGAAGAGTTCTCGTTCCTTCCTGAGCCACATCCTTAGGGTTCTACATAAATGATAACTCTCCCTCAAATCTGAGTTAGATGACTATTCTGAATTGAAATGTTTTATCTATTACTCAGTTTTTTTGTAAGGTCTCAGGATAGAAATTGTGTAAAATCCCACAAAGGTGCGTAGGAGATACTATTTGTCATGGCATGGATGGCGAATTGCCCCATGTGGTTTTCAGATTTAGATAAATGTTTCAGTCTATCTGTGAGTGTTAGACACAAGGCAACTGTCGTGAGGGGTGCAGGTTGTTGAAGCTTTTGTCTGACTTGAATGAGACCACTTGTTGACTCCAGCAGAAACTGGGCATTCCACGAACAGGGCCAGCTAGGACCCTTCATTTCAGTGCCCAGAGCATTTCCCTTAATATGTTTAGACAAAGGTTTTGTGACCAGCCAAGATGTCAGGCATCCTCTAGTGTGCTTAGAGACATTCCAGAAAGGAAGGGCTAGAAAAGACCCTTTCCTCGGTGCAGCTGAAGTGGACGCAGGACTTACCCTATAGCTCAGATAGGTTAGTACAGTTTGCAAGTGGAGATCACTTGATGTCTGTCTATAGTTTGATAAATTTACCTTGTTATTTCATATATCACCCCCCCCCCCACACACACACACACACACAGCCCAGCATCTATAATGGGTTGGTTCCAGGACGATCTGAAGATACTAAAATCCTTTTGTTTAAGGGTGATTAAAGAAAAAAATAAGTATGCATGAATAAAAAGGCAGTTTCTTCCCTGAAATATTTTCAGTCCACGTTAGGTTGACCCTTCCAATAATGAAATCTGAAAATATAGAGAGCTACAGCGTGAGGATAAGTGATCTTACTGTGACATGAGTATGACAAGAATATAGACCATAAGACACCAAGTATATCACTTACAACACAGTAATAGGAAATATGGATAGTGGTATGTGTTCTAATCCTCTATACAGTACTTTTTAGCAATGTCTGCCTTAGATTACTAACCTGCACAACAGCTTATGATAGGATCCAACTTATATAAGATTTTGATGACGATTCAGTTAAAATATGTAAAGTTTTTAGATGAGATCTCTTCCATGGTTCTTACCATAGAAGTTTCAGAACATCAAATGTAAGAATTTCTTTAAATATTTTTAGAGACTGCCATTCCAATTCTATTTTTGTAAGTGGAATGTTTGTATGTGTGGTTTTTGCAATTATTTTCCTAGTGTGTGTGTGTGTGTGTGTGTGTGTGTGTGTGTGTGTGTGTTTGTGTCTGTGTTTTGTGTCTATGTGTGTGTACTGGTGTACCGGTGTGTTTGCTTGTATGTTTTCTTGTGTACGGGTGAATATGACTGTTCATGTAGAGATGCCAGAAGAGGGTATCTGGTGTCCCCATTTGTGTACCTTATTTCTTTAAAGCAGAGCCTCTTCCTAAATCTGTAGTTTGCATATTTCAGCTAGGCTGGTAGCCAATAAGTCCTGAAGATTCTCCTGTCTCCTGCCCTGACAGCAGTGGGATTACAGTGCAAACAAGACCCCAGCTCGTCATGTGAGTGCTGGGATCAGAACTCAGGTCCTCATAGTGAACCACTCTCTGAGCACCAAGTTTTCATTTTTACTGCTATGAATCCATTTTATGCCTCCCAACTCCCTAATATATGTGATACCGTTTTCTGAAACTTACTTAAACAAGTGGTTTCAGCATTTGACATTCATAAAGGAATTCCTTAATTTAAAAAAAAAAAAGTATATCTCCATTCAGCTGCGTGAACTGGCACCTGTTTTTGAATTGGGTCTCTGAGCCTTGGATTGCTGCAGAAACCACCCCGTTACTGCTATACCAGGGCCCAGCTGAGTATTGTTAGGTCGTCATCTCTGGTCTTCTGACAAGCATGGTAGCCAGATGAGGGAGCAGGCTGCTCAGTCGTCTTACAGCAGGAGACGGTAACACTCTTACCCACGGAAGGTCAAGTGTGATGGGAATACTTGCTTTTACGTGCATACAGTCTAAGACTTCACAGAACTCATGCCACCTTCGAAGGTGCAGGGAGAAAATGAGAAAACAGTTTTAGATACTATGGTTTGGAACCAAATTTTGACACTGTTGATAAACGGAAATGAGGTTCTGTTAACCTTATTTTCTAAAAGTTAATTCACAAGGATAGTGGATTGTGCAACAAAAAGGTATTTTTAATGGGTTGGGTGTGGTAGTCCAGGCCTCTAATCCTGGCACCTCTGAGGCCAAGGCAGGCCGATCTCTGAGAGTTTGAGGACTGCCTGGTCTACATGGTCACTTCTAGGTCAGCCAGGGCTACGTAATGAGACTTTGTCAAACAAACAAATAAATAAATAAGAAAGATTTGGGGGCAACAACAAAAAGGAACTCCTCCCCTTTTAAATTTTCTTGACAATGAAATGAATGAAACATGCAGAGAAATCATGTGCCTTTCTCCTATGTTGTACATGTAACTCTTGTTTTAAAAACTATTTTGAATTTTTTCAGAAAACTTTGAAAAACATTTGTTGTTACTTTTATTTTCTTCAGTGTTTTTCTCTCCCATACAGGAACTTTGCATTGATGGCGACTAATTTGTGTGTTTTTCTTTTTTTTTCTTTTTTCCTTTTTGCATGCTGTCCCCTGTGTTGGAACTCTCAATAGAGAGTAAGTTGGTTCAATATTTGTTGAAAAGCTAACTTTACTGCATGACTGTGGAATTAACCCATTTTCTCTGTTTTCTCTCCTGAAGAGTCCGTGCAGTGTTGGACCCTTTGCAATCCACGAAATGCTATTCGCAGTTACGCAGGCTGCCATTCTGTTTGGAGTTGTGCTTTTAATCTACTAATTGATCTAATTTGATTATGTTCTTCTGTTTCACATTTGATGGCTGGCACACCTAAAATAAAGCAGGCTTCCATAGAAAGAGGCTGCCTCAATTGTAACGGCCCAGATATGTGTTTCTTTCCTGAATAATTCCACTTGTGAAATATCAGATTGATCCATTGAAGGCTTAAAATAGTTTCCAATTTTCAAGATTATTTAAAAAACAAAACAAAACAAAAAAACAACCCTACTACCCCAATGTGCTCTCTAATGTTCAATATCATTAATATCATTCCATAGAAGTAAACAGTGGTTATGGGCCATTTATTCTAAACTTTATCTTGTGAAATATGATTTTTATTCCTTCTAGTATATTAACATATACATTCCTCCTTTACTCATTGATGAAGAAAGGAGAGAATATTGATTGACTTCTGAAATGAATTCTCTGTGGTAGTGGCAAGGTTTTGTATCATTTCAATATATTATTACTATGGCTATGCATATATGTATGGATATTTGCACATACATATAGATAAATGCACACATATAGTTCTATGCATACATGTGTGGATATGTATGCATATAGTCAGCGAGTGCCACTTTTGGAATTTCATACTTTTTTTCAAATAATAGTACAGCTTTATATGTGGTAGGCTGTAAATCATATCTCTGTATTTTAATTATACTACTTAACATTTTATCTTATCAAAAGAAATTTCTATCTGGGACATTCAGAGAAGTCTTCTGGAAGAAAAGAACAGTTAAGATCTTGGGAGAAGTGTGAATGTAGATTGTGTTATTTTGAGTCAGAAGGATTGCCATGAATTTGAGGCTGTCTTATGCTACAGAAGAAGACCCTTGGCGGTAGAGAATTGGCTCAGTTGGTAAATGCTTGTTGTGCATGTGTGAGGACCTGAGTTTAGTCGCAGAACCCACATTTTTAAAAAGCTGAGTATGGAGAGGCACAGTTGCAACCTTAAATGCTGGAGAAGCAGATGCAGGCTCCAGTCCAGAGACCCTGTGCAAAAGTGGATAGCACATAAAAATTGATCCCGGGGCTGGAGAAATGGTTTAGTGGTTAAGAGGTCCTGGGTTCAATTCCCAGCAACCACATGGTGGCTAACAACCATATGTAATGGAATCTGATGCCCTCTTCTGATGTGTCTGAAGACAGCGACAGTGTACTCACATACATTAAGAAATGATCCCGAAGGTTGACCTCTTGCCTTTAAATACAAGTATATACATGTGTGCTCATCTAAACATTCATACAAATGACAGATCCATGAAGTGGGCCTAGCAATACATGTCTGTGACCCCCCAACACTAAATAGGTTGGATCAAAATTATTATGAGTTCCAAGTCATTCTGGAACACATAGTAAGATCCTACCTCAAAAATGACTAAAATGTACATAATTATAAATTTCTGGGTGGTATAATAATATAATTTGAGAAAAGCTTAAGTAGTACCGTACCATTCACAGCTAGTCACATCACAAGTTCTAAATAGGTAGTGGCACAGGCCTCTAATTCCAACACTTGAGAGGCAGAGGCAGGTGGATCTCTTTGAGTTCAAGGCAACTTAAATCTACATAGTTTCAGGTCAGCCAAGGCTACATAGTAGAACCCTGTCTCAAATAAACCAGAAAACAGTTTCAGGTAGGAAAGATGAGTGGCTCTAACCTAAAGTAGCCCAAGCAGCCCTTGGAAAACTTTGTAGGAAAACACGCGCTGTGTGTACATAAGGGGCGGAAGGCCAGGGAATAGTAGGGAACCGAGTTTTGTGAGATATGTGTAAAAGGGAAGGCAGAGTTTACCTTGCCAGATGTTCCAAGGCCAGTTTGGAGACATACAGAACTAACCGGGACCATGTAATGATTCTATTTCTCTCAAAGTGACATTCCAGTAATGGTAAGAAAGAAGCTTGAATTGACAAACAGCCTTAAGACCGAATCTGCCATTGGTTTTGTAAATACACTTGTTTTGAAACACAGTTGTACTAATTTTGTCTGCGACCATGGTACAATGACAGGGCTCTTCAGTTGCTAGACCCATGGCTTTTAACGCTTCAGACATTTATTATCTAAGCCTTTTACAGAAATGATTTTGGTGATGCTAGTGTACAGGACATAGAATAGTCAGGTCTTGAGGTTAAAGGGCTTTGTACCTACAGTTGTGGTTTGGGAAGCAGACTTTGGGAAGGCCAAAGAGAACTGTTCTGAGTGAGGAAGACAACAGTGCTGCTGAGAGTCAGGGTGAAGGCATTTGGGATACAATAGAGAAATTCCTGCTAAGAAAGGAAGAAAAGAAGAAATTGAGGAAAACAGCGTCAACTTAGAGCAAGGCCAGTCATTCTGTGTTTAAGAACAAGGCTCACAGCTCAGCATAAGCAGAGGATCAGGTAGGGAGGCAGAGGCGGCAAAGGCCTCTCAGGAACAAGGGGCAGTGCTGGTGAGAGGGCGCAGCGGCTGAGAGCACTGACCGCTCTTCCAGAGAGCTCCATTCCCAGCACCCACATGGAGGCTTACAACCATCTGAAAAAGGGTTTGTTCATGTATATAAAATGTTATTTTTATGTACAGACTGGGAAGATTGGCCTTGCGAAGGAGTAAAATTGGATCTTCCTTAGGAAGGATTGTTAGATCATGAAGTATAGAGGCAAATCAGATTCCAGTGAAAGGCAAGTAAAACTCTCTAGTGTGGAACTCTCCAGGAATCATAAGGCTCCAGCACAGCCAAAGCCAAATGACCTTTGACACACTTGGAACAGGAAATTTGAAAACTGACTTAGACCTTCCAGTGTCTTTCTCTCTCTCTCTCTCTCTCTCTCTCTCTCTCTCTCTCTCTCTCTCTCTCTCTCTCTCTCTCTCTCTCTCTCTCTGTTGTAGTGGTAAAAGCCTTTAATCTCAGCAAAGGCTAATGGATCTCTGTGTGTTCAAGGCCAGCCTGGTATACAGCATGAGCTCCAGGACAACTAAAGTTACAAAATAAACCCTGTCTTGAAAAAAACAAAAATGTTCAGGGCAGGTTTTCATATGGAAGAATTTACAGTTGGACCCCTCAGACACTAGGAAACAGTTGAAACAAACATAAAAGCAATTCACCAAAAGTAGTTGGGAGCTCTTAAACCTGCTCTTTGAGAAAGAAACCCTCACTTGTACTGTGTTAGTTTCTGTAATGCTACTGTGACTGATTTCAAGTGACCGGCAACCTCACCACAGCACCACACCACCTCACTCTAAAAACGTAGTCACCTCTCACTGACACCTAATTCTGTAACATGTGCCTTGTTGAGGAATATAAAAACCAGTTGCAGGATGCTGCCAAACATTTACCAGATAACCAGGAAGAATGAGTGTAGGTTAGAGCCACACCGTTGCCACAAACTAGGTCTAAGACAATTTGTTTTATAGAAGCAAAGCCCTCAGCCAGCACCCATTGGCCTTTAGTTGGGAGAAGAATGGGAGTTATAGCCCTCTGCATCACACATGCGGGTGCGTAGATAGCACAGAGAGCTCTGGGGTCCAAAAGTGTTACAGTTGCTAGTTTCACAGAACACAGCATCTTAAGAAAATAACTAAGGTTTTGTTGTTGTTGTTGTTTGTTTGTTTTCCTTTTTAGTCAAGTTCAAAGTGTTAAAGCTTAGTTCTAATTCTAAATAGAGGAAACTTCATTGCTAACATAATTGGCAAACACTAGAGTTCATTACAACTACGTAAAGGAAATGCCAGAAATATTATTAAGAATGAAGCAATTTCAAATTAGCTGTTACTTAGGAGATTATTGAGTATTTTATAACAACAAACTGTATAAAAACAAAAATAGTAAGGTTTTAGTCACCTGTTCTGGTTTTGATTTCTCTCAGTCTAGCATGACTGTGACTCTTAAGAATATTTTCCTTTTACTTAAAAATAAATCTTCCTGTATAATACTGATTTCTTACAAGAAACAAAACTTTGTCAAGGGTCACTTTTCCAAAATATTTTAATGAGACATCACATATGACTATTAGTTTATCTTTCCCTTAAGTTTTAGTTTTTACCTTCTATAATACTGGTACATTTAATCTTGGAATCAAGTATAAAATTCATCAATATAAGTCAGGCACGATGGGTCACACCTGTAATCTCAGCATTCAGGAGGCAGAGGCAGGAGGATCTCTGAGTTCTTTGAGGCCAGCCTGGTCTACAGAGCCAGTTCTGGAACAACCAGAGCTACACACAGAAACCCTGTCTCGAGAAACTAAATATAAAATAAAAGTCACTGGCACAGAAACAATTAAAAAGTCTCATTTAACTGAATTTTAAATACATTCTTTTATTCTCAATTTCATTATATAAATACTTTTTGTTACTTCAGGCTATTTAAAATTACTTTTGGGGCAGTTTTAATAAATAATAAATCTCATACCAAAAAGTTGATGTAATTTGTCATTTTGAGAAACCTGAGGATTTCTAATCAGCATATTATTATAGTACACTTTTCTACTTTTTGATGACTATAAGTACAATAATTTTCTAATTTGCTCAGTACCGTTTTTAAAAGGCTGAGTGTCCTCAAGAATATACACAGCAGCTCGTCCATTTCTTAGGAATTGAGTCTCAGTTTAGCTAGCTTAAGCTGTGGCATTGTTGAGAATATTAGGTGTGCCAGCCATTGTGGGCAGCTTCCTTACCAAGTGGTGCTGCATGCACTAGCTATTTGTCAGACTTCTGCAGAAGTTGGTAACAGCGCAGATACACTCTTGTATCACAGAGTCCAGTGAAAAGCAAGAGAGAGGTTTTTTTTTCCGCTTGGCTGCCAATCGCTGTGCCTCAGATTCCTTTTTCCCCGTCTATTTCTGTTTTGAATTGAGCATAGAGGTCAATATTTCCTCTTTCTTCTTCCCACTCCTCCCGGTTATCAACTACAGGTATTCAGCATGTTCTTGGAGACTCTAGTAGATTTCATACAAGTCCACAAAGATGATCTTCAAGATTGGTTGTTTGTACTGCTGACACAGCTGCTGAAAAAAATGGGTGCTGATTTGCTTGGTTCTGTTCAGGCAAAAGTTCAGAAAGCCCTTGATGTTACAAGGTAATGTTTTCTGTATGTATTTCAAGTTAAGTTGATGATAATAGTGAATATTTAATCCCTGTGTTGAAGTGTTATTAATACTGATTTGAGTACTTGAAGCCGTTGGCTTGTCTTAAGTAAAATATAAACTGACGTTTTTATTCTCCAGCACTTGAGAGATAGAGGCTGGAGGATCCAGAGTTCACTCCTTGACTATGGGATGAGGTGAAGGCCAGACTGTCTCAAAACAACAGCAATAAAGATATAGCTAGAGCGGCTGGAGAGACGGCTCAGCAGTTAAGAGCACAGGCTGCTCTTCCAGAGGTCATGAGTTCAATTCCCAGTACCCACATGGTGACTCACAACCATCTATAGGGGGATCTGATGCCTTCTTCAGGCAGACAGATGTATATGCAGCAGAGTACTCATACATTAAATAAATAACATTTAAAAAAAAAGATATAGCTAGAAATCTGAGCCAGGTGATGCATGTCTTTAATCCCATCACTTGAGAGGCTTGAGACTATCTTGGTCTACAGAGTAAGTTCCTGGACAGCCAGAGCTACATAGCTATGTAGTATGACCCAGTCTCAAAAATAAAAATAAGGGGAGGCTGGAGAGATGGCTCAATGGTTAAGAGCACTGACTGCTCTTCCAGAAGTCCTGAGTTCAATTTCCAGCAACCACACGATGGCTCACAACCATCTTTAATGGAATCCAATTCCCTCTTCTGGTGGTCTGAAGACAGCTACAGTGTAGTCATATAAATAAGTAAATCTTTAAAATATAAAAAGAAATAAAAAAAATAAAAACAACAGACTAGAGTACTTGCTCAGTGGTTAAGAACACTGGCAAAAAAAAAAAAAAAAAAAACACTGCACTTCCAGGGTTCAGTTCCCGGCACCTACATGGCAGCTCACAACTGTCTTGAACTGTATGGGATCCAGTTTCATCTTCTGATGTGCAACTATACATGCAAACAAAACACCCATATACATAAAATAAATAAATCTCTTTTAAAAGTAAATTAAACGTATGTTTAAACATGTATATGGGGCAGACGTGGTACCACTCACCTACAGTCCAGCATGTGGATGTCAGAAGGATCAGGAGTTCAAGGGCAGCTTGGGTTACAAAGAGAGAGACCCTCTTTCAAAAATGAAGCAAGACAAAGCAAAAAGTTGTAACTACAGCCAGGTACAGTGCCAATCCCCTGTAGTCCCTTTTGCTGAGACACTGAGGCAGGAAGATTGTTTGAAGCTATGACATTGAGGCAACCTTGGGAAACTTATCTCAAAAATCAGCAAAGGCCAGTGGTGCATCTGATAAAAGGCATTGGCCGTCAAGCCCTGTAACCTAGGTTTGATTCTTCACAACTTAAAGGCAGAGAACCAGCTCCCACAAGTGCACCATAGCACACACATACCCAGACACACACAGATAAATACAATTTAAAAAGCGTGTTTGTTTTGAGACAGGGTTTCTCTGTGTAGTTTTGGCTGTGAACTCTGTAGACCAGGCTGGCCACGAACTCACAGAGGTCCACCTGCCTCTCTGTCTCCCAAGTGCTGGGACTAAAGGTGTGTGCCACCACAGCCCAGCTGAAGAAAATTTAATGTGTAATCATGTCTTGACCTTTTGGATAAAAGCACCTAACTGTAAATGTATGTGTGGGTTGAACTGAAGTTTAATTTTTTATGTGAAACTAAACATTATTCCTAAATGTTACAGAATGTTTTCTCATGCCATTAGCTCTCTGGAGCCTCCTTTCAGAAGGCTTTACACCAATGGTGGATTTCTACCTCCTTGGGCTCATTGTAAAGGGACTTATTTCACACACCCAGATACCAAGTTAAAATGAGTCTGCAATTCAGATTTTTGTTGGTAGTGATTTTTTGGGACAGAGTCTAACTATGATGTAGCTCTGGCTGTCCTGGAACTCACTGTGTAGACCAGTCTGGCCTCAAATTCAGAGATCTGCCTACCTCTGCCTCCTGGCTGTTGAGATCAAAAGTATGCACAATCACGCTCAACTGAAACTCAGATCTGAAGGAGAAGAAACATGTCTGAAAATACTGAACTTTTTTTTTTCTAAGTTTTTTTTTTTAATTTTCTATTTTGCACGTGTGTGTGTGTGTGTGTGTGTGTGTGTGTGTGTGTGAGTGAGAGAGAGAGAGAGAGAGAGAGAGAGAGAGAGAGAGAGAGAGAGAGAGAGAGAGCTGTTTCTGAGGAGGCCAGAAGAGGTCATTGGAGCCTGTGGAGCTAGAGTTAGAGGTGGTTGTGAGCTGCCCGCGTAGGTGCTGGAAACCAGGCTCGGTTTTACTGTAAGGAGCAGTCTGTGTGCTTTTAACCACTGAGGCCCTTTCCAGCCCCAGAAGTGTGAACTGTTATTAAATACATTTTTCTGATTAAACACGTATTGGAGACAAGCAAGATACACTTTCCTAGTGTTGCTTCCTGGTTCTTTACTGACTGTAAGTTCAAATGCCTTTCTTCTTCAGCCGTGTGCTTCACAGACTGCCACTCCAGCTCTCGGTCCACACATGCGCTGTGGGTCTTCTGCTGGAGAACTTGTTCAGATGCACGCTTGGCAGCTTGACTTGGCGTGAGGTTGGTTGGTTTCTAACTTTTTTTTTTTTTGCTGTTCTTTTTTTCTCAGAGAATCTTTTCCAAATGATCTTCAGTTTAATATCCTAATGAGATTTACAGTTGACCAGACCCAAACGCCAAGCTTGAAGGTAAAACTTTGATTTCTTCTGAAAATATTATAACAAATTGAAGTATTTTATTAATAAAGTTAGGATAATGTTTATATTTTTGTCACAGAAGAAACTGCTCGATCAGTGGGCTTTGTTTTTATAAACTTTCAGACAGTCGCACCAGCACTGCGGGACCAGCTTCACTCTTTTTGGAGCTCAAAGGTTTTCCTTTGGTTTTTATTTTAGCCTGCATTGTTTCTTTTCATAACTCTCTGCAGTATTTCCAATAATGTTCTATGCATTGACGTCAGTACTAACCTTCCTAAGTCGTTTATATATGCACATACTTGATTTCACATCTCCAGAGGCTTGACCCATCCTTGGGAAAAGCTCTCTGGGTAAACATTTTAAAAGCATCAAAAAATATGGCCATCTAATCCTATGCTGGTAAAACAGAGTTACTTTGTAAGATCTTCTTTAATCTTATCTTTGTGATTTCCCAAGTCTTTTTTCTCTTAATTGTAGTTTTTGGAGACTGATCATTGTTTGGGCAAAACATAGCATTGCCTAGATGCTTATTTTAGTGATATAGATATATAGACACACATATACACATACACATACATACATATATGCATGTCTACATACATACATACATACATAAATACATAAAGTGTAATCTAAGTTTGCTCTCCCTATTTGAAATAATAACATTTTCTGTAATGTAGAATGGCTGGAACAAGTATAAAGTTTGTATCAGGACTGTATTTCTCAATTCTATTTGGACACATTTGCTAGTTGTGTGAAATGTAGATAGATTCTGTTTTATGATTTAAAAAAAAATAACATTAGACAAGAAATACTTTCTATCTGGGATATGGCTTAAGTGATAGAGTGCACAGAACCCTACAAAGATGTTGTTCATGAGCTGATACATTGAGACTAAAGTCAGGAACTAAGGAGCACACTGCTAGTACAGGCCTTGTAGTTTCTGCAGTGTTCTGCACAAATTTGCTCTGCAAGCCTCACCCCCAAGATCGATTTTCCCTTTACTTCTTGGGATGCAGTTATGCCTCTGAATCACAGTAATGCTTCTAACAGGATTGATGCGCACCCAGACAGTGCCCTTTCTCAGAGCCACTGTGTGAAAGGGGCTCTCTGGCTTTTTTGTTTCGTTGTTGTTGTTTTTTGTTTTGATTTTTTTTTTGAAAAGTGACGTGCACTTAATATTAAATATTAAGTGTATTCAATATTAATACATATTGTAGCTCATACGATATCCAAGACATTTCTGGGAATAGAAAACATAGGTTTTTTTTATCATTATTACCTCTAATATTTGATTAACTATGTGGTAATAAAGGGTTTGATGTAGTTATGCTATAGATACTCAGTAGCTACTGAAAATATAAGGGAATGTGTTTTGTGTGCCTGTGTAAATGAAGCCCAAAGCAGTCTTTAGAAACGGAAGTCACGTGGATTGGTGTAGGCCTGTGATCTCACCACATGAGGCACTGAGGCAGGTAGATCAACATTTAGTTGTCAGTATGGGCTACACAGAGAGTTCCAGGAACCTGAACTGTGAAGCATGACTCAAGAGACAGGCAGTAGGAGGGACAAAGTGAACTTGAAGACCTAAAGAAAAAGACAAGAAAAAAATAGGGATGTGGGAAGCAGGTGAAAGGCAAACAAGCTTCCTGTGGGCCTGGAATCAGATGCTGGTTTTGTAATGTGTTGTAATGTGCGTGCATATAAGTCCAGTCAGTAGCAAAGCTATGAGAGCCATCTTTATCACACTTTTAGACAACAGGAATAAGTTATACTGCTGCCATACTTCGTGCCCATGTGAGAACATTGTGAAGGTGGCTGACAGGATTAATTATAAAGAACTTGGTCACGGTGGAAGTGCTGAATTGCTGGCTCAGCACTTACATTCAGGGAGCTGGAGTTGGTCTCCCAGCAACCAAGTCAGGAAGTTCCCAAAAACCTGAACTCCAGCATAAGGGATCCATTGGCCTCTTCTGCACCTGCACATGCATGGCATACATTCACACAGACCCACACACATACATGTAGTAAAGACTTTTAAACCGTAAGAAGTTAAAGAGATGAAAAGATGGCTCAGTAGTTCAGAGCAATCATCTCACAAACATAGCAACCATGGCTGGGATCTGTGCAGCCAGTAGCAAGCTGAGGAGCCTGACAACACCTGCTAACGTCAGCTCCAAGGGAGCTGTGCCCTCCTCTTTCGGCCTACACATACACACACACACACACGCACACACACACACACACACACACACACACACGCGAGCACATATTCACATAGAAGCACATATACAAGATGCTGTCAATTTTTACCAGGTTACTGAGTGTGGTGTGCACGCACTTTTAATTCCAACACTCAGGAGCAGAGACCAGGGACCAACTTGCTCTATGTAGCAAGTTCCAAAAGAGCTAGGACTACATATAGAGACCCTGTCTCCAACTAATAATAATAGTGGTAAATATAAAATTATAAGTAAGTTAAATAAGTAAATCTTTTTTAAAGAAAGAAGATAGCAGCAGTAGACTAAATAACAATACAAAGTGATTTTAATTGTTTATGTAACATGTACTTAATTGTTATATAACATGTAATGGTTAAATGCATGTGATTTTTTTTTCTGAATATTTTTCCAGCTCCACAAATATGCTGAAATATCACATAAATCTTTGCAACTATATTGTTTTGTTCTTTGAAATGGAATGTATAGTTGCACCCTTAGTTATAGATTGCATGACTTAGTGAGATGTCCTACTAAATTGGGAATGTTGCAATGGCTATATGTTTCTGTGGTTGCTTGCTTATTATAGTTAACACCACTTTTTTGTGGAAACTTTTTAAATTCGCAGTACTTGCGTTGCATGATTGTAAATGTCTTTAATCCCAGCACATCAGAAGCAGAGGCAAATGGATCTCTGTGAGCTCAATGCCAGCATGGCCTACACAGAGTTCCAAGCACCGGGGCTCCATAGTGAGACTCTGACATCCATAATACTCTCACATACAAACCTACCCATACATGTAAACACACATACATATACACAGCACACGGTTTAAAAGAGACCATTTTAGAGGTCATTTGAAGTCCTGTGAATGTACCTATGCCAGAATGCTTGCCTGACATTAGCAAGGCCATAGTAGATTTAATCTGTAGCAAGGCAAATAATGATAGTAATAATAACTTTTAAAAATAAAGGACCACATGGCCTCTACAACTACAGTTCCAAGGGATCTGACTGTCTTCTGTCTCTGTGGGCACCAGGTATTCATATGGTACACAGATATGGAGCCAAATGCTCGTACACATAAGAATAATCCATAAAGATAATCGCAGCACTCAGGAGGCAGAGGCAGGCATGTGTCTGAGTTCTAGGCCAGCCAAGTCTGCAAAATAAGTTCCAGGACAGTTGGGACTACACAAAGAAACCTTGTCTTGGAAAACAAAACAAAAAAAGTTAAATAAACAACCCCAGTCTTGAAAGAACCATCATTTAGAAACCGTAGAATCTTGAACTATGTGACCAGAAACAATGATTCTCAGCCTGTTTATTTCCACTAGCATACCAGAGAGAAGAGCTGTACTTTAATAATTGCTCACTAGAAGAATTAAAAATGGTTGAGCATAGAAAGAAGCATACATGCTTCAGAAACAGGTCCATTTCCAGCCCTGCAGCTGGCTTTCATGTACTTTTCCTAAGAGAGTGAGTTGGGAGACCTGGGGATGGAGCTCAAGTGGTATAGTGCTTGGCCAGACTGCACCAGGTCCTGGGTTCTATGCCTAACACCTTACAAGCGGGACTCAGGAGGTTAGAGTCAACAGAATTAGAGAAGTTCAAGGCCATTCTCAACTGCACAGTGCATTTGAGGTCAACCTGAGCTAGAGGCCTTGCCTTAAATCTAAGAAATAGTTACATCACCCACTGCGATTACAGGCTCGTCATTCCATACCTTATCATCTAACACATTGGCTATTTCCCCCAAACAGAAATGATCATGTAGGGACTGGCCATCCATACACCCTCATACACGAGATATTTTCGAGTTTGTTGAGGAAATCTTTATCACTTGTCCATACTCTGGAAACGGAGTGCGCAAGTTCTATCACTCATGAAAACCGGGGTCCTCGCTTGATGTGAGGGTAGGCAGCTGTGTCATCCCCTGGAGGGTTTGTCACTATTGATACTGCACTTGTCAAAAGCTAATGGCAGTGATTTGTGTTGCATTACCTAGTGTCCCGAGTGTCCTTCTCACTCTCCTCTTTTATTGTGCTTTCCTCAACAGGTGAAGGTGGCTATCCTTAAGTACATAGAAACTCTGGCAAAGCAGATGGACCCAAGAGATTTTACAAATTCCAGTGAAACTCGCCTGGCAGTGTCTCGGGTCATCACTTGGACGACAGAGCCCAAAAGCTCTGATGTTCGAAAGGTTTGTCTGAGTGGGATGGGGAGGTATTTGAAGTGTCTTTTAACTGGTCTTCTGTTAGCTATAAGCGTTGTGTTTATCGTTCGCCATCGTTGAGGACTTGGCATTCCTGTGCCTTGCTCACATCCTTTCCAACTGTCCCTACAATACTTTACAATCAACACTTGCCTATGTGGAGATTCACCTTTTGTTTTGTTTTCCAAGCTCTCACTCCTGTACCAAGTGATTTGCCACTGCCTCCTTTCTTAAAGAAGTTCTAATCGTAGAGTGAATGTCTGCATTGATTTTCATGTCCTCGAGTTTTGTATTAGAGTTAACTGTCTGTCTTTATTTTCATTTCCTTGAGTTATGGTGTTTTGAGACAGTCTTAATATATCCTGGGCTAGCCTGGAATTCACTCTAGCAGATGAAATTGTCCTGGTCTTCCTGCCTTAACCTCCCAGGTAGCAAGAATTCTGCCACATACCATCATGCCTAGCTTGACTGAGCTTTTAAACATGTTTTGTTTAGTATATGTTAATAGTTAATATGTATGTTAATATTTTTAACATTTCTGCCAAGGGCTTGTGGCTATTTTCTATTGACTCAAAAATATATAACTTGTTTGTGGTAGGGAAATGACTGCATTGATAAAGTACATAAGAAATCTGGCATGGTAGCACATGCTGGATGCTGGAAAAGTGGCAGATTCAAGAAAATCGCTAGGGATCACTGGCCAGCTAATCTTTCCTAGTTGTTGAGCTTCTAGTTCAGTGATGGATGATCTCAAAAACTAAAGGGAAGTTGGGGATGCTGGTGCACACCTTAACCCCAGCACTTGAGAGGGTGAGGCAGGCAGATCTCTGAGTTTAAAGCTAGCCTGACCTTTGACCTCACATGTGGACACACTTTAGCATATGTGTGTGTGTGTATGTGTGTGTGTATATATATATATATATATATATATACACACACGCACAGCTGCACACATGGACACAAGCACATGTATGTACCACAAAACAAAAAAGAAAATACACTAAAGTGAATAAAAGTGAAGACATGGCATAACAAAACTTAGAGATACAGCGGAAGCTGCATCTTGAAGAGAACTCAGAGTGCATGGACATATGTGCAGACAAAGCACTCATCCGTGTGATGGTCATGATGAATAAGGAAAGATTAGCTGGCCAGTGAGCACTAGCGATTTTCTTGAATCTGCCTCCTTCCCAGCACCCAAATAACAAGCATGTGCTACCAAGCCAGATTTCTTATGTACTTTATCAATGCAGTCGTTTTCCTAGCACAAGCAAGTTATATATTTTTGAGTCAATAGAAAATGCTAGCCATAATATAGCCATGGTGAATAAGAAGCTAGGCTGACACTCACCTTTAATCCCAACAGCTCAGAAGATAGAGGCAGGCCTACTTAGTGTATTTCAGACCAGCCAGTACTACAGAGTAAGGCCTCTTTTCAAAGGAAAAAATACAACAAAGAAAACTACACCCTAACCATGCTGTGTGACCAGCTGCCTGGTGCTTCCACTTAGCCGAGAATGAGCTGTACCCTCGAGTTGTGAGCCAGAATAAACCCTTCTGTCCTTACGGTGCATTTGTCAGATACTTTATGAAAGCAGCTAATTGAGATCTTGTAATAAAAGGAAACTTTTTAAAGCAGTTATCTAATCAACCATCAAAAGACAGCGAATGAGTCAAAAAGAGCAAAGCAAAGCTGGAGCAAACAGAAATGTGTAGTTGAGGATATGGAAGAAAGCAGAGACCATACATGGCGGCCCATCCCTTTAGTCCAGCTCTCAGGAGGCAGAGGTGGGCAGATTTCTATGAATTCAAGGCCAGCCTGGTCTACACAGTGAGTTCCAGGACAGCCAGGGTCTGCACAAAGGCCCTGTCTCCAACACTAAGAATGAAGCAGCAGGCTGGAGAGGCGCTCCAGCACTCAGCAGTACCTGCTCCTCTCGTCGAAGACACACACGGCAGCTCACAAATGGCTGGAATCCTAGTTCCCAGGGATCAGACACACATACCAGGAGACTGTTGAGTAGTGTTGTGTTATCTGAATACAGCATGCTTTAACTACTCTACTGATGTATAGTCAGACTCTAAACATGGAACACAGAGGTTTTCATAGATGAGATCAGAAAGGTCCAGAGCAAGGTGTGTGCACTGGCCATGGTCCTGTGGCTGGGCATCATTGCACATACTCTATACTCTAAATTATTTGATTTTACTTTAGATTCTACAAAACACCTGAATAACCTTATCTTGAGATTAACTGTAGACTTTTTAGATTAGCTGCTTAAGAAAAGACTAGATGTTGCTAACACTTAAGGAGCAGAGGTGGGAGGGTCACAAACTCAAAGCCTTCAGGACTACATAGTACAGTCGTGCTCTGTTTTGTTTCATTGGTTGGCTTTTTTTTTTTTTTTTTTTTTTTTTGTCTCTTGTTTTTCCCTTCTGCTGGTTTTATTTTTTACTTATCATACAAAGTAACGTGTTTCCATATGACATTATCATGTGTACTTGGGTTTTGTTAATTTCCCCCTCCTCCCATTCCTACCTTTACCCCTATGTTGTCTGCTGCCCATGTATAATTCACATTTTGAGAAACTTTAATTTTAGCATTAAGTTATTGTCCTTTATGATCATTTTTAGGGAAACCTAAAACAGTAATATATGTTGATAGAATAACCCTGCAATGTCTGTCATGTTATACTTTCATAGTCCCTTCTTAACTTTAGAAAATAAATGGTAGTTGAGAGGGGTTTTATCCTCCCAAAAAGAAAGAAGTTATGAAAGCCAAGGCTTGACCACGTTTCCTTCTCCGTGGGAGAGGTGGTTGACCCTCACGCTTTTCAGCAGAAACAGAAGAAGTAAATGGACACCCTTGAGCAGCCAGGATGCATCTCACCTACCTTCTGTATGCCTTTGTTCCTTTTAGGCAGCACAGTCAGTGCTGATTTCTTTATTTGAACTCAATACCCCAGAGTTTACAATGTTACTAGGAGCTTTACCAAAAACTTTCCAGGATGGTGCTACTAAACTTCTTCACAATCACCTTCGAAACACTGGCAATGGCACCCAGGTATTTCTTACTTTTTTTACTGGCTTTGTCTGCTGTTATGGTTGATTTAGCAATGGTTGCCTTGCTTTGCATGACGTTGACTTGATTTCACTATGTGACTTTTTTATAGCTGTATTTGGCACCAGTTTCTGAGCAGGATTAAATACTGCCTTGGGAAAAATAGAGTCCCTTGAACCTATGGTGCTTGTGTTATAGTTTCTGTAGGTTGGGACAGTAGTTAGCAGTAGACAGTTGAAAGGAGAGACACGTGTGTGCATTGTGTCTGAGGGCACCAGCAGCCTTGGAGTGAGAGAACTTTAGAACATGCTGCTCTTTGTCCTTCAGATGGACCAGCTCTTGTTTGACCACCATCAGGGGTGACTCGGCTCAAGCCAACAGAAGGATTACAGGCATGTTGGTCTCTGATCGTCAGTATGCAGGACTTGGTTCTGAGGAAGTAAAGTGTGACTAAATGTACGCCCCAGTGAACTATATAGATGTATGTGTGATTTACATAAAATGTCTAACAATGAATGACAGTTTTAAAGGAGGGGCCTTTGATAACAAGGAGAATGTAGGTGTACTTGATATCAAACTTAAAGTGACGAGTTAAGAGTTAAAAGCGATGTAGGATTTTTGAGTAAGGCAAGACATTTCACAGCCCAGTTAGTTATGGCTCAAAGATGTAGGATGCTGGACTCTGTTGGTAACTGAATACTGACTGGAGACAGTGACTCCAGGCTGGTTGTCTCATACCGATGGAGATTCCAGATGCATATTCTGGAGGGAGCATGAAAAGCAAAAGCAAGCTTTAGTAAAAAGAATTACGGAGAAGGTTGAGAAGCTCCTCAGAGATAGAAAAGTTTCCAAGAGAGGAAAAGAGGCATCGAAACTTCCTTGTCTAGGGTTTTTATAGGGCTTTGGCAGAGAATGGACAAGCCTGGGCTGGAGTAATTGCTTTGAGATTGGTTAATTCTCTGAAATATTGTAGACCAAGATGAAGCACCCCCATAATATTTGCATGTCCTCCCAGCCCAACCAGAGAGACGCTCATACACTGCACTGCCCACCCAATGAAACATGGTTGAAGCCCCTCTGTCCATTTCTGACCGTGGTTGTCTTCCAGCTGATCCTCGCTTCTCAGATGTTGTCTGACCTTACAGGGGTCTCAGTTGCTAACTCTGCTGAACTCTGTTCCTCCTGACTCCTTGCCTGCAGTAGCCTGGGATCCTCTTCCTAAAAGGTGGAGGCTTCCTCAGAAGCTCTCTTTACTTAGTCTGTTAGAGTTAGCTGCATTAGAAGCATGGACATATGCAGTACAGTAGTGCCTTACAGGTGTCCCTCAAGGGCTGCCCTCACTGTCCCAGAGCCCTGACCCAGCTCTGAGCTGTTTGCCTAGTTTAACAGTTACACAGCTGGAAGCCCTCCACTCCTACCTCACTGCTGCAGGCTTGCTGCCTTCCTGTTAGCCTCACATCTGTCCTCAGTGCAGCAGCACTGAGCACTTTCCAGTGTGTGCTCTTCTCCTTTGCTGCCAACAGAGCACTAGCCCCTGCCTCAGAATGTCTCTGAAAGTAATGTCTTATGAGTCAGAGGCACTTCCTAAGTGGAGATGCATTTAATTGAAGGAAAAAGACATATTAATAACATCAAATTTTACTTCCTCAGTGTCTTTGGGAAAATCTTTTCTAAAAAAGATTCAAAAGGAATTGAATTATCAGTCTTTTTTTTTTTTTTAATTTATAGGTGGTAGAGGCAGACAGGTCTTTGTGAGTTTGAGGCCAACCTGATCTGTATATTGAGTTCCAGGCCAGCTAGGGCTACATGATGAGGCCCTGTCTCCAAAAAGAAAAGAAAAAAAAAAGCTAGTTTAAATCCTTGAGAGAAAAGCTGTTAATATTTGAGAGACAAAATTGGGTTAAAAACAAATGGGCATGGTGATGCACACTTGCAGGGTGGGCGGCAGGAGGATCAGAAGTTCAAGGTCAGTACCTGAAGCTGGGGGCAGAAGTAATAGAGAGGAGGGCGGGTAAGGAGATGAAGAAGTAAGTTTCTGAATGAAGACACATTTTCTCCCAGAAACCTGACATAAGTGCATGGATGTTTTGAATGCTGACGTGCAAGCACGTTGCTTTCATAGTGTTCTCTCATGACCGTGCCTCTTTTCTTCAGACCTTGTCGTTGTACTCCCCTGTGCTGATGCTCTTCTTGCTCCCACCCTCAGAGTTCCATGGGCAGTCCTTTGACGAGACCAACACCTCGGTCACCAGCCAACTGGTCCAGTCCTCTTACTTCTCCTACCAACACGTCACAGAATACGTTATCTCCAAGGTGAGATGACTGTCCAATCTTCAGTCTTAGAAAGGCAGAGTTAACTATAATCTCAGACTTTCAGTTGACTTGAAATGAGCTGATTCAAACAACTCTTAAGTGTATGTAAAATCCAACCCTTTAAATGGTGATATATAGTATGAAAGATATTATTTTCTTAAAGAGAATATTTGTATTTCTCAAATTGCAAACGTGCCTATCTGTTTTATTATACCACTTAGTACGAATGGCAAGTATCAGTTATGGTATTAGATAGCATACTGATGACCTCTGAAGGGTCAGGAGGGACTTGAGCTTATAGATAGACAAAGCATAAAGAGAAGAATGGGGAAAAGTTAAATATGTCATGAATACATTATGGCATTGTGTATGCTTCTAGGAAAAAATGGGACTGAGATATTGCTGCTTAATACAAAAATAAAAAAGATATAAATTTTCACACACATAATTCAAACATTTGAGATTAAAATCTTCCGTTCCTTTTTTTTTTAATTGGATGTGAGAGTGCAGGTACACACGAGATAAAAGATGCATGTGTCGGTCAGGAGCCAGCCTTCAGGAGCCGTTTTCCTCCTTCCACTGTGGGTTCCAGGGAGTCAGCACAGATGTCCAGGCTTGCTCAGCAGGCAAGCACCTTCACCCAACAGGCTTGCTAGCTTGCTAGCCCTAGATTAAATTCTTGATTCATTAGTCAGTAGCTACCATGACCCTTTAGGTGGCCTTTTGTAAAATGAGTCTTACAACATATATTACAATTACTAGCCTGAGTTTTGTTATTGGTTATACATCATGGCTTGCCTCCTCAGATTATCCATTAAAATTACAGAGTGGTAAATCAGAGTTTAAGAAAGATGTATCAGATCTTATCACCTAATGATTTGTGACAATTTTGCTGGGTAAATTCTAGCCCTAATTGAATTTAGAGTTTGATTATAGAATTCATCACACTAACAGTATGTTCAGTGTTCATTTATGTTCTTCTCTGCCTTGTCCACTGATATGACGTAGGACGTGAATGCTCTTCTTGAAAAAGCACACCCACCTGAGTTCAATCCCTAGGTAATGTGAAGGGAGAGAACTAGTCCACAGAACTTCCTCTGACCTCCACAGGAACACTATCGTACCCCGCCACACACACACACAAACATGTACTAGGATACTTTTATTTCAAAATCCTCCCTGCCTTTTTTCTTTTAACTTTATTTTTTGTTTTTGAGAATAATAGGCAGTAACTGTAAGTGGGTGAAGTACAGTTAGTTCCTTTTTTCTATTGAGGATTGCTCCCAATGACTAGAATGTGTGGCTACTCCTGCTGGCCTCCAGTTGGCCATGTGGCAGAGAATGGCTGTAAATCCTCTGCCCTGAGTTCCTGAGCGCTAAGAATACTGGAAACTACATTTATTTCTTCTTCAACTAGTGCTGTTACTACTTGTTAATTACAAGGACTTTCAAAGGTTTCTATAAAGGGCCAGATGGCAAGTATTCTAGGCTTTTAATCCAAGTGGTCTGTAACTTTTATTCAGTTCTGCTCTTGTACTACCAAAGCAGTAATAGATAGTCCCAGCATATGTAAGCATGGCTGTGCTCCAGTAAGACTGTATTTATGCATACTGAAACTTGAATTTTGTATAATGTCCATGTTACACAAATAGTTATTTAAAAGTGTAAGTAAAAGCCAGGCAGTGGTGGAGCACGCCTTTAATCCCAGCACTTAGGAGGCAGAGGCAGGCAGATTTCTGAGTTCGAGGCCAGCCTGGTCTACAAAGTGAGTTCCAGGACAGCCAGGACTACACAGAGAAACCCTGTCTCAAAAACAAGCAAACAAAAAAAAAAAAAAAAAAAGTCTGAGTAAGCCATGTTGGCAAAATGGCTCAGTAGGTAAAAGTTCATGCTGCCAGTGTCTGATGGCCCGAGTCATTGTAATTCACATGGTGGAAGGAAAGAATCAATTTCCAAAAGTTGTTTTTAACGCGCGCGCACACACACACACACAGAGTATAATTTTAAGACCAGATAGACAAGGTGCTCCATGCTTTTAAGCCCAGCAATCAGCAGACAGAAGTAGGAGAATCTCTACGAGTTCAAGGCTAGCATGGTATACATAGTGAGTTCCAGGACAACCAAAACTACACAGAGAGACCCTGTGTATCCACCCCCCTCCCAAAAAAAAAAAAGATTTTAAGAATAAATACAGTGTTAGCTGGCTATAGTGATATTTGCCTATAACTTCAGAACTTTGGAGGCAAGGCAAGAGACTCCTGAGTTTGAGACCTGGCTTTGGGTTATGGAGTAACTTCTTCTGTCAAAAATAGATAACTTATCTTTATAAATATCCTCAAATGTGGTTATTTCAGCCGGGTCAGGTTTAGCCAGGCTGACCTTCAACCTGCTGTGTGGTAGAGGATTCCTGAACCCCTGGCCCTCCTCCTTCCATTTCCCCAGAGCTGGCCTTATAGGTGTGGACTACCACATCCAGCCTATTTGTATTATAAGAATATAACTGAAAATTAGTAGCCAACTGTGGTAGCTTACATCTCTAATTCCAGCACTTTGAAGGAAGATTGCAGTTTTTAAGACTAGCCTGGGCTACAGAGTGAGACAAATAGGAACTGAAGAGATCCTCTGTGGTTGAGAGTGCTTGCTGACAGAGAACCCGGGCTTGGGTCCCAGCACCCACATGACACCTCACAGCCATCTATTAATTATAGTTTCAGGGATCTGATGCCGTCTTCTGACCTCCAAGGGCTCTACACACACATGGTACACATACAGACATGCTGGCAGAATACTCATACACACAGATAGGAAAATCAAATCAAACAATAAAATAAATAAAAATTAATGCCATCTTTTTCACAGTGCATTTGATTACGACACAGAGAACATGAATTCTGAAGACATTTACAGCTCCCTTAGAGGTGTCACTGAGGCAATCCAGAATTTCAGCTTCAGAAGCCAAGAAGATATGACTGAGCCACTAAAGAGGGACCCTAAAAAAGAGGATGGTGACACAGTACGTGTTTACATGTTCTTACCATGTTACCATCATGCCTAACATGCCAAATTTTGTGTGTGTGTGTGTGTGTGTGTTCATCTCTATGTGAGTTGTTGGTTTATTTTAAACTTTGCTTTCTGGTGTTTTCACATATAATTCTTTAGAAGCTAGTCACTCTCCAAGTATTTACTATCAACCACCCACATACTAGTGAGTTTTAGATGTTAGATCTGTAAGAGAGAGCCGTGCCTTAGAGTTCTTTTTAGATTCCTAACTAAAGATATTTACTGTGGAGTTTTGGTTTAGAATGTGCCAGAGAGGACAGTCAATGTGTATTTTATTTTTCATTCTTCTTTTTTCTGGGAAAAGATCACAAAGTAGGGGAGTGGACCTGGAAGAACTGGAAAGTGAGTGTGATAGGGGTACCTGATGTGAAATTCCCAAATAATCAATAAAAATATTGGGATGGAAAAAAAAATAAATAGGGAAAGAAAAGAAAGACAGGAGTGGAATGCTGTCACAGCATGTGAGTTCACTGTTGGCCTGGACCTTGAGCATACTAGGTTATGCTTCTTAACCACGTGATCTCACAATGGACGTTTATATTTTCCGCATATTAATTGTAGTATTAGCAGTCTGCATCATCGGTTTATATGGTCCAAACAGAGAATGTTATAACCTACTTGTCTGACATGTGATATACTATTTATTATTTAACTGGTTTCCTCTGCTATGGTACATCAGTAGTTACGTTTTCCTTCTGCCTCTGGCAGATTAGACTTCTTTTGAAGTAAAAGCCATCCCTTCATTCCCATTAAGCAACTTGTTGCTCAGTATCCACAGAGCTGCAGCATTTCAGCACATGAAGGACTGTACTGCTCTGAAGGACTCCCCACCTGCCTTTTCTTTCACTTGTTTTTCCCTGGACCATAAAAATGGTTGTCAGAAAAGTCTTACCACCCTGGTCTGAGGTTCCTTATCCTAGACATACATGTAGTTGTTACAGCAGTAAAGGATGTCTTGGTGCCCCACATAGTGCCAAGGCAATGCTTGGCTTGTAATGCATGAAGGATGAGGGCTGTGTGTAGAGTTCCCAGCAGCTAGCATGGCGTGCAGTCGCTCCATAGATGCTGATGATTGTATTTCTGGTGATAATACTTTTGATGCTAGCATTTGTATTAATATTGGTGTTTGTGCAAGAGTGTTAATGTATATCAACTCTATTAGCATCCTCCTAAAAGTTACATTGGCCTTTAAACCTTGTCCTTTGAGAAGAAAAGGGCATAGAAATAAAACCTGAAAAATGCTACTAAAGTGGTTTATTATTCAAAAGCAGTATAGTGTGGCAATTTTGAAAAAACTTTTTTTTTTGGTTTTTTTTTTTTTTTTTTTTTTTGAGGCAGGGTTTCTCTGTGTAGCCCTGGCTGTCCTGGAGCTCACTCTGTAGACCAGGCTGGCCTCGAACTCAGAAATCCACCTGCCTCTGCCTCCTAAGTGCTGGGATTAAAGGCGTGCGCCACCACTGCCCGGCCTTGAAAAAACTTTTTATTGATTCTTTGTTAGTTTTACATCATGCACCCCAGTCCTGCTCATCTCCCTGTTTCCTCATATATGCCCTTTTCCCTTGCAGCCTTCCCTCTAAAGTAAAACGTGTGTGCGCGCGCGCACACACACAGGCATAGAAAACATCTTACCGAGGAAGCTGTAGTGTGTCACCGCATGTCCCCAGTGTATGCCTCTGTCTTTACATCTTCACTTGCAAATGTTCACTGCAATGGGTCATTGGTCTGGTTTGAGATCTCTGGCTTCTATGACACCATCAATATTGGATCCTCACTGAAACGCCTCCAGCTCTCATGGTGTGGAGATATATCCTCAATTATGTTTCCATAATGAAGGTCTTTGTATCTTTAGCTGGCATGGAGAAGCTGTTGCTAATCTCAGTGTATATGTTACTTGGTTGATCCATGGACAAGGATAACATCATTGCAAGCAACACGTGATGGATTATTTGCCTCTTGGCTGAGGTTTCTTTAAACTTTCTCATTTTGAATATCCATTGTGTTATATAATTTTACAATATATTTCTATATTGTAACCCATGCTGGCTGTCATTAATTTCTTTTTAAATTATTGTTACCTTTGCTTGTTTTTTTTTTAACTTTTTATTTTTATTTTATTTGTATGGGTGTTTTATCTACGTAAAAGCCTGTTACTGCAGAGGCCAGAAGTGGGTGTCAGATCTCCCTGGACCAGGAGTTACAGATAGTTGTGAGCTACCATGTGGGTGCTGGAAACTGAACCCAGGTCTTCTAGCCTGCACTCTCATCCATTGAGCCATTTCTCTATGCCCTTAATTGTCTTTCCTTTTTTTTTTTTTAATGTAAAGGTTTGTTTGTTTGCTTGCTTATATGTATGAGTGTTTTGCCTGCTTGCATGTGTACCATATGCATGTGTTCTTGGTGCCTATGGAGGCCAGAAGAGGCATCGGATCCCCTGAAACTAGTATTAGATGGTTATGAGCTGCCACATGGCTACAGCAAACCGAACCTGGGTCCTCTGCAAGAGTAGAGTGCACTCTTGTTCACTGAGCCATTCTTCCAGTCCTTTTGTTACCTTTGTTTTACTTAATGTATGAGTTCTCTATCTGCAAATATACCTGCACACCAAAAGTTGGCATCAGAGCCTTCACGTGGTTGCTGGGAATTGATCTCAGGTCCTCTGGAAGAGCAGTCAATGCTCCTAACTTCTGAGCCATCTCTCCAGTCACTGATATTACCTTTCTTAAATAACCTCTTAAACATTGGGGAAACATCATTTGTATAGTTTTGTTTTGCTTCATTTTTAAGATTAGTTTAATTTAATCATGTATATGTGTGTGAATATTCCCTATGTGGATGCCTGTAGAAGGCATTGATTCTCCTGAAACTAGGGTTACAGGTGGTTGTACATCACCTAGTTTAGGGACTGGAAATTGAACTCGAGCCCTCTGGAAGAACAGGAAACTACTAAGTCATCTATCTCTCCAGCCTCCAGGAAACATCTTTTTAGAGTATGAAGAAGGTATTTAGAAATCAGCTAACTTGCTCTGCCTTCCTCTTCCTGTCAATAGATATGTGGTGGTCCCGGGATGTCAGATCCCAGAGCAGGAGGCGATGCCACTGACGCCAGCCAGCCAGCTCTTGATAATAAAGCATCTTTGCTCCACTCAATGCCACTCCACTCCTCTCCACGTTCCCGTGACTATAATCCATATAACTACTCAGATAGCATCAGTCCCTTCAACAAGTCTGCCCTTAAGGAAGCCATGTTTGATGATGATGCCGACCAGTTTCCTGACGGTATGTTCTGGGTTACAATGCCTTTGGAGACTGGTGAAACAAGTGGATGTCGTTGCTCTTTTATTGTAACTCTGTAAAACATCTGGATTTGGGGAATGGGAATGTGGATTCGTTCCTTGTTTCTGAGACAGAATGTTTAAGAACCGCTCCTTCAGGAGGCCTACAGTTTCAGAACACGAGCATGGTGACTACAAAGTCATGGTGGAGAGAGCAGGAGGCAACTGCTCACGGGGCACCCGTGGTCAGGACGCCGTGGATCTGGATGCGTAGCTCACTCTCTCCTTTCTGGCTCTAGCCCATGGATGGTGCTCCCGTATTCAGAGTGGAGCTCACCTCTCTGGACCCAAATGTATGTTTCCATCGTGATTCCAAATCTCCTCAAACTGACAATATATTCACCTCACGTGTAGGTGTTTGTTTATACTACATGAAGTTAGGTGAAATTGGCTTCTGTCTAAAGGTGTAATGGCTACTAATCTTCATAGCCTGGTTGGGTAGTTACTATTCTCTTAAGTAAACGTTCCTTGTCACCTCTGGAAAAGGATAGTTGTAATTGTCCACTCCTGTCCTCTGATCACAGTAAGGCACAGCCAGGATCCATGAAACATGGCAAAGCACAGACTGTTACAAATGTTTCCTTGCTGATAAGGAATTAGAGTGTTGAGGGTGCCAGATCCCCTCCAGCGGAGTTGCAGACAGTCGTAAGGTGCCAGTGCGCTTAACCAACCACTCAGCCATCTCTTCAACCCAGGCTTTTTACTCCAGTGAGTCCATATCACTTAAAGATTTCCAATGCTGGGCTGGAGAATGCTAAGAATACTTGCTACTCTTTCAGGGAACTTGAATTCAGTTTCTAGCTCTCACTTGGTGGTTCATAACCATTCATATCTGCAGTTCCAGGGGATCTGACACCCTCTTCTGTCCTTTGTGAGGACCACACATGCACATGGTATACCTGCACATGTTCAGTCAGAACCTTCAGACTCGTGAAATAAAATTTTAAGGAAAGAAAAAAAGAGTTCCAGTGCTATAATGACCTTCTATGATAAACTTGAAATTCTCCCTCTCAGGGCCAAACATGAGGCTTAGCAGGTAAAGGCTTTCCCTTGGAACTCACATGATATAAGGAGAAAACTGACTCCTGCAAGTTTTCCTTTGACTTACATACATACATGCTATAGGGTGCACACACATGCATGCATGCATGCACGCACATACACACACTAAATGATACTTTTTTGAAAAGACATGAACTAAGCATAGTGATGCATGCCTATGAAGATTCTGGCTCTAAGTAAGTATTTATAAAAAAGGCAAAAACAAATCAAAATTCTTTGCTAGGACTGGAGACACAGTTCAGCTGTGAAAACACTTACTGACTGCTCTTGTTAAGGACCCAAGTTTGGTTCCTGATAACTAGATCAGACAGTTCTCAATTCCATGTAGCTCCAGCTCCAGGGAATCTGATGCCTTCTTCTGTCCTCTGAAGGCATTTGCCCACATGTGGTATACACATACACATACCCATAAATAAAAATTGTAACTAAAACCCAGCTCCTCTTTGATAACAATTAGTCTCGGTGTGACTCTGAAACATAAAGAAAATTATATTGGCCAAGTAGGGTAGTACGTGCCTTTAATTCCACCAGTCATGAGGCTAAAGCAGATGGATTTCTTGAGTTCAAGGCCACCCTAGTCTCTGTAATGAGATCCAGGACAGCCAGAACTACTTAGTGAGACCCTGTCCTAGATGGATGGACAGATAGATTGGATGCATTGAAAGAAGGAAGAAAAGAATAAAAATAAGTTAAAACTAAAACCTTTATTTTGACTATTTTCTAAAATTAAAAACAAAAACTATTTCAGGATTAAGAAAATAGCTCTAATTGATAGTTATTCTTTGCTGAAGCATTTTGATGATCCATGGAAGGAATGATTATGAACATTTTTGACTCCTAAACTAATTGCTTCAGAAGCAGTCAATGAATAGGTCAACCCACGGTTGAAAGATTGCTGGAAAAGTTTACAGTGATCAAGTTGTAACCACTAAACCACTGAACGTGGTATGTCCAGACACACTGCCTCCTGGCAGGAAGTGCTCACTCAACAGCCTTTCAAGGAGATGGTACAGAAGGGGTGGAAAGGGCCTTAGGAGTGGCACGCTTTGGCTGAGGTCTAGGGGACGGGTGCTGGTGGGTAACTTACTCTGTTCTCTCAAGTGTTTTCATAGCTGAAAATGTATAAAGTACATTGCCAATTCAGGGATGGCAGCTGAAAATTAATGTTTGTTTTTATCTCTTTTGCAACCAATGTTGATTGTGTTCTGTAGTAATCATCTCCATACCTCAGAGTCAGCCTATACAATTACAAAATTCATATTCTATCCTTTTGATAGATCTTTCCTTAGACCATTCTGACCTAGTTGCAGAGTTGTTGAAGGAGCTGTCTAACCATAATGAACGTATAGAAGAAAGAAAAATTGCCCTGTATGAACTCATGAAGCTAACCCAGGAAGAATCTTTCAGTGTTTGGGATGAACACTTCAAAACAATATTATTGTTATTGCTTGAGACCCTTGGGGATAAAGAGGTAAATTTCAGGATATATAAACTATATTCTGCCATGCTGAGTATTTATATATTTATTTTTATTTGACTTTCGTAGGTGGAGGACTAGGAATTGCACACAGAGCCTTTCCAGTCCTTCTTATTGCCTGGCTTGCCTGTTGATCAGCTCATACACACTGATGGACTGATGCAGTGATGGACTGATGCACTGATAGAATGAATGATGCAGTGATGGACTGATGCAGTGATAGAATGAATGATGCAGTGATGGACTGATGCACTGATAGAATGAATGATGCCGTGATGGACTGATGCACTGATAGAATGAATGATGCAGTGATGGACTGATGCAGTGATGCAGTGATGGACTGATGCAGTGATAGAATGAATGATGCAGTGATGGACTGATGCAGTGATAGAATGAATGATGCAGTGATAGATTGATGCACTGATAGAATGAATGATGCAGTGGTGGACTGATGCAGTGATGCAGTGATGGACTGATGCAGTGACGCTCTGCTGCTGGTCTCTGCATGTCATTCTCACTCCCAAGTTCTATTTCTTTCAAACATTTTTAGGAAGTTGCCAATACTTAAAATGAGATATAGTAGGCCATTTCCCACAGAAAAGTAAAGATTACTTGTTGTACATATTTAAATATGTTTTCAGTTGTAAGAGTTCCTTTCATAGTCAAATATTATTCCTTTACTTATTTTAAACATAATAACCCTGAGCACTTAGACTCACTGCAGGTTCAAGAGCAGCTTGGGTGTCAGGGTGAGACACAGTCTAGAAACCAGGTACCCAGTGGCTGTTTGCAGAGCTTCATTGCAGAGCCTTTACTTTTCTGAACGTTAGCTTACAAAGCATAGAACTTTTCCTTTTCTTTCTTTCTCTTTTTTTGGTGTTTCATTGAAAAATCATGGGTTTCTCTCCTCTTTTCCACCTTCCTTCTTTCAGTAGCTTCCAGCATTTTAACTTGCCGGTCCTGTTTTGTTTTGTTTTGTTTTTTCTCAAACTCTGATAATATGGTTTTAAGCCTTAAAAGACTAAAATCTTTTTTTATAAATGTGTATATGGGGCTGGAGTGTTGGCTAAGCAGTTAAGAGTGCCTACTGCTCTTGAAGAAGACCTATGTTGAAGGCCAAACTCCAGCACTGGGCCACTCACAACCCGCTCCAGGGCATCCTATGCCTCCAGCCTCTGAAGCACCTCACTCACATGCACAGAAACAGAGTTATAATTGAAAATAAAATATGGATGGAGTAGCAAATGCCTGTAATCTCCACACTCTGATGGTAGAGGCAGCAGGATTACAACTTTGGGGCCAGCTTGGACTACATTACAACTTTAAGCCCACCCTGTTTCCCAAATACAGTAACAAAAGCGAGAGTAATTCAAGAGTTTTCAACACAGATGATACACTGTGTACTGCATGTGTCATACAGTGTCCCTCCTCCCAACCTTAAGGTGCTTATAGAAACTGAAAATGTGGAAAGATTTTGTACCTTCCAAAATATTAAAGCCATTTAAATGTTTCTTCTTAGCCTACAATCCGCGCCTTGGCACTAAAAGTTTTAAAAGAAATCTTAAGGCATCAACCAGCAAGATTCAAAAACTATGCAGAGCTAACCGTCATGAAAACACTGGAAGCACATAAAGACCCTCACAAAGAGGTGAGTGAGGACCGTTCAGTTGCTGTCATCATCATAATGTAGCACAGGAGCCAGGGAGCACTTCCCAGGAAGTTAGGGGGGGTGTATGTTCCAGGACTTGAGCTCAGGTCGCCAGGCTTGCATGCAAGCACCTCTACCTACTGAACCATCTTGTGTACCTTGGTTTTACCTGAAGCTCACTATGTAATCTAGCTGACTACAAACCAAACCTCTCTTCCTCCCACTCATCTCTTCCACCCCGCTCCCACCCCGTCCCACTCCACCCCCACCTCAATCTTGTAAGCACTGAAATTGCAGGTGTGAGCAGACACTCCCAGTTAACAGTGCCCTGCTTCAGCATTTCCTGTGTAAATCCTTGATACTTGATAAGATGTGAGCATAGGGCTGGGCAGTGAAGTCAGTCAGTAGAGTGTTCACTGCACAAGGATGAGAGCCTCACTTTAAATCCCAGAACCCACAGAAGAAAAGCTGAGTGCGGTCATGTAAATCTAATCCAGGATGGCCTGGTGGAGACCAGTGCATCCCCAAGGCCGCTGATGAGCTGGCCTAGCTGAACTGGCACATTTATGCTAATGAGAGACTCTTTCTGAGGAAATAACCTGGGGACTGGCAAGATGAAGACACTTGCTGCCAAGGCTTATGACATGCATTTGACACACACAGTAAAAGGAAAGAACCAACTCTTGCAAGTTATCCTCGGACTCCCATATACACCCAGGCACATGCCCGCGAGCTCACACACACACACACAGAACAATATAATTTAAATCTGTATTTTGGAATAGGATGGATGGCTTCTGTGGATGTCACCAGCTTTGGCCTCCACGTGCACAGTTGTGAGCACAAGCTCCATCACACGTAATGCGCGGAGTCCAAGACCATTCCCGTCACATGTGTCCGTGGTGACTCATCCAATTTCACTTTCTCTGGTTTGCTTCTCATTTTCTAATTAGAGTTCACCAGCCTGCACTTCCACATAGCAATAAGGATTTGCTGTTTAAATAACAGATGAAAATAACACATTCTCATTTTGAATGTGAATCACCTACAAGACCTTTGTCTTTCTTACATGGTTACTCAGTAGGGTCAGAGGTCAGCCTTCATAAGAGCTGTGTAAAGCTCTTGCTGTACTTCATGTCCATGGCATTTTATTTCCCTACAAACCTCAGTGGGCCCTGCTCATCATTACTGCCCTGCACGCAAGGAGTACTTGTACTACTTACATTGCCATGACATGAAACAAAGCAAAATGAATAAATACATAAAATCATGAAACTATTTTTGCCAACAGTGAAGGAACTAGAAAGAAGGGAATCCAACAGTGGAGCCCAGTGCTAACGTCTCCTGGCATTTGCTAGTCTGATCTTACCTCCTTTCCTGTATTCATCTGTTTAAAGATGTTTGCAAGATTTTCAGTACAAACCCAAAGTATCAAGTCCTATTAAATGCTTAATGAAATGTGTGCTGGGGACTTATATTTTTTTCCTAGCCGGCTTCCCCTTTTGTTGTAGGTGGTGAGGTCTGCTGAGGAAGCTGCCTCCGTATTGGCTACTTCCATCAGTCCAGAGCAGTGCATCAAAGTGCTTTGTCCCATCATACAAACTGCTGACTACCCTATTAATCTGGCTGCAATCAAAATGCAAACAAAAGTGATAGAGAGAGCATCCAAGGGCAGCCTTAGCGTGCTCTTACCGGAAATCATGCCGGGTCTGATACAGGTAAGCTGCGGCGGAGAAGGAGCCAGCGTGCAGGGGGCTTCAGTTATTTTACATGGGTTCAAGCAACACTTAGCGTGCTCTTACCGGAAATCATGCCGGGTCTGATACAGGTAAGCTGCGGCGGAGAAGGAGCCAGCGTGCAGGGGGCTTCAGTTATTTTACATGGGTTCAAGCAACACTTAGCGTGCTCTTACCGGAAATCATGCCGGGTCTGATACAGGTAAGCTGCGGCGGAGAAGGAGCCAGCGTGCAGGGGCTTCAGTTATTTTACATGGGTTCAAGCAACACTTAGCGTGCTCTTACCGGAAATCATGCCGGGTCTGATACAGGTAAGCTGCGGCGGAGAAGGAGCCAGCGTGCAGGGGGCTTCAGTTATTTTACATGGGTTCAAGCAACACTTAGCGTGCTCTTACCGGAAATCATGCCGGGTCTGATACAGGTAAGCTGCGGCGGAGAAGGAGCCAGCGTGCAGGGGGCTTCAGTTATTTTACATGGGTTCAAGCAACACTTAGCGTGCTCTTACCGGAAATCATGCCGGGTCTGATACAGGTAAGCTGCGGCGGAGAAGGAGCCAGCGTGCAGGGGCTTCAGTTATTTTACATGGGTTCAAGCAACACTTAGCGTGCTCTTACCGGAAATCATGCCGGGTCTGATACAGGTAAGCTGCGGCGGAGAAGGAGCCAGCGTGCAGGGGGCTTCAGTTATTTTACATGGGTTCAAGCAACACTTAGCGTGCTCTTACCGGAAATCATGCCGGGTCTGATACAGGTAAGCTGCGGCGGAGAAGGAGCCAGCGTGCAGGGGGCTTCAGTTATTTTACATGGGTTCAAGCAACACTTAGTTGCACAGTCAAGTCTGCAGTGGTCAAGACAAAGATGTTGCATTGTGGATATAGGTAAGTCAGTTTACGTATGGTACAAAATACATACCATAAAAGGTACTACTTATCGATCTTCAAAGTACACAATTTGATGTTGTTAAATATATGATGAAGTGTTACATAACCATCACTAATGTCGATGGTCAGAATTTTCCCATCATTCCATACTAGTATTCTATACCTCCTAAGGAATAAAATACAGTTCTCCTAACCTCCCTCCCAGGTGCCAGTAATCTCTATTCTGTTGTCTCTGAACTTAATTACTGTAGTTTTTCATATATGTAAAAACCATAAATGTTTGTTCTCTTATTTAATATTTTGTAGGTTCATTAATTTATGTCAGATTTTCACTCCATCTTTTAGGAATGTTCATTTGTTTATCCATCATTAAACTAAATGTTTGGGTTCTGCTTCTTTTCCTGCTTTTTATTATTGTAACTATTACAGTCCTTGTGTGCATCCACCAACAGAAATCTATTGCCACATCTCTCTTGAAAGTGATGATACTGAATAATGTCAGAGATGCGCTCTGACCGTGACCTTGTCTCATGTAAACATTTTAGCAAAAATGGGATTATATATGCAATATAGCCACATACTGTAAAACTCTGTTAATATTCTAAAATGTAATTTTAGCAGCTGAATAGTATTACATAGTATAGATATATTCAGTCTTTTTTAAGACAATGAGTAATTTATTCCCTTGCATTAACAGTATTTTATTTTTGACTTTGCCTGAACTTTATTACTCACTGTGTTTGTGCAGGGCTATGTATGCTTTGGTAGTGAGCACACCATGTACATAGTTATGTATACTTCATACATAATGAGTGCTGAAGTAACATTTCTTCAATGAAGCCTTGGGATGTGCCGGTATTAGCCGAGAGTTTCTGTAACTCCAGGTTCCCTTGTTTGTTTGCTTGCTTGCTTGTTTGTGGTTTTGTGACAGTAGCTCCATGCTGGCCTCAAACTTGTAGCTGTCTTCCTACCTCATATTCCCAAGTGCTGGGATTATAGGCTTGTACCAGCATGTACAGCCTAAATTCTGATTAGTTTGATGCAAACAAAGCCTTATAACACGTAATTACTGAAAACCTGTCAGAAAAGCACAAGAACTGTAGTGAATCAAAATTAAAATTTTTGTGTATTATAAACCTCTAAAATTAGAGTATATAGGTAGGAGGGCTAGAGCAAAGAGCAGTAGCAGTCTGTAGTATTTGACTATCTGTGAATGTTTCCCATAAAAATTATCCCCCTGAGCAGCTAGGATTGCATATTCAGAGAGAGAGAGAATGAAAATGGACAGATACAGTGGTGCATGCCTTTAAATCCCAACACTTAGGAGGTAGAATTATGTTCATCTCCATGAGTTCCAAGCTAGCAAGGAAAACTGAGAAAACTAGAGAATGGGAGAAAAATTAGCTAGACAGTGGTTGCACATGAGTTTAATCCCAGCACTAGGAGACAGAGTCAGGCAGATCTTTGATTTTGAGGCCAGCCTGATCTACAGGGTTCCAGAACAGCCAGGGCTACACAGAGAAACCCTGACTCAAAAAAAAAAAAAAAAAAAAGAAAGAAAGAAAGAAAAAAAAACAATAGAATGGGAGAAAAAAATTATAAATTAGTGTCTGATAACAGTCATGACATGTGAATATGTGTATTCTTACTTAACAACAACAACAAGAGAATGTTTTTAATGGGCAAAGGCTAGTAGGACAATTCACAAGTAAAACAGCGAACAAGTGGAAAGGTTGGCTCTCAACTAGCCCTTATGGAAATAGTCATGAAAAACACAATCGGGGGCGGGGACGCTAGAGAGAGGGTTCAGTGGTTATAGCAGTGCACTGCTTCTCTTACCTACCCCCCACATACACATAAACTCTTGAAAACGTATTTTTAATTATTCTATGTATATAGGTGTTTGGTGGTTGCATACATTTGTGCACCGCATGCATGCTGATGTCTGTGGAATCCAGAGGCCTCAGATCCTCGGTAACTGGTGTTTTAGATGGTTGTAAGGTACCATGTGCATGCTGAAAACAGGGCCCAGTTCCTCTAGAAGAGCAACCAGTGCTCTTGACCACTAAGCCATCTCTCCACCCTCTCTTTCAGAGGGCCAAAGTTCAGTTCTCAGCGCCCACATCAGGTGGCTCATAACCAGCAGTAACTCCAGCTCCAGAAGGATCCAGTACTCTTCTGGCCTCAGCAGGAACTGCCCTCATGTGTACCAACTCCTACTTAAACACACAGATATCCACAGAATTAGACATGAAAGTAAACCAAGAAAGGAAACAAGGAACGAACCAATCACCAACCCACAGTGAAGGGCTGGTGGTGACTCAGTGTGTAAGGCACGAGCCAGGGGACCCAAAAGCCCACTTCAGAGTGGAAGGAGAGACCCTGCTCTAGAACCTTGTCCTCTGGCCTCCACATGCATGCTGTGGTGTTTGTACTATCACACACATGCATATACATCCACACACAATAATAAATAAGCATTTAAAAACCACAGTAGGCACTCCCTCATTCCTTCACAAAGAGCTACAATCCATTTAGTAGGAAGCAGCTAGCGTAGTGAGGTACAGAAATTGCAACTATAGCATATCACCAACAGATGCCAGGTGGTGTGCTGTTACAGAAAACCGTTCGATGAGTCCTCAAAAAGTTAATGTAGGCCTGGGAAAATCAGTTCAGTGGTAAAGCAGTTTACTTGGCATTAACAGGTATTTGATCCTCAACACCACCACTCCAAGTGTTTTATTTTAATTTTTATTACATGCAGGTACACATTATGGAGGTCAGAAACCAGCCTGAAAGAATCAGTTCTCTCCTTCCACCACTGGGTCTCAGGGATGGAACTCAGGTTATCAGGCTTGACAGCAGATGTCTAACCCACTGAACTGTCTCCTTCACAACTGGGTTTGTTTTGAGTTAGTGTAAAGTTAGAGCCCTGCTGTTCACCTGTGTCTTTCCCCAAGAGGAGAGAATGGTGAAGTGACACCATGTATTTCACACCACACAGGAGAATTGTACCTAGAGGAAGGGAAGAGAGACTGGCACAGGCTGCTGCATGATGGAGGAGGCCAACATACAGAAGCTCTCCTGCTCTCTTCTTCCATCTACACAAATGCAGTGGATAAACAGCTCAGACACAGAGCACCAGTGGACTGGGGACCTTTGTTTTTTTAAACTGTGTATGGGTGCCTTGATTGCCTGTATGTATGTGTATCCCATGGCTACAGTGTTTGAAGAGCCAGAAGAGAGTATTGAATCTCCTAGAATCAGAATTCCAGACAGTGCTGGGAATCAGACAGAAGTCCTCTGGAAGAACAGCTAATGCAGAACCATCTCTCCAATGGACCAGGAGTTCAAGGCCCTCCTGAGTTACATACTAATTCTCAGAATGACCTCAACTACATAGACTGTCTCAAAAATAAAACAAAAGATACTGGGACGATGGCATGCACCTTTAATCCTAATACTCAGGAGGCAGATTAATTTCTGTGAGGCCAGCCTGTTGTACCTAGTGCCAGAACAAACAGCTGTAAGTGAAACTGTCTCAACTACAGGATTTATGCAGCCGTGGAAGTGCGCACCTTTAATCCCAACATCGAGGAGGCAGAAGCTGACAGATTCCAGGACAGCCTGGGCTACACAGAGAAACATTATCTCAAAAAAAAGTTATTAATAATTAATTTAAAATATAGATGTAGAAAACAGAAGAAGTCCAGGAAAATGGCTAGAGGAACGAGATGTAATATCACTTATCCATAATCCCAAACTTAAGAAGCTAAAACAAAGGAGTTTTGAGTTCAAGGCCAGTATAGGCAGTGTGATAAAACTCTCTCAACAAAACAGAAGTGAGAATGTGGGGCTGGAGCCCTGGGTCCTACTCTCAGCATTCACAGCCACCTCTTAACAGCAGCACCAGGGCATCAGAGCCCTCTTCTGCTTTCCACTGGTTAAGATGCATGTGATACACGTGCAGATAAAATACCATACACATAAAATAAAAGTAAAAATTATTTTTAAGTGAAAAGGAGAAGTAGACAGGTGGTGTCATAATTGAGTAGTGTCCCTAACGAAGCCAGGTTCTACTGCTTGTAATTTACAGATGCTACTTTTTATGAATACTGTTTGCAAATAGGACAGGTGAGGCATGTTGATGGCAAAGCAGTCCTGGATTTTTCCACTGCTCTCCAATTGCAGTCAAAGTGCTCTTAAGTGGGAGAGGCAAAGGGAATTATATACAGCACAGACAGGAAACGGAGATGACAAAGTGAATTGGAGACAGACTAGCATGCTAAGGCCTAAAGACAGGGAGTTTGAGGTTCATGGTAACTGTTACACAGCAGCAGGACACTGATAACAAACTGACTACACTGGTCACGGAGACAGACCTCCCGAATACAGCTCTAGTGCCTCCTCTTAAGTTCCTTCACAGGTTTCCCCGGCCAGAGTGAACCCATGCCTCATGCAGCTCCCCAGCTGGCCCTGCCTACATCCTCCTACTGCTTCATGTGGGTTTTGTTGTTTTGTTTTGTTTTGACTTTTGGAACAGGATCTTACTATATATCTCTGGTTGACCTAGAACTCACTGTGTGTATCAGGCCGGCCAGGAAATTCAAATCTGCCTGCTTTAGGCTCCCAAGTCCTAGGTTAAAGTCATGTACTACCATACCATCCTTTTATTAATGAATTCATTTCATATGTAGAAAACACAAGACTGTTTCACTATGAAGTCATGTACTTCTCTCTGTTCAGCCTTCATTCCTTTTTGTCCCTTTTAAAAAATTTTTGAGATTTTATTTTTATTTTATGTGTATGAGTGGGATTTTTGTTGGTGGTGGTTTTTTTGTTTTGTTTTTGGTGGGGGGGTGTTGTTTTGTTGGGGCTTTTTTGTTTGTTTGTTTGTTTTTTGTTTTTTGGTTTTTTTTGCCTGTATGTATCCGTTCATCATACATGTAGTGTCTGCAGATGTCAAAAGAGGTCATCAGATTGCTCTGGAACTGGAGTTACAGATGGCTCTGAGACAGCAATGTGCGTGTTGACAACTAAACTCTGGTCCTTTGCTGGTTCTCTTAAGTACTCAGCCATCTCTCTAGCACCTTGTTCTTACCTCTTGAGATTGAATTTCATAAAGCCCACACTGGCTATAGAGTTTAGGGTGATCTTGAACTTGTGATCTTCCTGCCCTTTGCCTCCTGGGTCCTGAGACTAAAGTCAGGTGCCATCATACTTGTTTTTTTGCGGTGCTGGGCATCTGAGTATCATTTTCCACCCAGCTCTCTTCTGACCATGGGGTTCAGTAACTCTTCTGGAAGGGTCCTTTATATCTCATTGGACACAGAACATTGTTAGCCCTTCAGTGTTTGAATGTCAAATACAGTACTATTTGAGGGTTACTTACAGTTGGAAAGTAAACTGGTAAGAGGTGATAGGAAGAATTAAACTTAGCATTTAGGCTTGGGTGTGCCGCTCAGTGGCCCTGAGTTCATTCACAGAAAACAAACCTAAATTTACAATACTATAGAGTAGTGAAATTAGGATTGTGCTAAATGGATAAAATTAATTCATAATTATAAAAAAGTTACAAAGTCGAAGTTAATGCCTTTTGTTATGAAGAATTTCTTTTAAGGATATTGTCTGATATGTTTTGCAGTCATTTTAGATAATATCACTTTAGTAGAGATGGACTCACCACTTGGTAGTGTTCATATGTCCATAGTTAATGCCTCCTGTTTTGTCCACCCATGAGACTTACTATTTCATGAATAAATGCCTAGGCCAGAAGCTTTGATTGTTCCCCAACTAGCTCATAACTTAATTATCCATGTATTCTATTCTGAGTCATGCCATGTGGCTGGTTACCTGGTCCTCAGTTTCATGTGACTGCTTTCGTCTGCGTCTGGGGTGAATCTTCCATGGCCGACTCAAACTCAGAATGCATACACACATCCTGCCCCTGCCTCCTCAATGTCCCATCTTCTAATACTGCCTCAGCTCATTGGCCAATAGCTTTCTTATTGACAGGTGATGCTTATTGATTTCATATTTATGAATAGGATTTCTGTGTACTCTGGGAGAGAATAAGGGTGTATCCAAGCATAAGGGAAGTACATTATCTAGACTGGATTTATTTGTGAAGGTATTTTAAAGAGTCGGCAAGCCGGGCAGTGGTGGCACATGGCTTTAATCCCAGCACTCAGGAGGCAGAGGCAGGCAGATCTCTGAGTTCGAAGCAAGCCTGGTCTACAGAGTGAGTTCCGGGACAGCCAGGGATACACAGAGAAACCCTGGCGGGGGGGGGGGGAGGAGAGAGACCGATTTAGCGCATACATGCTGGGCCTAAGTTGCAGGAAGGCCTTGACTGCCAAACCACAGCATCTGATAGCTTCTTACTAGGTGGTGAAGAGGTCTTCACTGCTCCAGAGCTAATGCTAAGAAGGTTCTCTAGAGATACTTGCAAAGTGAGTTGGGAAAGAGGCAGATGCAGACCTGCAGTTTCTAAAGAAAGATAAGAACACTGGCAACTGGTGGAGTGTGGGGTGGGATAGAGAGGAAAACTGTACCATTCCTTGTCTGAAGGGTGGAAAGTTGATGCAGGTAAGAATTCATGTTAGAGCTCTCTTCTGTCCTTCAAGGTGGCCCTCCTAAACTGTCAACAACACTAACATGACCTCTCTTCCCCAGGGTTATGATAATTCAGAAAGCAGTGTACGGAAAGCTTGTGTCTTCTGCCTGGTGGCTGTCCATGCGGTGATTGGTGATGAACTAAAACCACATCTCAGTCAACTCACTGGTAGTAAGGTAAGTAGCCCTGAGCTCTCGAGGTAGCGGCCATGTCACTCTGGAAACTCAGTTCTCTCCACATGTTACATGTAAACCTGGTACCCAGCTCTCAAACTTGTCTGAGCTTTCATTTGCCTTTTTTTCTCCATCTGCCTTTTAGCACTTTCTGCTCCTAAAGAACTGCATTTACTGACACCAACAGAGAAGGGGATGGTTGGAGATTACAGCTGACAGACTTCCCACTCCCACACTTAAATCCTGAGGAACTGCCCCCCCCCCCAGACTGTTGAGTTAAAAATAGGTTGTTGTAGTTATTCACAAATTACTTTATATCTCCCAAAATATACAACACTTAAAGCTTTTAGTTTCTTAATTTTAGTTTGCTTGTGTTTTGGGTTTTTTTGGGGGGGGGCTTTCTCGGTTTATTTGTTTTCTGAGGTGGGAGTCTCACCATGTAACTCGGACTGGTCTGGAACTCAGAGATCCGCCTGCCTCTGCCTCTGCCTCCTGAGTGCTGGGATTGAAGGTGTGCACCTCCACACCAAGCACATTTGTCATTTATTTCTGATCCCACTGCCACACACAGGTGGTATGCCTGACAGAGGGAGAAGGAAGAGCCTTCCATGAGAGAAAGACCTCAGGATTCTGAACCCGAGTGGTCGGTAGCTATACTGTACACTCGAGGTTGGTGTGTCCGCTTCCTGCTGCAACTGTCCTGCTATTGATCTGGCCGTGGCTTCGTCTGGGACAGATTTTTTTTGTTTTGTTTTGTTTTGTTTTGTTTTGTTTGGGGGGGGACAGATCTTTATAACTTACCTCCTGTGTGGGAGGACCATCTCAAAGCCACCTGCCTTGCCCTGAAGAGCCTCTCTCTGGCCAAAAACTTTGCTGTTTTTAAAGCCTTCTGCCATATCAACTGAAGAGACTGCCAGAGGGCCCCCCTCTAAAGCCCCCCACGTGGCCCATAGTTTAACTGGTGTTGATTATATATTTGAGACTCATTATATTTTTGAGACTGATTAGAGTTCCCACCACCAAAATAACAACCAGAGCTTCACATTGCTGTCCTTCACTACCATGGCCACCCCTCCTCCTCTAACCAGGACCACTGTCATGATGGCCGCCACTACCTTTCCTATAGCGCCTGTGCTGCTCTCTCCATTACTGTCCCACTGAAAATTCCACCATGGCCCAAATTACCTCTTCCCTCCAAATTGTCCAGCACAACCCGTAGAGTACCCAGGTCCCCGTCCATAGTCTCTTTGATCCGGCAGACCCCATCTCTTACACAGGAAGGCCCTTTGCACTTAAGTTTGTATCCATTAGTATTTCTGAGCAGAATTTTTACCAACTGTCTCATGATTAGCATTCAGAAAAGCAAATTCTTTCCTTTTTCTACTTGGAATTTTGTGTCTCAATCTTTACTTTTTAAGGTTGCCCCCAGTTATCTTCTGTGTGGGCGCTAGGCTTCATACATCTCTAGAAGCCACTCTGTGGTTGGAATACCTGTGCCCATCAGCCTGGAGTGGCTGAGTCCATGCTGCGGCCTACCCTCTGCACCAGTCAGAGCCTCTGGGACACTGCGGTTCTCACACTAACTACCGACTCTCAGTGTGTTATTAAACTATTGTCTGCAGTTCTGCGGCTGCTCTGCTTCCTGTGGATTGTGGCTTTCACTCTCGAGTTCTGAGACTTGATACCTGGAGGCCAGTCTAGGCTACAGAGCAAATTACAGGCCAGGCTCAAGACCCTGTTTCCAAAAGCAGATGGATGATGATCAGACGCTCTGCTCCGCTTCTTCCCAGCTTTGTTGTGTTGTGTTGTTTGTGGGGTCAGTGAGAAGAGCAAGTCTCCAGTGGTCAGACTCCCGGTGCAAGCTACCCTTGGCTTTGCAGTGTCACGTTGTCCTCTGTGAGTGCTGGGCTACAGGTGTGAGCCAGCACTCCCCCAGCTCCTTCTGTGGTTTTTCTGTGATCCAGATTAACATGCAACTTTGACTTGGTATCCTAAACTAAAATTTTCTGGTTCATCCTTAAGACTTAAAAAAATAAATAAAGGCTGTTTGTCTTATTGTATTAATACTACCAGAGCTTTGGGCCTTGTTCTGGTCTGCAGGATGAGAACAAAGTACAGTGGTTGGATTATAGCTGAGGGCAGCTAACTGCAGACATTTACTTTCATTTAGAGTTTTCCTAAACCATAACAAATGTCATTACCATGATCAGATTTATATTCTAAGTTGCAAAAAGACAAAATAAAAATAGACGTAGGGGTGGCTCAGCGGTTAAGAGCACTGACTGCTCTTTTGAAGGTCCTAAGTTCAAATCCCAGTGAACCACATGGTGGCTCACAACCATCTGTAAAGAGACCTGACGCCCTCCTCTGGTGCATCTGAAGACATCTATAGTGTACTTAGATATAATAATAAATAAATCTTTTAAAAAAATAGACATAGGGTTAAGGCATGCAGCTCAGTTGTAGACTGCTTGCCCAACGTGCTTGAAGCCCTGCATTCAGACCGCAGAGCCACGCAAACTGAGCATGGTGGTGCACACCTGTAAACTAGATGGAACCCAGAGGGTCAGGCGATGGCGTCATCATCAGGCAGTTTGAGGACAGTATGGCGGCTCGTGAGCCCGTCTCTGAGCACACCTCCTTCAGATCTCAGACATGCAGATAGGATTCCTTAGTGCTCGTATTGTTAAGATGAGAGCAGTTTGTTTAAATGGTGCGTGTTGCTTTGATCCGCAGATGAAGCTGCTGAACCTTTACATCAAGCGAGCACAGACGGGCTCTGCAGGAGCAGATCCCACCGCAGATGTCTCTGGACAGAGCTAGTGCAGCAGATGGCACCTCCCAGGTCTCTGAAAAGACAACTGCCTGCCCTCCTCAAGGAAAGGAAACTCTCAAAACACCTTTGGGACTCAGCTACCATTTCCCAGTTCTAGCTTTTTGTTTTGTTCTGTTTTGTATTTTCTGTAACAGAGGGGTGTCCTCAGTCTGCATGTAACTTTATGATAGTTATTCCAGTTCAGGAGAAGCAGTATTAACATCAGTTGATCAGTACAAAGTAATTTTTTAATCTAATTCACCATTTCACATGTTTGTACTTCTCTGTCTTCCCATTAACCTTTGCCAGTGTTATGATTGTATACATTTTTTAAAATGCTGGTTAAACAGGAATGCTTAAAGCTTTAAAAGTTTAACAGTCTACACTTTTTTTGCCTTTATTCAACTGCAGAAGAATATTTTTATTGCTACTTTTGTTCCGTATCATGTCCTATGCTAGAAATAATGACAATAATGTGAGACAAAGCAGGGCTACTTGGAACTCCAGCCAGACTCTGTTGATGTGGCGGTGGTACATGTCGTTAGCTGCGACTTCTTTGGGATGACCTCAAAGAGAAATGTCATAGAATCAGCCAGCTCTGTAAGACTGATAGTATCTGTTGGTTCTTGATCTTGCCACCTTTATTTAAAGCCGTGTCCCTTCTTTCACCCCGTAAGAAAGCTGCACCAAATCACCTTCCTAGGTTTCCATGGGAATCATTACAATGCAAGGTCTTGTTGCAGAGCCTTTTGGTTTATCTTTATTGTGAATGAAGCTTTTTGTTGTATTTATTAATATCAAATTCACTTATGAATAGACTTGATAATGGAAACAGATGAAAAAAATCAAGTGCATGTGTGTCTTTGACTGTTCTGTTTCTCATTTGATAAACTAATTATTGACATGGGAGTCAACCAGCACCTTTTTGTTGAATGGTGGAACCTGGTTTCCTTTGACCATGAAATTGTCTTATGAAAACATGGGTCCTGATGAGAGAGAAGATGGTGCCAAGGCTCTTGTCCAATGGGCTCACACTCTCTGCCTCTTCAGGGCGGACACTTTAACTGACCCGCTGCCTGGAGTGTCTTGGAAAACTACTTCAAAGGTAATGTTTTGTTACCTTTTAACATTTTTTTAATCACCTCTGCTAAAGTTATTTTCATGTGCAGCCAACTTTCAAATATTACCAGTTTGGGTGAAACACCAAATTAGGTAATTTGAAACCAGGATACTATTGATTTCTCATCTTGACTTTTTTTTTTAAATCCTAACATAAGACGAATTTGACTGGAAAGCAAATGGCTGTTAGGGAAGCAGTTTGCTATTGTTACAGAGTTACCTATACTTTGTTCAGCTGGAAAAAATGTAGAAATGTATGTAAAGAACGTAAGCTGAGAGAACTGGATGGATGATTGGTCATAGGCTTTTCCTTTCCTTTGTTTTTGTTCTGTTTTAGCAGCAAGAAGAGATATTACTCCACACCCTCTCCCTACTGTAACAGTTTTGTTTTCTACTGTTAATGACATTGTGTATTTATAGTTCTATGCTTACTGTTGTGCATATACTGGCAATAAAACTGTACATAACATTACTTGAAAACCTTAACTATGTAGCTAAGCTCTTTCTCTCACTGTGTAACAAAAGATATGGGTTCTTCTGTAAACATGAAAGGTCTTGGACCAGTTATGTTCCCTGAGTTCTGTATGTGCATTTGAGTTGCAAAGATCAGAACTAGCAACTACAATCCAATATGTGTAAGAATATGTGTCCTACAGCTTGGACACAGAACTCTGATCAGTAGTGTTTTGTATTCAATGACTGTTAGTGTATTTCATAATCATTTTGAATGAGTATATTGATTTCTGCTTTAAAATATTTTAATTACTGTTGACAACCGAGTAGAGTGACATAAGCATTGAGCAGTTGGATCTAACAGTAGGCACTGAAGAATTGGACTGCGCAGAAGAAAAGCGGAGTGCATTGTCTCCAAATGGAAGCTGACACGCACAGTAGGAGTACGGTGCACACAACATACACAGTCGGGAGTGGGAGGGGGGCACACACCTCTAATCCCAGCATTTGGGAATTGGAGGCACATGGATCTGAGTTGAGGCCAGCCTGGTCTACAGAGTGAGTTTCAGGATAACCAGGGCTACACAGAGAAATTCTGTCTCAAAAAAAAAAAAAAAAAGATGGATGGATGGATGGAAAGAAGGAAGGAAGGAAAAACATGAAAACTGTATAATTTGGGAGTTGGATATGGATCTGTAACAGAGCCCTTGCCTAGTGTGCACAGGACCCTGGGTTCAGTCCCGAAAGCCACGGACAAATAAAAGGGAAAAAAACTTTAATAATTTCAAGTTGATAAGACTGAGAAAGTTATTGATATTCAGATCACTTTATGCAGTACACTTTTACTTTGTTCATTTCAGAAACATATTTAGATGTCAGCTGTTAAAAATGAGCATATAAAGCTACTGTTTAAATGTCTTTAGCTGAAGAACTGGCTCAGCATTTAAGAGTACTTGCTCGTATTAATCAGAGCTATCTAGAATAACAGAACTTATAGGATGAATCTGTGTGTGTGTGTGTGTGTGTGTGTGTAAGTGTAAAGGGGATTTATTAGGATAACTTACAGGCTGTGGTCCAACTACTCCAACAATGGCTGCCTGTGAATGGAAGGTCCCAAGAATCCAGTAGTTATTCATTCCCATAAGGCTAGATGTCTCAGCTGGTCTTCAGTATATGTTAGAATCTGGAAGAAGTATAAACTTGCTCAGTGAGGCAAAAGCAAGCAGGGAGTGAGCAAAAACTTCCTTCTTCCGTGTTTCTATATGTTTCCAGCAAAAGACATGGTCTTCCCACCTCAAAGATCTGAAGATTTGTCTTCCTACCTTAAAAGATCTAGATTAGAAATTGATCTTTGGCCGGGCGGTGGTGGCGCACGCCTTTAATCCTAGCACTTGGGAGGCAGAGGCAGGCGGATTTCTGAGTTCGAGGCCAGCCTGGTCTACAGAGCGAGTTCCAGGACAGCCAGGGCTATACAGAGAAACCCTGTCTCGAAAAACCAAAAAAAAAAAAAAAAAAAAAAAAGAAGAAATTGATCTTTGTATGTACTTAAAATTAAGCAAAATTCCCTCATGAGTGAGTCCCTTTTGGGGTTTTAGTTAATTCCTGATGTAGTCAAGTTGACAACCAAGATAGCCATCACACTTTTACAAAGAACCTGAGAGTTCACCTCCCAGCATCCACTTCAGATGTCTCATCACCATCTATAATTTCAGCTCCAGAGGACCCAATACTCCCACAACCACCCACATGTATATACATACAAACAAATAAATTAAAAAAAATCTTTATTTTCTGAGTCTTGCTTTCCTCACCCAAACTAATACACCATACATTTAGTGCAGTACTGAGAATTTATTAGAAGAATTTTAAAGGTTAGATAGTGTCATATACCATGCCCACAGTCATCCCAGCTACTTGGAAGATGAGGCAGGAGGGTAGCTTGAATCAAGAAGTTGGAAGAACAACCTAAGCAAATAGCTAGACCTTTCTGCACAATAAGTACACATATAATTTTTAAATGTCTGTTTATGTCATGCATATGTGTACACTGTAGCTGTCTTCAGACACACCAGAAGAGGGCCATCAGATCCCATTACAGATGGTTGCTGGGATTTGAACTCAGGACCTCTGGAATAGCAGTCAGTGCTCTTAACTGCTGAGCCACCTCTCCAGCTCCACCTACATGTATTTTTAAGTATATTTTAGTTTCGGGGTTTTGTTGTTGTTGTTGTTTGGTTGGTTGGTTTGGTTTGGTTTGGGTTTTGGAGACAGGGTTTCTCTGTGTAGCCCTAGCTGTCCTGGAACTCACTCTGTAGACCAGGCTGTAGTTTTGGGTTTTAAAGAACGTTTAGTTCTTCTGGGTTTCAAAACTTCGCAGACTTGGGGACTTTTTGTCTTGTTTTCCCTAAGCTATAGTGTAACTCTGGAAAAGTCCTCTGTCACAACCAGCCAGAGTGAAAGCACTCAAGTGTAGTTTCTCATGAGGTGGCTTTTTTGGTTGTTCTTTTCACTAATATTGAACAGAGTGGTGAGTTCACTTTTCAGTAAGTGGTTTTAGGGGGGGGAAACTCAGTTTTGAATGCAGCTTACATACCAAACATCCTACCAAGTAACTGGTTTCCAGCTGTCTTCGTTTCCTTTTCTCTTGCTGTGATAAATATATTCTGAAGGGGTGTAGGGCTGGAGGGGTGGCTCAGCAGTTGAGCACCAGGTGTTCTTCAGAGGACCTGGGTTCAGTTCCCAGAATCCTATAAAATTATAATATTGATTCATGAATTTAGTACGGCTGCAGTTATTACTTAATCAGCTAATTCCCCAATAACAATACAGACTAAGGTTTATTTAAATCGCCTTGAGCCAAATACTCCATTCTAAGCCTCCAAACTGATCAGAATCCCTCTGGGACACTACTCCCATCTTACTTGAATTTCCTCCGTGCTCTCCTGATCCAGCTTCTGATACTTTCTCCACCTCCCTAGTGGCTCCCTCCTTTACTTCTTTTTTCTCCACCTCTCCTAGAGTTGGAAGTCCCACCTAGTCTCTCTAAACCTCTGCGTTGTTGGCTCCTTAGCTTTTATTGGCAAGGCAGAGAATGAAAGAGGAGCAATGTTCATACAAGCTTGAGACAGGAGCTTCAAAGAATAAACATTACAAAGCCATGCCCAGATTGAATCAAGATATGAGGGCAGAGAAATCAGCATTTGAATAACACAAGGGTAAACTTTACACTCTGGAAACATGCCTACAGTACCCACAGGGCATTTCACAACCATCTGCAATCCCAGTTCCAGGGGATCTGACACCACCTTCTGTGGTCTCCGGGGACACCAAACATGTTCATGGTATACTTGCATCCATACAGGTAAAACACTCGGATTTAAAAAGATAAATGAATTAAAATACCATGATAAAAGCAGGTTAGGGGAATCTAGATTGAGCTTACAGTCTATCATAGCAGAAAAATCCCAGCCAGGGCTTAAGAGAGCTGTCACAGCACAGTCACAGTCAAGAGGGATTGCCAGGGATCGAGGCTCACTCTCCATGTCCTCTAACGGGTTCAGGGTCTTCTTTCTAGGGGATGGTATCACCCAAGGTGAGCAGGCTTCTCCTGCATTGATCCTTGATTCCCAGGTGATTCTAGGCAGGCTAACATCATACCAATTCAATCTGTGAGTTTTCTCCTACAGCACACATTCCATTCACAAGTTTCAGGTTAACACTAGGTGAGTTTTTAAAATGTTACTCTCATGAAAAAGAAGGTGGTTCGGATTTTCTTGTTGTTGGGTTTTGTTACAGTTTTGGGGGTTAGGATTATTTGGAGGCTCTTGTTTTCTGTTTTTAAAGATGAGGTCACTTATAGCATGGGTGACCTCAAACTTACTATATAGCTGATCTTGAACTGCTGAGGGTCAAATCCAGAGCTTTATGTGTGCTAGGCAAACAGTCTGCTAACATTCCCTGCTCCAAGATGATAGGTTTTATTTCAATATACTGGTGTCAGCTCCAGACTCCACAGAAACAAATACAAACTTAAAACTCGGGGAGACTCAGAATTTCCTTACATTGAGTTTTACTGTAGGCTATCAGCACTTGGGTAACCAACGAAACCAGACTAGTGCCTTCTGCAATGTCGACTAGTATATTTAAAAATCTGACAGTTGTCAGAATATTGCATGGTTACACTTGCGTACAGTACCTAGAATAATCAGAACAAGACGAAGTGAGAATGGCGGTTGCCCATGTTGGGGCTCAGGGGGGATGGAGAGTTCAAACACAAACATTATGACCCGATTACTATGAATAACAATGAGTGACAGGAACATGCAGATGACAAAGCACCTGGACTTGAAGCATCTTGACTGCTGCCACCTCCCTTCATACACTGATCCTCTCGCTGCCCCAGACCTGAACTCTTCCACCTGATGACTCCACACCAAGCTACACAGAAAAACCTTGTTTCGCCCTTCCAGCCGCCATCTGCAGCAAGGAACCAGGCAGCTCCAAAGCCTTCTGTGCTTAGCCCACCAGGAGAGAAAGATCTCCCAACAACAATTTCACTTCTGAGCGTGGAGGTGAGATCTCCACCTTCTCTCTGGAGGGGTACAGCTAGGAGCACACTGGGCATACGATCAGTGGAGCTGCTGGGACAGGAGTCTTCCCCTTCCGGCCTCCATTTGCAGCAGGGAACCAGACAGCCCCACAGCCTTCTGTGCACAGACCCTGCCAGAAGAGAGTTGGTCCCCTGGGAGTACAGACACAGGTTTACAGGCCCATAGGAGGGGCAAGCTCCAGCCAGAGACAACAAGACCAACTAACACCAGAGATAACCAGATGGCGAAAAGGCAAGCGCAAGAACCCTACCAACAGAAACCAAGGCTACTTTGCAACATCAGAGCCCAGTTCTCCCACTAGAGCAAATCCCAGATACCCCAACACACAAGCAAGAGTTGGATTTAAAGTCTCTTCTCACGATGCTGTTAGAGGACATCAAGAAGGACATAAATAACTCCCTTAAAGAAATACAGGAAGCCGGGCGGTGGTGGCGCACGCCTTTAATCCCAGCACTTGGGAGGCAGAGACAGGAGGATTTCTGAGTTCGAGGCTAGCCTGGTCTACAAAGTGAGTTCCAGGACAGCCAAGGCTACACAGAGAAACTCTGTTTCGAAAAACCAAAAAAAAAAAAAGAAATACAGGAGAACATGGGTCAAATGGTAAAAGCCCTTAAAGAGGAAACACAAAAATCCCTGAAAGAAATACAGGGGATCATGGGCGAACAGGTCAAGGCCCTTTAAGAGGAAACACAAAAATCCCTGAAAAAATTACAGGAGAACACAAACAAACAAGTGAAGGAACTGAACAAAACCATCCAGGATCTAAAAATGGAAGTAGAAACAATAAAGAAATCACAAAGGGAGACATAGATAGAAAATCTTGGAAAGAATTCAGGAGTCATAGATGCAAGCATCAACAACAGAATACAAGAGATAGAAGAAAGCATCTCAGGGGCTGAAGATACCACAGAAAACATTGACTCAACAGTTAAAGAAAATGCAAAATGCAAAAAGCTCCTGAGCCAAAACATCCAGGAAATCCAGGACACAATGAGAAGACCAAACCTAAGGATTATAGGTAGAGAAGAGAGTGAAGATTTCCAACTTAAAGGGCCAGTAAATATCTTCAACAAAATTATAGAAGAAAACTTCCCTAACCTAAAGAAAGAGATGTCTATGAACATACAAGAAGCCTACAGAACTCCAAACAGATTGGACCAGACCAGAAAGTCTTCCCGGCACATAATAATCAAAACACCAAATGCACTAAACAAAGAAAGAATATTAAAAGCAGTAAGGGAAAAAGGTCAAGTAACCGATAAAGGCAGGCCTATCAGAATTACTCCAGACTTCTCACCTGAGACGATGAAAGCCAGAAGATCCTGGGCAGATGTCATACAGACCCTAAGAGAACACAAATGCCAGTCCAAACTACTATACCCAGCAAAACTCTCAATTACCATAGACGGAGAAACCAAGATATTCCATGATAAAACCACATTTACACAGTATCTTTCCACAAATCCAGCCCTACAAAGGATAATAGATGGAAAACGCCAACACGAGGAGGGAAACTACACCCTAGAAAAAGCAAGAAAGTAATCTTTTTCCAACAAACCCAAAAGAAAGTAATCACACAAACATAAAAAGAACATCAAAAATAACAGGAAGCAACAATCACTATTCCTTAATATCTTATAATGTCAATAGACTCAGTTCCCCAACAAAAAACATAGTCTAATCAAGATGTTTTTCATGTGGATCTTCGATTTTATCAGAAAGTTTGTGACTCCTCTTTCAATTTAGTAATGTTTTTTGTGTGTACCATTTTGACTGTATTATTTTCCATGATAATCTTTAATTTTAACATTTTTTCTGTGTATTTCTTCGATTTTGTCAGAGGTGTTTTTCATGTAGATCTTTGGTTTCGTTGGAGGGAGGGTGTTTGTAGTTCCACTTTCATTCAATCTAGGAATGTTTTTGTGCCTACCATTTTGTCAGTATAATTGTCCATGATAATCTTCAATTTTAACATTTTTCTGTATTTTTCTTCAATTATGTCAGAAGTATTTTCCATGCGGATCTTCAGTTTTATCAGACAGTGTCTATAATTTTACTTTCAATCAACTTAGGAACATTTTTCTACCTTCCATTTTATCTGTATTAGTCAGTTTTAACATGTTTTTCTATATATTTCTTAAATTTTTTCAGGAATATATTCCTAGTAGATCTTCAATTATATCAGAAAGTGTTTATAATTCCACTTTCAAAAAACTTAGGAACATTTTTATACCTACCATTTTATCTCTATAATTTTTCCATGAAATACTTGATCTTAACGTGTTTTTTATATATTTCTTCAATTTTATCAGAGATATTTTCCAGGTAAATCTTCAATTTTATCAGAAAATGTTTATAATTTCACTTTCAATCAACTTAGAAATATTATTATGCCTACCATTTTATCTGTATAATTTTCCATAATAATCTTCAATTTTAATGTTTTTCCATATATTTTTTCAATTTTATCAGAAATATTTTCCATGTAAATCTTCAATTTTATCAGAAAATGTTTATAATCCTACTTTCAATCAATTTAGGAATATTTTTATTCCTACCAATTTATCTGTATAAATTTCTTCAATTTTATCAGAGATATTTTCCATGTAAATCTTCAATTTTATCAGAAAATGTTTTTACTTCTACTTTCAATCAATTTAGGAATATTTTTATGCCTACCATCTTATCTGTATAATTTTTCATGAAATAGTCAGTTTTAACATGTTTTTCTATATATTTCTTGAGTTTTATCAGAAATATTTTCCTTGTAGATTTTCAATTTTATCAGAAAATGTTTATAATTCCACTTTCAATCAATTTAGGAATATTTTCATGCCTACCATTTTATCTGTATAATTTTTCCATGAAATAGTCAATCTTAACGTGTTTTTCCATATATTTCTTCAATTTTATCAGAGATATTTTCCGTGTATATTTACACAATGGAATACTACTCAACAATTAAAAACAATGAATTCGCCGGGCGGTGGTGGCGCACGCCTTTAATCCCAGCACTTGGGAGGCAGAGGCAGGAGGATTTCTGAGTTCGAGGCCAGCCTGGTCTACAAAGTGAGTTCCAGGACAGCCAGGGCTACATAGAGAAACCCTGTCTCGAAAAACCAAAAAAAAAAAAAAACAATGAATTCATGAAATTCTTAGGCAAATGAGGAACAGGGGGAGGGAAGAGGGCTTATTGAACTTTTGAGGAGGGGTGAACTGGGAAAGGGGAAATCATTTGGAATGTAAATAAAGAATATAGAAAATAATAATAATAATAAATGTGATGAAAATTTAAAAAAAAAGAAAAAAATACTTTTTTCACACATTTTGATTACCTTACTGAAAAAAAAGAAAAAGAAAAACCTTGTTTCGAAACACACAGACATAGGCACACACTAAATAAATAGACAAATGGGCATACAAACAATAAAAAGCGGGCGGGCCAGTCTCTTGAGTTTGAAACCAGCCCGGTTTATATAGCAACTTCCACGCAGGCAGAACTACACAGTAAGACCTGATACACACAAAAGGCAGAGGGATGGGAAGATTTATCAGTTAAGTGCTTGGAATACAAGCATTTGGGCCAGAGTTCAATCCCCCAAATCCACATTAAAGCTAGATGCGGTGGTACACACTCGTAACTGCAGCACCAGAAAGGCAGAGCAGGATCCCTGGAGCTCACTAGTCAAACATCCTAACCTAACTGAGTTCTAGATTCATTGAGAAAACCCCGCCTCTAAGAATAAGGTGGAAATGACTGAGGAAGCCAACTTGCCCTGCAGGCATCTGCATGCAAGTGCACACAGGAACACAGCATGTTGCTGATTTCAGACACTCAGATTTGTCACTTCACAAATAAGAGCAACTGATTCCACTACCTGGAATTGGGGTGTCACCATAACAAACACTGGAAGGACTAAGGCTCTGGTATCACGTGGCAGAAACCGGAAGGCCTCAAAGAGGTTGCTCCCGTAAGCCTAAAAGGCACTGAGGAGGAGGTTACTCATTGAAACTAGAGCTGGTGGGGGCTCCCAGTTTAGACGTGAAGGGAGATGTTCCTGGAAACTGGAGGAAAGGTAATCTTGTTCTGTAATGGGAAATGCTCCGGCAGCAGTGACCACGGTTAACATGGAAAAGAGCAAATGATTCAGGCTTGGTGGCACACCCTGTAATCCCAGCACTTAAAAAGCAGAGGTAGTAGGAGCAGGAGTTCAGGCTGGCCCTCGGCTACCTGTTGAAACTAGCCTGAGTTATTCAAGAGACTGTCTAAACAAACAAGCAAACAAAACAAAACAAAATTACAAAGGGCTGAGAAGATGGCTCAGTCAGTAAATTGACTGTTGAGCATGACGACCTGAGTTTAGATCCATCCAGAGAACAAAAAGTGAGTACACGGGCTGGACGAGTGGCTCAGTGGTTAAGAGCACTGACTGCTCTTTCAGAGGACCTGGGATCAATTCTCAGCACCCACATGGTGGCTCATGACGGTAACTCCAGTACAAGAAGATCTGACGCCCTCTTGTGGCTTCTGCAAGCGTTACACACACACACAATGCACAGACATACACAAGGCAAAACACCAGTAAGCATTTAAAAAATAATAAAATAAAGGTACTCCTTCTCCAGAAGACAAAAAACTTCAGATTAAGAGATGTATACGCACCTCAACATCCTTGTGGAGGTGTCAGGACTATAGGGAGTTGGTTCTTTCCTTCTACTCTGTGGGTCCTGGGAATCAAACTCAGGTTGTCAGACGCCGTGGCAGGTGCTTTTACTCACTTATCTGTGTCCCCAGCTCCAACTTATTCACCGACTCCATTGTATAAGCTAGGATTTTCAATGATTTTCTGATATTGTTAGTTTGCCATATTTAATATGAACTGCTTCCCATACAGGGGATGAACCCAAGGCCTTGAGCTTGCCAGCCAGGCCTTCTCCCAATGAGAGGGAATGATTAGCTCAATGATCGGTTGAGTTTTGACAGCCTTAATAAGCTGGGCTCTGCCACTTGTTCTTCAGAGACAACTGAAAGACTGGAGAGGTGGCTCATTAGTCAAGAACACTGACTGCTCTTCCAGAAGACCAGGGTTCAATTCCCAGCACCCACATGATGACTCACAACTGACTGTAACTCCAGGCACAAGGGACCTGACACCCTCTTCTGGCCTCCATGGGCACTGTACAGTGTACACAGACATACGTGCAGACAAAATACCCATACACATAAAATGAAAAAAAAATTAAGAGACAAGTGTAAATATCTTTAAAAACTATAGTACATGTAAGTTTGTGCATAAATGTACATGTAGGTTAAACGACATGCCTCATCTGGGATGACAGTGCTCCCTCCAAGAACCAAAGACCACCTAACAAAACTCCCAACACCAGACACGAGGAGCCTTCTTTTGAATTGTTGGTCACAGTCATCTGGAGTCCCCTCAAACATTACAGGCTATTGCCATTGCCTTCGTTTGTCCCCTAGAGGTGGAAACTTAGTCCCTGTTGCTAAAGACTCCAAGCACTTCAAATGCAAGCTCTAAAGGCTGCTGAGCCGGATCCAACCCGAATGTCTCTTCTCTGAGGATTAGCTTTCATGGTACTAGAAGGTGCCATGCAGCTTCCAAAGGAGAGAAGAAAGCAACAGTTCTAACCAGTTAACATGACCATCATGACATGATAACCCTAAGGGTACCTCCCCTACCCTTCCAACCCCTACTCCACCATATTACCCTCCAACCCCCAACACTAGGTAGGAGAGAAAGGTTAGAGTGTAAAGGGGGAGTAGCCTCTGTAGGTTACTTCCTGCTGATTAGGGTCATTGGGTTCCTTGGGGCAGGTCCAATCTTCATTGTCAGAATATCCAGCATGCTCTTCAGTAATAGCAAATGCAGCAGGGAGCAGCGTCCACCACAGAACCTCTCATATCTCTAGCATTTAGACCCTCTCCAGAGTCCCCAGAATTAAACTATCTGCAGCTGGCAGAAATCATGCCCCACCTAGAGCAGGAAACAATCATAATTAATGGCTGTGCAAATTCTGAAGTAGCCCTATATCCCACACCTGGGATTAAAGCGAAAACATATATATAATACCATAACCTGGTTTTTAAAGAAACCAAAATCTCACTACAGCACAGTTGTGGCACATGTACCTTGCTTGTAACCAGTAGTTCTCTACTCAGACTTAAGCTATGCTATGCAAGAAAGAAATCATGGCTTCCACTAGAAACATAGCCAGCTACCCACTGCTGGTGAAGTCATGGATCTTGAAGAGAACCCACACCCATCAATTTACTAAACCAGCAAAGTACCGAGCTACATTGCAAATAATTGTCCTTATACTTGGATAAATGTAGTCCTCAAGGAAACCTCTCTTTGCAGACAGAAACAATAACAAAAAACAACAACCCACCAAAGTGCAGGACTGTGGATCCCAGTCCCAATGAATACATTTACAAGATGCCTCTTAGGCTGAGGGAGCATTTCAGGAGAAGGGACTGGGATTGGAAGAGTCAAAGGATGAGGGGTGGGGGTGGGGGTGACAATGAGATTGTGTCTTCTAGTAAAGTCAGAAGCTACACCCATAGTGTTTCATTAACATGACTGCTACAGGCCGGGCAGTGGTGGCGCACACCTTTAATCCCAGCACTTGGGAGGCAGAGGCAGGAGGATTTCTGAGTTCGAGGCCAGCCTGGTCTACACAGTGAGTTCCAGGACAGCCAGGGCTACACAGAGAAACCCTGTCTCAAAAAAACAAAAACAAAAAAAAAAAAAACATGACTGCTACAATATCAGCTGAACAAGGACAGCCCTGATGGACATGCTATCATGGACAGGGGAAAGACCAAGCTACCTCTGTCCTACACAAAGAACTACAGGAAACTAAAGAATGCTGAGAGCAGGAGAAATCGTCTTCTCCAGAAGAGAGCACGCCAACTGATCGTCAAAACGGTCAGACCTGAAAACTTGCCCACAAGTAATATTATACAGACTGAGCTGGTTGGTTTTGGGTTTTTTTCCTCTGTTTACTTGCATACATACATATGTTCATGCAATGAACATTGCTCAAACATTGTTCAAACAATGGAAAAGGTTGTGAATTCTCCTCATGAGAGCAGGAGGGAGCATAGGGAAGCGTTTGGGGAGAGGGAAGAAAGGGGGGTTGATGCAATTATAATCTTGAAAAAATAAAAGAACAAAAAAAGAGTAGACAAGTAATAGAAGTGGAGATACAGTCCATGTGACCACACTAGGAAGAGGACAAAATGAAATGTTCTCATGCGTGAACCCAACCCACTCCATTGGCAAGGGTGATGAGAAAGGTTTAGATTGACTACAGGGTGAGAGGTGTGTATAGGTAATCAGTCCCCGCCAGAGTGCTGGCCCAATTCCCATCCTTTCTGTAGGAATCCTGTCAAAATCTCTTCTAGAAGACAAAGGGAAAGGTGTGGGTGTGTGTGTCTGTCTGTGTGTGTGTGTGTGTGTGTGTGTGTGTGTGTGTGTGTGTGTGTGACCAGCCTGGCCTTGAACTCAGAAATCCACCTGCCTCTGCCTCCCAAGTGCTGTCATTAAAGGTGTGCCCCACCACTGCCCTGCAGCAAAGGCATTTTCTAAGTGTTTGTTCTACCCTCAGGTGCTATCTCTAAAGAATCAAGGTGAAACTGTCTCTGTTATTGTCCCAACTTTTAGGGTAGACATTACTTGGTCCTGAAACTTCCTCCTTCCCTGCCCCTGCCCCAATCTTTTAATGACCCACCCTTTTCACAGGTTGCTCTAAATTCTCCAAGAGAGGCATCTATAAGCACCCCCTCTCCTCTGCTCATAAGAATTGACTTGCAGAAAAGTAATGTGCTTGTTCAAAGAGAAAATGCAGGTACGGCTCTAGAAAGCCATGTCTCAGGTTCAAATTTTTAAAGAAAAGGAGAGAGATGGTGTTGTAGAGAATATTCTCCCAGCCTGGGATTTCCCACCAGTCGCCATTAGTAACCAACAGTGTCCCATCAAAACCCTCACACTCCTGATCCCGCCCCTGGGTGGGGTTTTACTTTTGAGAGGGGGACAAGAAAAACCTTAAACATGTTTCTTTAAAAAAATTTATATTTTTTTGGTTGTGTGTATGTCTGGGTATGAATACAGGTGCCTACAAAGGTCAGAAGAGGGCACTGGATCCTCTGCAGCTGAGTTAGAGTTATGAACTACCTGCTGTGGGTTCTAGGAACCAAACTCAATTTCTATGAGAGAGCAGCAAGTGCTCTTAAATCATTGAGCAATCTCTACAACCCCACCACCCACCCCTGCGCATACATGTTTTTTGAATTGTGAACTTATAACTCCCTCTGTAGCTCAGGTTGGGCTCAAACTTTGTTTCTCCTGTGTTAACTTCCCTAGTGCCGGGATTACACGTCTGGTGGTTTGAATGAGAATAGCCCCCATGGCCTGGGCACTGGTGGTACATGCCTTTAATCCCAGCACTCGGGAGGCAGAGGCAGGCGGATTTCTGAGTTTGAGGCCAGCCTGGTCTACAGAGTGAGTTCCAGGAAAGCCAGGGATATACAGAGAAACCCTGTCTCTTGAAAAAGAAAAGGATAGCCCCCATAGACCTGTGTGTGTGTGTGTGTGTGTGTGTTGTGTGTGTTTGAATGCTTGACCATAAAGAATGGCACTATTAGGAGGTGTGGCCTTTTGGAGGAAGTCTCACTGTGGGATGGGCTTTGAGGTTTTCCATGGTCAAGTTACACCCAGTGTGGCGTACATTCTCTCAGTTCCTTCTCCAGCACCATGTCTGCCTACAAGTTGTGCTTCTCGACAGACATGATGTAACCGACTAAACCTCTGAAACTGTAAGATAGTCTTTAATCTTAGCACTCTGGAGGCAGAGGATCTCTGAGTTCAAGGCCAGCCTGGTCTATAGAGTGAGCTCCAGGACAGCCAAGACTACACAGAGAAACCCTTTATAAGAGTTGGATGGTCGGGGCTGGAGAGATGGCTTGGAGGTTAAGAGCACTGACTGCTTTTCCAAAGGTCATGAGTTCAAATCCCAGAAACCACATGGTGGCTCACAACCACCTGTAATGATGCCCTCTTCTGGTGTATCTGAAGACAGCTACAGTGTACTCATACATAAAATAAATAAATCTTTAAAAAAAAAAAAAGCCGGGCAGTGGTGGTGCACGCCTTTAATCCCAGCACTTGGGAGGCAGAGGCAGGTGGATTTCTGAGTTCGAGGCCAGCCTGGTCTACAAAGTGAGTTCCAGGACAGCCAGGGCTACACAGAGATACCCTGTCTCGAAACCCCCCCCCCCAAAAAAAAAAAAAAAAGAGTTGCCATGGTCACGTGGTCTCTCCACGGCCATAGAAACCCACTGAGACAACATGCAAGCACCATCCTGTTTCCAAAGACAAATGTTTGACAGAGAAAAGTCTCTCGTTTTCTTTGGGTATGGTCTTGAATAAGTCTAGTTCCACTAATTTCTGTCTCCAGGTCTTTCAGTAGAGCTGTGAGCCGAATTAACCTAAAAGTCCTTGCTGTTTTAAGACAGGGTCTTGGCTGGCCTAGAGCTCAATCGTGAAGACCAGGCTGCCATAAACTCACAGAAAGCCCACCTGCCTGTGCCTCCAGTGTACTGGGAAGAAAAGCATGCCCCATCACCCTCAGCCCTAACCGTAAATGTTGGCAAATGTTACCTTCCAGAGGCTGTGCGTCTACGTAAGTGTGAGTACTCTAGTGCACAGACTGATTAAAGAGACAGATAATAGCACAATTACACTCGTCCCAAGAATCAGAGAATTACTCCCCCCTTATTTTCCAACAGTTAATAATAAACCTGTCTAATTCATGTTGCTGGACCCACATCCGAATTCTTTGGAAACAATAATTTGTGGAAAAGAAATAATCAAGGGTCAAATGGAGGGAGCAATTCTTCTCTTTTCAAAGCTTCCTGTTAGGGATACCCAGATACAGACTTTTAGTAAGAAGTAAAAGGAAGCAGATAAGAAGTCTCTATGCTTACTGTAGTCTTTGTCTTTTGCTGGGGGGTATCTGTGTTTCTTTTTTGTCTTCATGTTACCTGAACCATAACCTCCCCGTTTTGTTGTTGTTCATAAAATCACTAGTTTTCTTCAAGTTAACTCTCAACAGCAATTTGCATGGTTTGTGTTAGTGCACAAGATTAAGGAATGACGAGGGTGTCACACACTCTTGTGCTACGTGCGTCACCAGATGTTCTGGGCTCTGCAAATTTGCTTTGTTTTGTTTGAGACAAGTCCTTGTATATAACCTTGATTCAGCTGGAGCTCGCGAAGTAGACCAAGCTGACCTCGAACTCAGACCAGCCTGCTTCTGCCTCCGGATTAAAGTTGAGTTCAGAGGGGGCGGGGGACTTTTAGGGAGGGCTGACTGGCTTATTCTCCTGCCAATCAAGATTTTCTGCACAACAGACCTAGCTTACATCAGACGAGGTGCACCCGCTTTTCTCTGTAGTGGGGGGGAAAAAGCCGACGCAAGGGTATTTCCCAGAACCGACGGAAGTAGGACCGGGAACCACTTCCTCCACTGCGGGCCAATGAGCTCTTCCTTATGGCAGCTAATTCAGTCCCCGAGGGGAAGAGCGTTTTGATTGGTGGCTCAGCCGGGGACGCAGAGGCTCACGGGAATCCATTCTGGCCGCTTCGCCGCGACTGCCCAGAAGACCTGTCAGTCAGCCGAGCTAACGAGTTACACCTCTTCCGCCGCCAGGCCGCGACACCGCGGGGGCCGGGCAGCGCCGTTCGGCCTAGGCGCTAGTGCCGCCGCGAGGCGCGGAGCTGCGAGGGGCGGGCCTGGGAGGGGAGCGGCCGCGGGGGCGGGGCCGGGGCGGGGCCGGAGGAGGAGGCGGAAGCGGCGAGCGAGCCCGAGCCGGAGCCGCATCGAAGCTGCGTCCGGGCCGGCGGAGCGGCGGCGGCGGGGTTGGCCGGGGCGAAGGGGCGCTGGAGCCTGGGCGGGCGGGCAGAGGGCCGGGGGGGCGCGGCCCGGGAGCGGGTGACGGGCGTGCCGGGGGGATGCGCGCCGGGGCCGTGGGGCGGGGCGGGCGGCGGCCGCGGGAGCGGCGCCGGGGGCGGGCGGCGGCATGAGGCGCGGGGCCGGCGGCCGCGGGAGGGCGGCGCGGCTCGTGGCCCGGTCGCTCCCGCTGCAGCTGCTGGCCAGCGCGCTGTGCCCTGACAGCTGGGCCTCGGCCGCTCTCGTCTCAGCCGCGTCCCGCGCCGCCGCAGGTGACCACTCGCCGCGCCGCCGGAGGCTTCACCCGCGTCCTCCCTCAGGACGCGCCCGCGGAGCTCGGGCGCCTTCGCCCCGGACCCGGAGGCCGCGCTGCGCGGGGCGGCGGCGAGGCCGGAAGATGGCCTGGGTGCTCAGTATGGACGAGGTGATCGAGTCCGGGCTGGTGCACGACTTCGACTCCAGCCTGTCCGGCATCGGGCAGGAGCTGGGCGCCGGCGCCTACAGCATGAGGTAAGGGGCGCGCGGCTGCCTCCGCCGGGCGGGGCCTGGGCCGCGGGGTCGGGGTCCTGCCGCGTGGCGCGTTGGCCTGGGAGGCCGACGGGGGCGGCTAGCGGCGGAGGACCCCGTCGCTTCTGCCTGGGGAAGCCGCGCTAGCTGTTGAGATTGGGTCAGAGGGCCGGGGGGCTTTCTTTCCAAGTGATTTACGAGTCCTTTTAGCTGGAACAGGCTGTACAAAAGGCACCGTTTCTAATGGGAAAACTGTAGCTTTCTCTACGGCGCCTGTTAGCGTGGCCTGCGAATTTCAGCCGCTTGACATTAAGATAGTAAGTTTTATTGTGAGCGAAAGTAGCCCTGAGGGTTGGCGAGCGTAACGACTTGCTTGTATAGTCTCCTGATTGAGAGTGAAGTTGGGCCCTTGCCTGGGTTTCTCCATTCTCAAAGTGACTCCCCTCGGGCTGTTTCCTGTTGCAGAGGGCTTTAAGATTGTGCCACAAACAATAGTTTAGTCACTGCTGTCTGCACCAGCGGCTGTTCCGTTTTGTGTAATTGGGAGAGGTTGAAACAGATAGGAGCCAAGTGTGCCTGCCTCTTATCCCGAAAGAGTTGAAGAGTTCTTCGTGGCTCGGCAGCTCTTTGTTTCGATGTTGGAATATGGCTTGTGTAGGGTATGGTTTACCCAAGGAGGTAAAAAAACAAAAAACAAACAAACAAACAAAAAACTGAGCGGATTTTGAAACTGGTGTGAATTAAGTGTAGTACTTAGTTTTCAGCAAAATGTTTGGTGTGTAAAGTGTGCGATGTGGGTTCCCAGTGGCTGTCCTACCTTCCCTGCCACCCAGGGGAGGTCACTAGCATTAATGCCCTAAGAGAAATGACTTGGGTCAGAGCTAATCTGCAGAAGTCCGGCCTCATCCCTGAAGCAATTTGCCTTGACTCTGTCTGGTCGGGAGGTTTCTTGGCTCGTGGAAAGAAGCGGTGGAAAGCATACTAAACTAAGAATTAAGCCGCTCGCACTGACCCTGATTTGGTCTTTGCTCGCCTCCCTAAACTTGGCACCTCCTTTCTCTCCAGTTGTGTAACTTGAGGGCTTTGGATGAGGTGGATTGTTTTCTAGAACAACTCTTGGTTGTTGAGGAAATTGAGCTACTGAAAGTCTAGGGATCATCCAGAAAGGAGTACTGAAGAGTAGTCTTCTGGAAGTCTTCCTTTAGTGAGTGTCCTTGTCCACTTGAGGCACATGAACAGAGCCCAACCTTGTCTCCTTGTTTCCAGTTTTCAGTCAGATGGGGCTGCTGAACAGTTTATTGGTAGTTTTTAGAACTTGGCTTTTTTCTAGGGTCCTCTGAACTAACTGCTTGGTTTTTGATGATTCTACCATCTTGGCTAACTTGCATTTGGGGTTATTTCTCAGAAAAGGAAGTCAATTCTTGGTGGCAGCCTTCTCTTAATAATAATCTTTAAGGTACGGTGGCATCTTTGTGGGTCTCATCTATGATACTCCACTCAGGAAAACCTTTTCAATGTTTTTGGCCATGTCATTTAATCTAAAATTTCTAGAGTCTCAGAAAGTATCAGTTTTTGGGGGGGACTTGTTTGTTTATATTTAATTGGGTCATGAGAAATCAAGAGGAGTTTGCCTCTTGTACTTTCAAGACTTTTGATTTGAAAATTTCAAGTATAAAATATTGTGAATTTGAGCTGACAAGCAGAACCTCCGAGAGGCATTAGGCTACTGCAGCCCTCCCTTATCCCTGAGCAGTTCGATTCTTCTTGGAAGGTATTAGGAAGCAAGCTGATCATTTTGTTGTTTGTTCTCACCTGTGAAGCTCAAGAAGTAAGCCTGATGTGGTGCTCACATCTGTAATGTCAGTGTTTGGGAGCCTGAAGCAGGAGGATCGTCTGATTTTGAGTCAAACCTGGGGACATATTTTGACTGTCATACAAACACACACAGATCAGAGAGTATATTTGAACTTCTTGGGGAAATCTTGATAAAATTTTGGTTTGGTGGGCTGCAGAGATGGCTCATGGGGTAAAGTCATCTGCTGTCAATCTAGCCAACATGAGTTCTAGCCCCAGGAACACATGGTAGAAAGAGGATTGACTTCCGCAAGTTGTCCTCTTATCACATGCATGTTAAAGGCATGTTTGTGCTAATTGTATTTTTTTTTAATTAAGCCTTGAGTGTAATAGGTAAGGTATTTTCTTCCTTTCTTTCCTTTTCTTTTCCTCCCCCCCCCCCTTTATTTTTTGAGATAAGGTCTCACTATGCAGTCCAAGCTATCCTGGAACTCACTATGTAGCCTGGGTTTCCTTGAATAAATCCTGAGTGTTGGGATTATAAGAATAAACCACCATTTCTTTCCTTTCCTTTCATTTTCTCTTTCTTTCTTTCTTTTATTTTATTTTTGAGAAAGAGTTTTGTTTAGCCCAAATATCAGAGGATAACTTCTGATCTTCCTGCCTCCACCTCCAGAGTGCTTGGATTATAGGTGTGAACTACCTCCCGGTTTGTGTGGTGCTGGGATTGAATCCAGGTCTTTGTGCATAGTAGCTAGTCAAGCACATTTCCAATTGAGCCATATCTTCTGACTTTGTGACTTTTTCTAGACTTTTTTTTTTTAGACTGTTTTGGACCTTACAGTATAGTTCAGTCTGTCCTCAAATTTGAGATCTACTTCTGCCTTCCAAATACTGCAATTTTTATTCTTAAAACTTATGTTCTAGGAATACTTTCTTTAGATTTTGTGGACAGTAACTTGAAAGAATTGGAGCATTGCTTTTCTTCTTATGTATGGCATTATACGTGTTTTATTAAATAAATGAGTCTGGTGGTGTTGGAACTGTGATTAGGCTACTTTCTGATCCCTTTGCTTTTCTTTTTCTGGGGGAAGGAGTCTGGTTCTCATTTTGCTGATACAACCTAACTTGTTCAGATTCCCTTTGAAGTGAACAAAGTCATACATAAATCTTAATTTCTGTATTACAATATCTAAGCTGGGGGTGTAGTTGAATTGATAGAAGCCTTGACTAGATGCATGAAGCCCTTGGTTCAATTCCCAGCACTGCCTAAAACTGGGCACAGTGTTACATACATCTCTTGTAGGTAGAAACATCAGAATTTTAAGGCTATCTGGGCTACACAGCACGTTCTAAGCCAGCTTGAGATACATGAGAATGTGTCAAGAAAGAAAGAGAGAGGGAAAGAAAGCCAGCCCTGACTAATTGATAAAATAACTACAAACCATTTTTATTATGATTTTTTTAAAACTAAAAGGTATTTCACAGGAGAAAAACACTTAGCCATAAGAGTGAAGCTTCTTTTTATTTCTTATTTTGTGAAACTTACCTTACTCCTTTGGATTTGCTTGTCTGATACAAATAAAGAAAATCAGCCTCACAAAGGTAAGTGCTGCCGGGCGGTGGTGGCGCACGCCTTTAATCCCAGCACTTGGGAGGCAGAGGCAGGAGGATTTCTGAGTTCGAGGCCAGCCTGGTCTACAAAGTGAGTTCCAGGACAGCCAAGGCTACACAGAGAAACCCTGTCTCGAAAAAACCAAAAAAAAAAAAGGTAAGTGCTTAGAAAAAGCAAGTTTATATAGATAGCCTTTTTAGAAGTTGTGGATATTCTTCTTTGAAACTATCAACATTTGACAAGTGGTAGTTTCCTTTTTAAAAACCTAAGTTGGAGAGATGGCTTAGTGGTTAAGAGCACTCATTGGCTGTCCTTCCATAGGACTTGGGTTCAATTCTAAGCACTTGCATGCAGTTTTTAACTCCAGTCTTAGAGGATCTACAGCCCTCTTCTCACCAGGCATGCATGCATGTGGTGCACAGACAGACAGACAGACAGACAGGAACATCCATACACATAAATAAGTTTTTTGTTTTTTGTTTTGTTTTTTTAATGTAGCCCTAGCTGTCCTGGAACTTGCTCTGTAGACCAGACCAAACTCAAACCTGCAGGTGATCTGCCTGCCTCTGCTTCCCAGTTGCTAGGGTTAAAGGCATGCACCACCACAGCCCTGCAAACATAAATAACATTTTAAAACTTTATTCGTTGTGAGTATGGCGTGAGCCACAGCTCTAGGGCAGGTTAGAGAACAACAGCTTGCTGTCTTCATTTGTCTCCTTTGCCACCACGTAGGCAGGTCCTGCCCGTTAAACTCAAGTTGTCAGGATTGGCAGCAATGCCTTTACCCACTGAGCAGCCTGGTGATAGTCTCCTAAAGCCCCGCTGGCACGCAGACTAAAACCATCACGTTTCCTTATTCTGGTGCTGCTTTTCCTTTGTTCTGTTATTTTGAGGCAGAGTCTGTTTATGTAGCCCTTTGGGCTGGAAATTTCTATCCTCCTTCAGAGTGCTGGGTTACAGGCATGTGCTGGGTTACAGGCTTGTGCTGGGTTACAGGCTTGTGCTGGGTTACAGGCATGTGCTGGGTTACAGGCTTGTGCTGGGTTACAGGCATGTGCTGGGTTACAGGCATGTGCTGGGTTACAGGCATGTGCTGGGTTACAGGCATGTGCTGGGTTACAGGCATGTGCTGGGTTACAGGCTTGTGCTGGGTTACAGGCATGTGCTGGGTTACAGGCATGTGCTGGGTTACAGGCTTGTGCTGGGTTACAGGCATGTGCTGGGTTACAGGCATGTGCTGGGTTACAGGCTTGTGCTGGGTTACAGGCATGTGCTGGGTTACAGGCATGTGCTGGGTTACAGGCATGTGCTGGGTTACAGGCTTGTGCTGGGTTACAGGCTTGTGCTGGGTTACAGGCATGTGCTGGGTTACAGGCTTGTGCTGGGTTACAGGCTTGTGCTGGGTTACAGGCATGTGCTGCTTTGCCCTGTTACATTTTGACACTTTTAAGTTACACAGTATCAAGAAATTGTATTCTTTAATATAGCCATCAGCCCTGGTGGTAGGGCTTTTTTATTACTGCAACATATTGTCAGCTTTTGCCTTGAATGATGATGGGCTTACTTTGTTAAATTTTTAATTTTTAATGTTAAACTTATTTATTGTGTGTGTGTGCATACCATACCCCAGGGCATGCTTGGTGTAAAGGTCAGAAAACAGCTTTTGGGAGTGGGCTCTCTCCACCAGATGTGTGAGGATTGGAACTCAGGTTGTTAGGCCTGGCAGCAAGCCCCTTTACCAGCTGAGTCATCTTGCCATTCTTTACTGTGTTAATTTTGAGAACATTTCTGTTTTACATCCAGGTCTGAGTAATCATACATACCTTTTCAGGGTAAAATAATGTCTCTTCCTGTCTCACATACTTGTAAGATCTTTCCTTCAACATCACCGTTTATTAGAGCCCCAAGAAGTTGAGTAGCCTGCAGTGTGTCACTCAAAAGAGGGACAACTAGGGTTTGCAGATCCAGACTAGGGTTGGCCTCTGTCCTTTCCACTACCTTCTTAAACATCCTACTGATAGTAATTGAGCCCTCTCAGCACAGAAGTGGAGGATCTCAACAGGAGGAAAGTGGGCTGAGAATCATCATGTTTTTGTTGTCTTGTGTTGTGTTGTTTTTTTGAGTGAGGTTTCCTTATATTGTTCATGCCATAGCCCATGCTGGCCTCAAATTCACTATGTAGCTCAGGCTGGCCTTAAACTTGTGTAGAACTTGGTTAAACTTCTATCTCCCCCTTTGTGAGATTCAGTGAAATGGTGACTAAAGACTCCAAAAACTGGAATCTTTACTGATTTTATAGAGAATGCTTCTAAATTTTCATAAATTGCTTAATTTTTATGCTTTAAAAGGTTTATTTTATATGTGTATGAATGTTTGCCTGCATGTATGTCTGTGCACCATGTTTGTGCCTGGTACCTGTGGAGGCCAGAAGGTGTCAGATTTCCTTCCTGCAACTGGGGTTAGGATGGTTGTGTACCACCATATGGATGCTGGGTGCCAAACCCTGGGGCTCTTTAAGAGCAATAAATTCTTAACAGTGAACCATCCTCTCAAGCCCTCTTTTTACCACATTTTATTAGAAAGGGTGTGTGTGTGTGTGTGTGTGTGTGTGCTTGCTATAGCACACCTGTGGACCTCAGGACACCTTTCAGGATTCCATCTTTTCCTTCCATCTTGTGGATCCCATCTTGTCCACAAGTGCCTCTACCAGATGAGCAGTTTCACAGGCCCTTGTTTGTTTTTCTTAGATTTTCGTCCTATAGCCTGTGTGGGGCTGAGATGTTCAAAGGTTGCAGCCAGTCATCATGACACACACCTGAAATCCTAGTAATTCTTCGGAGTAGAGGCAGTTTAGGACCATTCTTGGCTACTTAAGTGAATTCAAGGCTATCCTGAGCTATATGAAATTGTCTAAGACAGAAAAAAGTTTTGTGAAGTTCACCTAGAAAGAATTCTGAATTTGAGCTTTTAGCTCTTTTTCAATGGGAATGTTGCACCTGTAATTTATTTCAGGCACATGAGAAAATTCAGATTATTTTAGTTGTGATTGAGTCGTGGGGTCGTGGCTGAGTCTTAGCTTCAAGCTGCTCAGTAGTGACCGACCTCTTCCCCTGCTTCTGCCTCTCCCTGTTCCCCACTGCTTTCCTAGAGGGCTTTCCAGCCTCAGTGTGCTTCCTCTGTGTCCTGCCGAATCCCTTACTTGCTGTTGAGTGATCATAGCCACTCTGCACATACTGAGAACGGATGTGCCTGAGGTGTGCTTGGTCGTGCGTGGGTCACTTTGTGTTTATCCTGGTGTGGTCACTTGGGCTTCTTGAGTCAGTGAATTGGGACAACTGTCAAGTTTGGAATCTGTTTAGACTTGGCCTCTTCAGATGTTGCCCCTGCTATAGCACTCTTGCTGCTTCTAGAACACTGGGTAGTAAGTAATGTGCTATCTTGGCATTTAATCCAGCACTCAGAGGCAGAGGCTGGCTGATCTACACAGTGAGTTCCAGGACAGCCAGAGTTACCTGGTGAATGTTTCAACCCCGCTCAAAAACAAACAAACAAACAAACAAAAACTGCAATCTTTTTATTCTTTACATTTCCCATTTCCTCCTTTCTGTCATCTTCTGGATAACTTCTTTCTCTCCATTCTCCATTCCCTTTTCCTAAGTTTCCAGCTACTTAGAGCTGCCATTTGGGTCATCTTGATTTCCTGTTCTGGGAATTCTGTGTGTTCCCCTTTTGAGTTTGGTATCCTTGAAAAATCTCCTCTTCCTTGCAGATTTTTCTAGACCTGTATTTTATTTCTTCAAACTAAGTAAGTGTGATTTCATAATTTGGGTTTGATAATTCTAGTGTTTGACATCAGAATCATTTCTGTATCCAATTAGGAAAATGAGAACCACCGAGGTGTTTCTGGCAGAGGTGGTGAGAGGTCTAGGGAAGGGGTTGTGGTGCCCTAAAGTTCCTGCTGGCTCAGAAGCCAATGTGTTGCCTGCCTTGCACCTGCCTTTCCCTGTCTCAATCTGAAATCTCCCACAAGTGCTTCTCTTTGACTCAAACCAACAAGATTCCAGCTAGCAACACGTCTCTTACGAGTTGCTGTCAGGCCTCTGTCCTCTGAAGCAGAGACGGAAGAGCTGGGCACTGCAGATGGAGTCTGACTGGGTGTCGGCCATCTGTTGTTTTTGCTTTGGGTTCTTATTCCTAGAGTCTTGTTTGTCTTTTCTGCTCAGTTATTTTTGTGTCTTGCCATTGTGGAATTACCTGGAATAATTTGATGCCTATGGTTTTTCATTAGCTTGTTAAACTCCTGGAAGGCCCTCCTACCTGGTTAGGGCATCCTTGAAGGAACTCGCTCCACTTTATCCTGGCTCGGGACTCTCTCCTCTCACGTTCATTTGGCAGTGGGAGTATTCTAGATCTGTGAGTTAGCCAAAACCATAACACAGCGTCATGGTTCTGTCTTCAAAATGGAAAGGCACTCTTTGATAAAAGCTGTTTAGCATTCCAGGCTTGCTCAGAGTTTCTGAACTTTGCTTCTAGATCAGCCTACTTCCGTACAAGATAATTAGCTCTTAAGATTGTATGTTGGGGCTGGAGAGAAAGCTCAGCAGTTAAGAGCACTTACTGCCCTTGCAGACCAGGGTTCAACTCCTAGCACCTACACTGTGGCTCACAATCACCTATAACTCCAGTTGCAAAGGATCCAGTGTTCTCTGCTACCTTCCGTGGGCTCCTGCATCCATGTGGGACACACAAAATTCATGCATGTGCATATGCACATCCACACTAAATACGTCCTTTTTTTTTAAAGAACATATTTGTTTTGTGAGATACAATCTCCTGTAGCCCAAGCTGGTTTTCATCTCCACAAATAGCTAAGGATAACTTTGAACTCCTTACTCTGACTCTGCTAGGGTAGCAGGCATGCACCACTCTGTCCAGCTCTGGTATGGTTTTAAAGTCACAGCTTCAGTGCTAACTATACGATGCAGCCTTTCTTATCAAGAGCTTTATCTGGTTTTATGCATTTTGAGGCTATGCAGGAGATGCATTGTAGGATCAAGTGTGCTGGAGCATCCATGTCTGCTTCACTCAATGTTTCACTTGTTTGAAGCATCATGGGATACCCCATACATATGTATTATCTTATGTATTGGTTTTAAAAACGAAATTTCCTTATTTTAGTTCAATTTAAGAATCTGTGCTGTCCTGGAGAGATGACTCAGGGGTTAGAAGTACTGATTGCTCTTCCAGAGGACCCAGGTTCCATTTCTAGAACCTACTTGGTGGCTCACAACCATCTGTAATTCAAGTTCCAGGGGATCTGATGTCCTCTTCTGGCCTCTGTGGGCACCAGGCATACATGCAAGCAAAATACCCCTACACATAAAATAAAAATAATTTTAAAAGAGTCTGTCTCTAATAAAAGACTTTTCTGGGGTTACAGAGACCATTGAACACTTTCATATAATTTAACATAGGAAATCTTGACTTATAAGTGTTTTATTGATTCAGCAAATATTTTGGCTCCTTTGTGTTAGATGACAGTGAAGAAACAGCTTTGGGTGTGGTTATGCTAGGAAGGGTACAAACTTCTCATATCTCTGTATTAGCTGGATAATGGGGGAAGTCGGTTGTTAACACCTGAATTTGGACATTCTGTAAAGGAGCAGAGCCAGCAAATGGTCCTGAAAACGACCAGAGCACAGTGGATGGGTTTGTGTGGTTTTGTTAGGATGGAGGGTTTAGAGGAATAAGAATCTTTTTTTTTTTTGGTTTTTCGAGACAGGGTTTCTCTGTGTAGCCTTGGCTGTCCTGGAACTCACTCTGTAGACCAGGCTGGCCTCGAACTCAGAAAATCCACCTGCCTCTGCCTCCCAAGTGCTGGGATTAAAGGCGTGCGCCACCACCGCCCGGCCTGAGGACTAAGAATCTAATTTCTGACGTTTGCTGTGTTTATTAGAACCTTCTCATCTTTTTCTTTTCTTTTTTTTTTGAATTTTAAAAAACATTTTTATTCTCTCTCTCTCTCTCTCTCTCTCTCTCTCTCTCTCTCTCTGTGTGTGTGTGTGCGCGCGCATGTAAAAGAGTCAAAGAGTTATAAACAGCTATCAGTAGCTATGTGGATGCTTGGAACCAAACCCAGGGCCTACCTAAGAGCAAGAAGTACTAAACCAACCCCTTCTTTTTCTCTTGGGATAAGTTGTCTCACTGCCCAGACCATCCTCAGACTTGGGGTGATCATGCCTCAGGGCTGGATCACTAACATTCCCTGCTTTGCTCTCTATCCTTTTTTTTTTTTAACCAGGGTTTGAATCTAGGGCTTTACACATGCTAGGCAAGTGTTCTACCATTGAGCCAAAGCCCCCCACCCCCCTTTTTTTTGAGACTAGGTCTTACTATATAGCCTGACTGGCCCGGAACTATGTAGTCCAAGCTGGCCTAGAACTCACAGGGATGGGTCTGTCTGCCTTAGCCTGTGGAGTGCTTAGATTAAAAGTGTGTGCCACCTTGCCCCACATTTTATTTTTAACCAAGTCAGGTTTAAGAAACATTTAGTATCATAATTGATGGTGGTACATGCCTGTAATCCCAGAACTTGGGAGGTTAGAGGTAGGAGGAGAATCAAGAGTTCATGGTAATTCCCTGGCTACATAGTGACTTTGAAGCTGAGCTAAATGAAAACCTATGTCAGACAAACAGAAGACCACCACAAGGGAGCTGGAGAGAGCACTTGCTGCTCTTATAGAGGACACAGGGATTCTGTTCCCAGCACCCTCAGACACACATGGTGACTCACAACTCCAGTTCCAGGGGATGTAGTGCCCTCTTCTGGCTTCCATGAGCACCAAACATGAATTGCACATACACACATACATACAGGCAAAATACTCATACACATAACATAAAAATAGCAAATTTTTAAAAAATCCTCTCTGTATTAATGTGGGCATGTGTTATAGCTGCTCTGGAAAGCTGTTTGGCCATGTGGTCCAGGACTCTGTGAGGTTTATCCTTAGGGAGCTGGGTCATGGCTACACAGAGAAATAAGTATATTCCCAGCACCTCAGAACAGATGCAGCGTGTGCTGTGTCCATATAGTGTAGTAAGGTAGTACTAAGGAGAGAAGTTGTGACTTACGCTGAACCACAGGTAGACCTGACAAGATGCCAAGTGCAACAGGCCCATCACAGGAGAGAGTATATAACTTACACTTCGTTTGCATTAACTGTTCAGAATCAGCAAATTGGTAGAGGCAGGTGATGGGATAGGGGAGCAGGCAGGACAGTGAGTCACTGCAGTTGGATATGGGATATCTGTTTTCCCCCTTTGAGACAGGTCTCTTGTAGCTCAAACTGGCTCTGTAGTAAGGCTGACCTTGAATTTCTGGGATTACAAGCAGAACCATCACCAGAGTTTGCTTTGAGTGGTGCCAGGGATCAAACCCAGGGCTTCATTCGAGGTAGTTAAGCATTCTATCAACTAAGCTACATTCTTAGACCTCTTTATTGTTTGTTGGTTAAAGGTTGGTTGGTTGGTTGGTTGGTTGTTGGGTTGGGTTGGGTTGGGTTGGTTCTGTTTGGTTTGGTTTGTTTTTTTGAGACAGGGTTTCTCTGTGTAACAGTTCTGGCTGTCCTGAAACTTGCTTTGTAGACCAGGCTGGCCTCAGACTCACAGAGATCACTTGCGTCTGTCTCCCAAGTGCTGAGATTAAAGGCATGTGCCACCATGGCCTAGCTGTTTTTTGGGGTTTTTGTTTTGTTTTGTTTTAGAAGATCTCACTGTATAATCTAGACTGGCATCAAACTGTTGATTCTCCCAAGAGCTGATATTACAATAATAAGACATTTCTTCTTAAGGAGGAAAATGTTCTGGGATTAGACGCTAGTAATGGTTGCATGGCTGTTATCAGTATGCCAAAAATAATGGGATTGTACACTGTTAATTGATGACTACCGATATTCAGTGAAGCTGTTAAACCCCAACAGAGCCAGCTAGCCTTGCCCAGGTATGTTCAACCACAAGGCTGACAGGTATAGACAGTCCCAGGAGACCCCTGGATGCAGGTCACTCCTGGTAGAAAAAGAAGTAGCTGCTGCTTGTGTTGCCAGTTTGCTTTGTGAGTCATTGTTTTGGACTACACAAGAAACTCTTCGTTCTCAGCTGTAGCTGGCCTCAGTGGGGAGCATTTGTCGAGCACCATTTTATTTGGTACCTCTTTGTGGTGCCATCATGCTGATGTGACTGTCTTTTGGCAGCAGTCTTAGTTGCCACCTTTTAAAACAGGTAGCTACGCACTCTGAACTACTTTTTTCTGTTTTAAAGGTAAATCTGCAAGGTTTGGTTTTGTTTTTTATTTGATTAGAACAAGGTCTCATGCAGCTCAAACTACCAACTGAGCTATATCCCTAGCCAGAATTTATTATTTTGTTTTTATTAATTTATTTTGAGAAGGTCTTTGTGTGTATCTCTTGCAAGTCTGGAACTTGCTACATTTACCAGGCCGGCTTTGAACTCATAGAGATCCATTTGCCTCTGCCTCCTGGGGCTGGGATTAAAGAACTGTACCACTATGCTTGGCCAGTTTACAGATTTTAAAAGAAAAAAATTTCTATTTGTTGTTGTTGTTTATGGTGGTAGTGTTGGGGCTTAAGCCTAGAGCCTGGCATGTTAGGCAAGTGTTCTCCACTGAGTTACATGCTACATTACTTTACCATGTTTCTCATGTGCTCTCATTAGTGAGATGAAGGACTTATAGTATCTTTTAGATGAACTAGATTAGCATTAATAGTTGTTTTACTCTATAAAATATTTCTTATATTAAATTTTAAATGTAATAATTGACTTCCTAGCACATGCAAAGTTTTAGGTTTGCTCTTGAGCACTGGATGGCTGGTAATAACCCCAGAATTATGTTTATATGCTTTCAAGTATCTAAAACTCAAAGGAAGGTCAGTTTTCATGTTCTGTTTTTCAGTGATGTGTTGGCATTGCCCATTTTCAAGCAAGAAGATTCCAGCCTTTCCTTGGAAGATGAGGCCAAGCACCCCCCCTTCCAATATGTAATGTGTGCTGCAACTTCCCCAGCCGTGAAACTGCATGATGAGACACTTACTTACTTGAACCAAGGTTAGTGTGGTTTGTCATATATTGACATGTAAAACTCTACAAAAATCTTAAATATTTTGATACTGTAACCAACAGTGCTATTGATAATTAAAAATGAGGTTCTTAAATTGTCTAACTCAGCAAACGCTGTAGGACGTCTTCTTTGCGCCAACAGTGTTATCCATGAACATCCCTTTTATGCAGTTTGTAGTCCTTTTCCTGTCATTAAATGGACTCTTTATTCGTTGAACAATAAGTTTTAGGCTTTATATTTATGGCTAATATTACCAAATATGGAAGGGACCTGAGCCTTTGGCTCATGATTTTAAGCCTAGCTTATGGAAGGCAGAGGCAGGCAGATCTCTGAGTCTGAGGTCACTCTGGTCTACACTGAGTTCCACAGCGACAGAGTGAGACCCTGTCTCTTAAAAACAAAAAAAAGTGGACTTGTAATTTCCCTTAATAAGGAGCTTAGAATCCTGAGGCTTTCTTTATCTTAAGACAGTAGTCCTGTCTGAGGCATGTGTGGTCGCCTCACTTTGCTTTTAATATATAAAAATTATTTGGGGTTCATTTATTGGAGATTTAATTTTCAAATGATTTTATTTAGTAATTTGTTTAGGACTTAAAATTTTCAGAAGTAACTGCATGGGGCAAGGATATTCATTTTAACCTTTTTTATTCCGTTGGCTGACTGTAGTGAGAGTTGCTTAGGCACTGACGAAAGACACGGTTAATTCTTAGCTACTTTAGTAAGAGGTATTTTGTTTGTTGTTGAGGTGTAGGGCTCTAGGTGGATAAGGCAAGTGCTGACCCCATACCAGACCCACTAAGAGCTTTTCTGGAACAGGATCTTGTTCCAAGGGGAAGTTCTGAATGCATTTGTAGTCCTGCCCAGCCAGGTACTTGCGCTTCCATATAGGACAATGCTTTCAGGGTTGCAGGAGACTGAGAGTGAGGTTCCAGTTCCTAGTAGGTTTGGGGCAGGACCTAAGAACTTTGTCCTTTTCTTTCTCCTCTCCCCTCCCCTTCTTACCTCTCTTCTCTTTTGAGACAAGGTCTCTGACTGACCTGGAGCTCACAGAGGTCCACCTGTCAAGTACTGAGACTAAAGGTTAAATTTAGGTGAGGCTGCTACTGTCTTGGGGACCACATTGCCTCCTGCCCCCTCCCTCTGTACCCTCCCCCCTCCCCCAAATCTCTGTCCCCATCCACTTTTTGAAATAATGTCTCACTGTATGTCTTAGTTAGGTTTTCTATTGCTGTGAAAAGACACCATAATCATGACAACTTTTTTTAAAAGATTTGTTTATTATGTATACAGCATTATGCCTGCATGTATGCCTACCTGCCCAGAAGAGGGCACCAGATCTCATTATAGATGGTTATGAGCCACCATGTGGTTGCTGAGAATTGAACTCAGGACCTCTGGAAGAGCAAACAGCCCTCTTAACATCTTCAGCCCTCTCATGGCAACTCTTATAAAGGAAAACATTCTGTTGGGCCTGTCTTACAGTTTCAGAGGTTTAGTCCATTTTTGTGATGGTGGGAAACATGGCAGACATGATGTTGGAGGAGACGAGAGTTCTGTATTTTGATTCACAGGCAGTGGAAGACTGCTACACTAGGCCTAGCTTGAGCAAATGGGACCTCAGTGCCCTTCTCTACAATGACATACTTCCTCCGGCAAAGTCACACCTCCTTCAAGAAGGCCACACCTCTTAATAGTGCCACTCCCTATGGGCCAAACATTCAAATACATGGTCTATGGGGCAATTTGTATTAAATCCACCACACTGTATATCCTCTACTATCCTTGGAACTCACTGTGTAATCCCAGCCGACCTTGAGGCAGAGATGTGCTTGCCTCTGCCTCAGTTGCTGGGATTAAAACTGTGCCACCATGCCGCTCAGAGTTCACTATTGTCATTATTATTATTAATTAGTATTACATTGAATATTTGGGAAAATAAGTACACTTTCCTTGACTTGTGTCTGTCTGTCTGTCTGTCTGTCTGCTGGAAATCAAACCCTGGCCTCATGTGTGTGGAGCAGGTGCTCCGTGGCTTAGCTCTACTCTAGCCTTCCAGCATGCCTGTTGAAGGGTAGGCGCGGAGCACAGTTGGCAGGTATCCAGAGCTAAAGCTCTTATTCACTATCTACTAGGAACTTCCCTTAAGCTCCCTGTTCCCCGACGCCTAGAGATACTCATTAGGACTGCACCATTGGGTAACAAGGAAGAGGAAACTGTAGGTAATTTAGGTAGCAGAAGCTGGGTGGGAGGGGTGTTGTTTTCAAACTGTAGGAGTATAGAGTTTAAAATCTGTGTATTTGCTTGGTTATGTCTGAGTAGACATTTGTATGCAGAGTTAGGTCTCTGACTTTCACCCTAGAGTAAAAATTAGTCCAATCTGGAGTAACTGGTTCTCCTTTGAGCAGGGTCTGACTGGAGTAGATGACTCTTTGCCATGGGCTGAGTCTTTGGAAGGGGATGTATGAGAGTCTGCTCCTCCTTACTGTGCTGTGGATTAGCTCCTTGTAGCCACTGTGGCATCACTCAATCTGCAAGCAAAAAACCTTTCTCTCAAAATATTGTTTATTTAGAGTTGAATTTTACTCAGAAAACATTCTGCTATGAACGCTAATTAACCAATATTAGCTACTTGGCAAATAGGTCTTATGCTCTAGGATCTAATAGCACATTTGTTGACTTAAATTTCTATTAAAATATTGTACACTTTAGAAAAATGAAATTTTAAATTACTTTTGTTTTATTCTATAGTAGATTTCCTTTTGTCTAGTTTTGCTTCTTGTTATTAAAAGTCAGTACTATAGAAATGAGAGACTGGAACTTAGCATAGCAGTTAAGAACACTTGCTGTCCCTCTCCACCCTCACTCCATCCCCACCCCCCATGAGGTAAGGTCTCAGTTGTATGGTTCTAACTGTCCTGGAACTCACTGTGTAGACCAGACTAGCCTCAAATTCAGAGATCTCCTGCCTCTGCCTCCCACGTGCTCCAATTTCCAGCTTTAAAAACACAGAATACTCAGCCATGCTGGGTAGCATGTGCCTTTAGTCCCGGCATATGGGAGGGATTGGTGGGATGACCTACATTCCCTCCCTTGGAATTTAAAATAGGCTGGGCTAGAACTCCTGCCTCAGGCCAGAATTACAGGCACATAGTACCATGTCCAGTTCACCAACCCTTTAAAGACCCATTCCTGGTTTGGGAGAATAAACGGAGTTTTTGTCCAAGAGCAGCAACTCTTGATCTGTCTGTGGGAAGGCATTCAGCTGTCAGCCTCACAGTTCCTTAGGTGGACCATGAAACATCAAGCAAAGAAAGCTGGGGTGCCAGGGCTCCCCGCTCTTATTCTGTCAGCCATGGACTTCAAGTTTCTGAGGGTCATGAAGTAATCCCAAGGGATAAGTTTCCCTTTGTCCGTGAACCAAATGAGCGCTGCTTCTCGCCTCTCACTCCTGCTTTCCTTGGGTGACTCCAAGAGGGTAAGCCCTCTGTTTTTATTGCTCCTTCAGTGACCTTGTTCAAATGGCCTCACCTAACAACTGTAGCCAGAGAAGCCCTCTGTTAGCCTGTCAGCCCGATCTCTTCCTGTAGCTCCAGATGTATCAGTGTGGATCCTTTTAAGTCTTGATCCGCTGTGGGTCTGCTCCTTGCTGTCTTCAGCACGCCTGGGGCTGGCAGCTTTAGCTGTTCTTGATCAGTACTTTGAAGCAGTTCTCAGCTCTCCTCTTGAAGTTTACATCTGAAAGCAGAAACCAGTGTCTCCAGGGAGAGGCCTCTGCTTCTAAACTCTGCTATTAGCAAACGGAAATACGTCCTGTAGCCCTGCCAATCCAAACTGAGGTGAGCAGTGGTCTGGATTTATTTCCATGGAGCTTGACTTTCTCCTTCAGGTCTAAAATTAGCACATACCACCCCCCTCGCCCCCCACCTTCCCAAGACAGGGGTTTCTCTGTGTAGCCCTGACTGTCCTGGAACTCACTCTGTAGACCAGGCTGGCCTCCAATTCAGAGATCTACCTGCTTCTGCCTCTACCTCTGCAGTGCTGGGATTAAAGGCGTGCACCACCACTGCCCAGCTTTGTGAGCACTTTGAGTATTGGACAGACAGCCCTTCAACAAAAATACAAGTTAAAATAGTCCTTCTCTTGTATGTTTGTTAGAATTCCAGAACCCAAAGGTTTGGAATTTAACATAGTGAGAGGTATACACAGGTTGCTTTCTAGAGGCGTAATTACAGTTTGCCATTGCATGAAGTCAGTCCTTGTCCGCTTGACGTTTTCAAGCAGGGGTTCACGCTGGCCCGAAGTTCTCAGTCTTTCTCATCTACTAGGGTGTTGACTTTTAGTTAAACATTTTGATTAATTGGATAACTAACAAAGTTCTTGTGTGATGTGGTGTAACTTTGTGTACTGGTATTTTTCAAAACTGCATCCATGCTTTTTAAAAAATGTTTAGTTTTCAGAATTAAGATTCATTGTTACATTGCAGTCTGTGCCTTAGTTTAAAGTTCTAAAGCTTCTCCTGTCATAAATGCTTTTATTATTCTTTCAATATGATGGACAAATTTAAGAATATTTCTTAGTAATGTATTGTGCCTAGCTGGTTTTTGTTTCTACCAGTTTTCAAGTAATTTGACTGTTTTAATAACCTTTTGCTGATGACTGTAATCTCTAGTTCTCAGCCTTCCTAACGCTGCAGCCCTTTAGTACAGTTCCTCATGTGTGACCCCAACCATAATATTATTTTGTTGCTACTGCATAACTGTCAGTCACTGTTATGCATTATTATGTAAATATCTGATATTTGACCCCTGTGGGGGGGGGTCTCGACCCATAGGTTTAGATCAGCAGATCTAGAGTCTCCTTTGCATTTTTTATAGACCCACAGGATTGATAGGGTGTTGGTAGTTAAGTCTCAAGTTCAGCAGGTACTAGAAAACAGTCATCAGTTTATACCAAATTACATTGTCATTTTTGTTAATAACAACCCGGAAGTAATATTTCTTTTTAATTTTGGGTACATATAATGTATATGTGTGTTTCTTTGTTGGGTTAGGCAGTGTGGATGTGAGTGCTGTTGCCCCTTGAGCTAGCTAGCATTAGGGGAGGTTGTAAGCACCTGACCAAGGACAGGGGATCAGACTCATGTCCTTTGGAAAAGCAGTAAGTGCTCTATAACACTGAGCTATGTCTTGGCTCCTTGTGCTTAATTTTTTTTGCATCAGCAGCTTATTCCTAATTTTCTAAAATAGACCAGTGTTGAGAGAGAGAGAGTGTGAGTGTGTGTGTGAATATGTGTGTGTGTGTGTGTGTGTGAGTGTGTGAGAGTGTGTGTGTGTGTGTGTGTTGTCTGTACAAGTGAAGCAGTGGCAGATGTGGCTTGTATTCAATAACACAGAGAGAGGCTTCCAGATTAAAATTGTTCTTGCTCTATACAAAAAAATGGTTTGTCCATGTTCGTAGTACCATCTGTTATCACCCCTAGATTGGAAACAACACAAAATATACATCACTTGATGAGTGGATAAACAAAATTTGGTCTATGTATGCAATAGAATATCTTCTGGCAATAAAATAGAAAAATGTTACATTTAAGTGAAAGAACCCAATCTCCCAAACCTCACAATATTATGTTTTTGTTTACATAAATGTCTCTAGTAGTCAAGTCCCTAAGAGAGAGATTAGTGATTGTCTAGGGGTTTAGGGGGCGGAGGCGAGCATAGGAAGTGATCCTACTGGGTGTGGGTTTAGGTTTAAGATAATGAAAATGCTCTAAAATTGAAAGGACTGATAGTTGTGCAGCTCTGGCCATATTTAAAATCCCATAAATTATAACTTAAAAAGTAACTTTCATAGTATAAATTAATACTTCAGAAAAGCAGAAACTTGATCTCAGGTAGAAGTTGAGTAGAACAGCAGGTGAAAGTGGACTGAGAGACGACCCCATGGGTAATTAGAACAGACTGCTGTGATTTTTAGAGAAAGATCAACTGGAATTTAGTTCTAGGGCACACTGACAATGTCATGTAGTTGTATATTGTGAGGGACAGCTGAATTATGTAGAGTGGAGTAGTGATCTTTACATGGACTGTTTTTGATACATAATTTTTTTAAATTAGGCCAGTCTTATGAAATTCGGATGCTGGATAATCGCAAAATGGGAGATATGCCTGAGATCAGTGGGAAGTTGGTAAAGGTAAGGACAGTCTGTTTTAATTTGTAATAGATACTGTGGTGTTTGAATAAAGAGGCTATTTTCATGCAAGAGATTTCTTTGGTTCTTTTTTAAAATGCATGTTTATTTTGTGCACGGGCCACTGCCACAGCACACCTTTGGAGACTGGAGGGACCTGGCTATCTGCTTCCATCACGTGTGTTCTGGAACTTGTACCTTATCCTCTGAGCCACTGCTACAAGCTTTTTTATTAAAAAAAAAAAAAATTCAGGTTTGGGATGTTTAGGCTGTATTTTTTTAAAGATTTGTTTATTCTATGTAAGTATTTTTATTATATGTAAGACTGTAGTTTTCTTCAGACACTCCAGCAGAGGGCGTCTGATCTCATTACTACGGATGGTTGTGAGCCACCATATGGTTGCTAGGATTTGAACTCAGGACATTCAGAAGAGCAGTCGATGCTCTTAAGCTGAGCCATCTCTCCAGCCCCTAGGCTGTATTTTTATGTGAAATGGAAATTACAGTTGCTGGGAACCAGAAGGCAGTAGAGAAGTTAACTTATGTATGCAGAGCAAAACCCATCATCACAGCTAATCCCAGACTCTTTTTTTTTTTTTTTTGGTTTTTTCGAGACAGGGTTTCTCTGTGTAGCCCTGGCTGTCCTGGAACTCACTTTGTAGACCAGGCTGGCCTCGAACTCAGAAATCCTCCTGCCTCTGCCTCCCAAGTGCTGGGATTAAAGGCGTGCGCCACCACCGCCCGGCTAATCCCAGACTCTTTAAAGACTTATTTATTATTAGGGAGAGAGAGCATGTGCAGGATGCACACGCCATATGTGGAGGCCAGAGGATAACTTGCAAGTTTCTCTTTGCTTCCATCTTTGCATTCTGGGGCTTGAACCTGGCTTGTCAGGCTTGTTCTGCAAGCATTTTTGCCAGCTGAGCCATCTGACCAGCCCGAATCTCTAATTTGAGAGTATATTAATTTTAAAACTTTCTAAAGATCTTTTATTTTGCTTTTTAAATGTTTCTGTAGTATAACTTGGAATTTCAGTTTATCTACTAACATATCTAAATGAGGATGTCCATCATCCTACATAGAACAGACTTGTCTGCTCAGCCTTGAGGATTGCCTGAGTAGCAATCCTCATACTCTCACATACTTACACATACTCTCACATGGGGCATGTAGGGTGAGTCCTGGCTTCTGTCTGCCTGAGCACAGGGCACGGTAGACATACCACAGCACTAGAGGCAGTAGGTTTTGTAATAAGCTTATTGGAAGGGTAGGGTATTCTCGCACTGTCGGCAGGAGGTTACAAAGCTCGGCTCTCCTGACTGTTGCCATACCAGGGGTCAGACAGGGATCTCACACAGGCCAGATAATGTGTCACTACCCAGTAATCATTCCTTTTTTTTTTTTTGTATATAGTAGAGTTTATTTAGGGCAGAGGACGGGAGTTAATGGGGTAGTGGAGGCAGAGAAAGGCGGAGAGAGGTAGAGGCCGGCCATGACGATGTGGAGAAAGGGGGGAGGGGAAGAGAGCCCAAAGGGGCAGAAGAGCAAGAGCAGGAGCAAGAGGAGTAGGAGCCCAGTAATCGTTCTTTAGAGGAGAGATGACTGCGTTTGTTTTTCTGTCACTGTGAAAGTTAAATTTGACAATTGGAGCATGCTGCTTTTACCAAAAATTAACAAGTATAAAAGGTTGAAATGTTATGATGGAATCTGTAATACAGTTGATTAGAATTTGATGTGTCTGTGTCGAGACCTTTAAAGCTGGATCCAGAAGTGTGCATGTGTGTTTTGGGACAGGGTCTCATCATGTAGGCTGAAGATTGCCTTGAATTTCTGGTGTTTCCGCCTCCACCTGTGAATGCGGGACGACAGGGGAACACCACTGTGCTGTGTGTGTAGGTGCGGGGGTTAGACCCGCAGCTTCATGCATATTTATCTCCAAGTCCCAAAACTTTTTTGTTTGGTTTTTGGTTTACTCTTAGTATTGAGGATTGAATCTCAGGCCCCATGCATGCTAGGCAAACACTGTCAGTGAGCCGGGCAGTGGTGGCACACGCCTTTAATCCCAGCACTTGGGAGGCAGAGGCAGGCGGATTTCTGAGTTCGAGGCCAGCCTGGTCTACAAAGTGAGTTCCAGGACAGCCAGGGCTACACAGAGAAACCCTGTCTCAAAAAAAAAAAAATAAAAAAAAAAAAAAAAAAAAAAACACTGTCAGTGAGAGAAACTGCAACCCCACTGGACTCTGTCTTGTAAGTGAACAAGCCTTCTGGAGCTCCCTGGGTAGACCACACGGGCCTTAAACTTACAGTCTTCCTGCCTCAGGGGTTCTAAGAGCAGAGTTGCTGGCTTGTGCTGTCAAGCCTGGCCTTTTAACTTTGGTATGGTAAATTTTAATCACATCTAGAAGTAGAGAGGAGGTACTGTGAATTCACCTATACCTTTTACGTGATAGCAGGTGTCTCTCTTAAGTTCTCAGAATAGGTTCTCTTGTCAGTGTAAACAATTACCAACAACTTCCTAGTCTTAGTTTCTTCACCTATATGCTCTGTTTTTAAAAGATCTTTTAAAGTAAGTGTGTGTGTGTGTGTGTGTGTGTGTGTGTGTGTGTGTGTGTGTGTGTAGAGTTCTCAGCTGTCAGAAGATTCCTGGTAGCTGGTTTTGAACCTCCATATAGGTGTCGGAAACACAACTTGGGTCTTCACACAGAAGCAGGTCCTTCCTCAGCAGTCAGTACTAGCCGCTGAGCTGGAGCTCCTGCCCTTATACCCTGTGTTCCTTGTGTGCATGTTGGGTTATACAGTTCACTAATTCATGGTTTCAGTTAAGTTATCATCTAAGACTGTTGACATTGATATGCACCAAATGTCAGAATTGGATTTGTCAGTGAAAAGTGGCACGTACATACATTTGTTTGTTTGTTTGTTTGTTTGTTTGTTTGTTTTTGAGATGAGATTTCTCTGTGTAATAGCTCTAGCCACCCTGGAACTCACTCTGTATACCAGGCTGGCCTCAAACTCAGAGATCCTCCTGCCTTCCCCCAACCCCCGTGCCGGGATTAAAGATGTGCATCGCCATACCTTGTTTAATGGGCTTTTTAAGGCAGTTACCTGATTGAGAAATAGCTAGTAGGTGAGACATATTGAAAATAATTCCATCAAGCTAGTTAAAATACCTGTCAGATTAACTTGAAGTGAGAGGGTCATTTTAAGATGTTTTACTTCCAGTTCACCATTCAGTTGGTAACATGTCTGATTATTTTTCTGTTGCTTGTGTTAGATTATACCCAACTATATCCTGAGAGGTAGAATTAAGAACATAGATGATTATAGGATGAATTTATTGAAAATCACATCTTTTTACATTCTATTTATTGGCCCTGTCATCTTTGACTGTACAGCTTAAATTCGGAGACACATGGTATTCATGTGCTATGTTGTCAGAGGTCTTATGGAAGTTGTTAGTGTTGAGCATATTTGATGTGCTGTCTCTCCTTGCTTTTTATTTATGAATGTTGAGGTCTCACTTTGTACCCTAATCCTTATTCCAATAAGACCTCTTTCTATAGCCCAGATGGCTTTGAAGTCAGTATGCAGCCTAGACTGACCTATTACCTAGGTTTCCTGGTCCTACTGCCTCGGCCTCCCAAGTGTTGAGATTGCAGGGCCTGTGCCTGTGTACCTGGTTCTGTTCTTTGGCCTTGGCTTAGTGGCTGTGTACTGGTCTCTGCCCCATGGCCTTGGCTTGGTAATGGCCCCTTTATCTAGTGCTAGTTCTGTAGGTAAAGTCTCCTTTTACCCAGAACATTTAGTTCCTTCCCGTGTTCTTTTGTATCTTCCAGTCAAGCCACTCCCAGCATTACTACTCTTTTGACTTTGTAGTTGGCCTGAGTAGCCTGGCACTCATTATGTAGCTCAAGCCTCAGACTTGCCGTGATCCTCCTCCTTGTCTTGCATGTGCTGGGCTTGTCGGTGGGAACTCTCATGCCTGCCTCTACTTTCTCATATGTATAGAATTGGAGACGGGCTTGTTCAGTTGCGAAGGATGGCCTTGCACTCCTGCTATAGCTTAGGCCAGCCTCCCCAGAGTTAGGGTTATAGGCCTGCATCACTGGCCCTGCGAGAATGGTCCTCTTTGTATAACTTAGTTATATGTGTATGACACAATGTGTGTGTGGAAGTTAGAGGAAAATTTTATTGAGTCAATTCTTTCTCCCCACCTTTATGTGAGTTCCCAAGATCGATCTTAGGTTATCTGGCAAGCACTTTACCCTCTGAGCCATCTTACCAGCCTGTCTTTAATGAAACCTAACCATTATTGTTATTTTTGAGATAGCCCCTAGATTGCTGGAATTGCAGGCATGAGTCACTACAGCTAGTATTAAGATTAATAGTTTACTGCTGTGTCTGGTTATCTATCTATATTTATAATATTTTTTCATCTTTCATAATTCTTTTAGGCAGTTGGTATTTTCTCATAGAAATCTAGTTTCTACTCAACTAATTTCATGGTTGTGTACATTGATTTTTGAATTATAATATTGAATTACTTTAAAATTACACATTTGAGATTTGGACATAATTTTTAGTTGTAATTCCTAGTTACTAAGTACATGTGCCGTAAATCAGGTATCCAAGAATAGACAAGTTCACAGGCGGAATTTTTCTTCTCTTATTTTGGAAATAAGATGTCACTTTAGTAGTCTGTTAGCTTTGAAATGTGACCTACGCTGGCCTCAAACTTGAAGTAGTCCTCTTGTCTCAACCTCTCAAGTGCTGGCATTACAGGTGTAAGAGCCATGATGCCCAACTAAACAGAAGGAGTATTTAAAGCAGAATCTGGGTTTGTATGCTCATCTACTATTGATTAATATGTAGTAGTAACAATAAATAATGATGATAATGATAATAATAGTGCTTTTGAGCAGTTTGGATGCTTACTTTCGCCTTTGTTTTACAGAGCATCATAAGGGTGGTGTTCCATGACAGACGGCTGCAGTACACAGAACATCAGCAGCTTGAAGGCTGGAAGTGGAATCGCCCAGGAGACAGGCTTCTTGATTTAGGTACAGGTGGCCATCAAAAGACCGTGGAAATGAAGGTGCCATGTAGCTGTCCAGTAACATAATTGGCACCGTGTCACATTTAATGCTGGGATGCAGTTGGTGCTAGATCAGTGTTTTGAGAATTGTTTAATGCTAAAGGAGTGAAGTAGCTTTGTGGTGCTAAAGTAACCTTGTGGGTATAAAGTACTCAACCAGGAATTGTATGAACTTGAAGCTGTCTGAAACCTCAGTTGGCACCGTCCATCATATTTTTAATGAAATGAAATATAAGCCATGGTAGGAGAAACTGTGATTCTTGTTAGGTGGATTTGATATTGAAGACAAGGTTGACTACGGAGAACGTTGAAGGGAAGTTCAACATGGATTAATTATTTCCATAGAGCATAATATAGTAAGTTGTAAGTTTGGTTTGTTTGTTTGTTTGATTTGTTTTGTTTTGTTTTGAAATGGGGTTTCTCTGTGCTGCCCAGGCTGCACTTGAACCCCAAGTCTCAAGCCATCCCCTGCACCCCAGCCTTCCGAATAGCTGGGACTCTGCTGTTCTACTTAAGTGTGCCACCTCATCAGTTTCAAATTGTAAGTCTGTTAATTACTTAAAATGGATCCATTTTTTTGTAACTTGTGTTTGAACATACAGATATTCCAATGTCTGTGGGAATAATTGACACAAGAACAAATCCAAGCCAGTTAAATGCAGTTGAATTTCTGTGGGACCCTGCAAAGCGCACATCTGCCTTCATTCAGGTTTGCCTTTTCATGTCTGCCCCAGTCATTTAGAAGATTAAATTCCTGTCTCATGAAAATATTTCCTACTTATAAAGTATAATGTAATGCCTTTTTCTTTTTTAAATACACACAGTTAAAATGGGTTTAGTTTAGTAGATTAGTTGTGTGGACATAAAAGACATTTGGTGAAAAAATATATATATATATATATTTTTTTTTTGGTCTCCATTTAGATGGCCTGGAATTTGCCAGGGAGAATAATGTGCCATTATACCTGGTTTTTAAATTCTATTTTTTATTATTGGTGTTCATAATAGAAATGTCTATGTTTTTCATGAGACACATTTCTCTTGAACAGAAAACTGCTATAAAGGATACTGTTGAAAAAAGTTTCAGGTTTAAATTTTTTTCTAACATTATTTAAAGCATGTTTGTAATAGAACTTTAAAGCCTTCACAAATGAAGAGATGGATTCTTCATGTGTCCATCATGTGGTGTAAGCAGTTACCATTTTTTTTCTCAACTTTTAGTTATCATTGATTTTTTTTTTGTGTGTGTGTGTGTTTTTTGTTTTTCGAGACAGGGTTTCTCTGTGTAGCCCTGGCTGTCCTGGAACTCACTCTGTAGACCAGGCTGGCCTCGTACTCGGAAATCTGCCTGCCTCTGCTTCCCAGGTGCTGGGATTAAAGGCGTGTGCCACCACTGCCCAACTGAATGTTTTTTTGAACAGGGTTTTGCTATGTAGCTCTGGCTAGCCTGGAACTTGCTATGCAAACCAGTCTCAGTAACTGAGTGCACAGAGATCCATCTGTCTCTTCCTCCTGAGTGCTGGGAGTACAGCTATGCACCACCACACCAGGCTCTGCTACACATGTTAAACACACCCATGGTATTTTATCCACAAACACTTCATCTGTCCAAAAGATAACCTTGACCACTTATTTAAAACTAACATGACCACATACTTAAAAGTAATTGTGATGTGTACTATGTGCAGGTTTGTAAGTGGTGGAATTTTAACTACTGTGTAGCTAGTCATTGTATGGAAGGGGATAGCCATTGAATTGTTGACAGCTTAAGTGATTACATCAACTCTAAGGGTCATTAGCATTCAGGGTTTGATTGTCTCCCAGATGTTACCCATAAGTTAATGATGGTGACATGATTCATATTAGTATTTGTCCAATAGAATAATGAGGTTTGTAGTACATAAGAGGTGTAGTACCTGGCCTTCTCTCAGGTTGGGCAGCCATATTTCAGAGTGAACTTTCACACTATATATCTTTGGACAAGGGCATGTCTCTGTAAAGTCCGAAATGACTATGGTCTTGCTGCTTGCTAACTTTTCTGTTGTATCCTGAGATTGTTTTCTGAAGGAGAGAGTAAAATGAATATTGCCCCTGGAATCCTGACAGGACTTAGAAAGGTTACCCTGGAAAGTTTAGATGAATAAAGAATGAGGCTCTAGAACCTGAAAATTGCTCAGGAAAGAATCACAATATGGTGTATACAGAGAAGCAGTAGCAAGAAGCTTGGCTGTCTACAGCAGGGTAGAGGTTGTGGTGAAGCAGGCCTTAGGGCCCTGAGTGCACGGTGTTGGGTTAGAGACAGGTGATACCACAAAGAAGGGTCTGTGCTCTTCTTTCCTCACTAGAGCAAATCCCTCCTGAGAAGTGCCAGAAGGAAAGGACCCAGAGACAGTGGGGCTCTGACAGGGAAGTCTGTATTCAGGAAATTCATGAGATAATTGGACTGTTTGTCCGTTTTAAGGGATCTTGACTGTACATCCATGAGGGAATAAAACAGAAAGAGCCCCAGTGGAAGGTTTTATGAATGTATTTCGGCTTGAATTGTTTTATAGGTACACTGTATCAGCACAGAATTCACCCCTCGTAAGCATGGAGGTGAAAAAGGAGTGCCTTTTAGGATCCAAGTTGACACCTTTAAACAGAATGAAAACGGGGAATACACAGATCATCTTCACTCAGCTAGCTGCCAAATCAAAGTCTTTAAGGTAAACAGTGGGGCCCAGGAGGGACGCTCAGTTTCGCGTGTAAGGCTGTGTGCAGCTAGGTGATTGAAGTCATCTACTTTGTGTTCAAGCCTAAAGGTGCGGACAGGAAACAAAAAAATGACCGAGAAAAGATGGAGAAGAGAACGGCTCATGAAAAAGAAAAGTATCAGCCATCTTACGACACCACCATTCTCACAGAGGTAATACAGCGCAGCCTTTGGCTTTGGAGTGAAGCAGAGGTCTGCGTGTTAGCAGGACCTCACACGCGTGTGGCAACACGGGGATTGGGGCGGTTGGGTGGTGGATTGACATGATATTCTGAGGGTTTGTGGGCACATATTTTTCCTATGTTTGGGGATTTTTATGAGTTTATTTGTGTGGGTGGGATCCTGAATGAAGATGCTGAAATCCCAATCTGAGGTCTCAGACCTGAAAACCTTGAAATTGATAAGAGATTTAAGTGGGGGCCTAGAATGTCCAACTTTTGTCACTGCTGGGGTTTTGCATTTTCTTTTAACTTTGAATCCTATTAGTCATTTGTTTAATTGAACACAGACATAAAACAGGGTTTTAGGTCTTTCTTTGTATAATGAAAAGACATTGATCCCAATCTTTGGTGTTTGTCCAGATGAGGCTTGAGCCTATAATTGAAGATGCAGTTGAACATGAGCAGAAAAAGTCCAGCAAGCGGACTTTGCCAGCAGACTACGGTGATTCTCTGGCAAAGCGAGGCAGTGTAAGGGCTTCTGCTTCTCTTCTCATTGTGCAAGAACCCTTGTGCAGTGTTAGATATAGGACCGACTTCCATGGGAAAGTAAAGCCGAAATTGTTGTTGATGTCCATGTCTTGATTTAATTTGCTTTTGTTTAGCTTTCTGCTTTGTGTTTGTTCCTCATTGAGGAAAATTTCCTAAATCTAACACTTTAAAACGAAACATAAACAATGTTGACCATATTGGGTGGTTTTGGACACTCAGAGATGTTTCCCAACTTGTCCCCTTATTCCCTCTCCCCTTCACACACAGAACTCCTACAAGATAATTGAAATTATATGACTAATTTTATTTTTATTTATTAATTAATTAATTTTTGTTGTTTTGTTTTTCGAGACAGTTTCTCTGTAGCTTTGGCTGTCCTACAACTTGTTCTGTATGCTGTGCTGGCACTGAATTATAGCAATCCGCCTGCCTCCGCCTCCCAAGTGCTGGGGCTAGAGGTGTGCGCCACCACCGCCCGGCTTACTTACCTAATTTTAAATAGCTACTTTTATGTAGTTAATGAAAGTTTTTCTTTTTACAGTAAGAATATTTCGTAGATAGTTAAACAATTGCAGCAGACTGGACATTAACATGTGCAGTACTCCAGGCCACATTCCCCTGCATGCACCGCAAGAATGTGTGTGTGTGTCTGGGCTTCTAAAAGCCTTTTTAACAGCACTGGTAGAAAAACATCTTCGACTGTGTAGTGTTTACTCTTGGCACCTGCACTGTGATGTAATTCTTAGACTACAGTAATGACCTTGCTGCACTTAACACCAGGACCCTCAGGCATAAGCAGCCAGTGAGGGTTTTGGCTGAGTTTTGTCACGTTAAATATAGCATGTCTTTCTAACACAACTTTGTCCGGCAGTCCATGGAGGGTTGTTCTGGTTGCAGATTTAAATCAGCTTACATACCCTTATTAAATATGAATAGTTATATTAAAGGTTTTCTTTAAATAACTACTTTGAGTGTTCTGTTCATTACCGCACTGTTTGTAGTATTGATGTCCCCAAAGTGGATTTTCGATGTTTTATCTTTATCTATGATTAATTGTGGAACTTGAGGGGCAATATCACAAGCACTAACTATCACAGGGATGTCTTTCCCATTTAAAACAATGTTTAAGAGCTTCTTTATGCATGCTTGTATCCAGGGTACTGGGAGCATAGGCTGCATTTTTATCTATATATCTCCCTCCCTCCCTCCCATCCATTTTTAGACACTGGTCCAGCATGGGAACTCACTATGTTGCTCTCATGGCAGTCCTCCTGCCTCAGCCTCCTGGGTACTAGACTTGCAGGAACGATGCCTGTTTTTTTCTATTTTCTTTAACTGGGCTGTTTTGGTTTAAATCAAAGGTGGTCAGAACTACTGAATGCTCCTTTCTCTAACTGTCTGTCCTCCCGTTTTATGTTTTATTATCTTCAGTTGTTAAATGAAAACCTACAAATGTTCTTAATAGTTTTTTTTTTTGAGGGGTTTATGGGAACTTAAGTCACTTGCCTTATAACTTGCCTGTTACAAACTATTTATCTAATTTAAAGAAGTTGGTTCTAGTGTGTTGTAGCCCAGAGCCAATCTGAAAATGAGGATGTCCGTGGTAAATTATCAGTGCATCTTAAGTCATAATATGCAAAACATCAGCAGTTCATGCCTGGGATTTCACATCTTCTTAAGTGCGTCTCCTGCCACCCTGGCTGCCTTTGGTTTGGGTATGATGCTTCTAGTGTTGGTTAGACCGTGAGCTGTAAACCTTTTCAAAATGCAAGGTGCAGATCATAGCTGCAGTACTTCATCTGTCTCTTCAGATGTCTGTGTGAGGTGGGGCGGGGGTGGGGAGGGGGTACCTTTCTTGCAGTATTGGGCAGAACAGTTGGCTTTAGTTAAAGGGATATATATCCAGAAGTCTTGACAAAATCTAAAAGGTGCTGGATGACAGGGTCTCACTGAATTGTCACCCCTACTGGTTCCCAGGAGGTGATGCATAACAAGCCTTTTGTGTGTCTGTTGATCCCTGGCACACCTCTGGGCTGCCATGGCGTGCTGCTGACAGTGGGTCCTCGTTCTTTAATCTCTGTGGGAAACTTCTACATTCAGAGTACCCTGAAACCAGAACCGCCCAGGTCCAGACCCTTGGCAGAGGCTTCAGGAGCATCAGCACTGCACTTAACTCCACTTGCTTTCAACAGCAGGCGCCCATTAGTGCTGCCGTGCTTGCCCAGCACACAGAAGATTCTGATTTTGTCCTCCAGCCCCATAAAGAAAATAAAATCTCAAATTAAAAATTCCTCTTGTGATAATAAAAGCATCTAAATTTGTAGTAGATGAGTGTATGGTGAGTAAATGGGCCGTCTCTACTGTGCCACACCAACTTCCAGTTTGGGGATAGCTGTTTTCTCAAAGAGCTAGCAATAACCTAGGTAAATTTGGTTTGGAGAGGCATTGCTTTGTTATTAAGAGTTATCTAGATGTGTATGTTTGGGTGCATTATAATATGTTTTAGTAGGAGAGCATGGTATAAGAGGAAGAAACTCTTGCGTGTAGTAAGGTGAAAGTCCACACTCCCTTGGTTAGATGTTCTGTAATAGGCACGGGCACTCCACACTGTGTAAGCCGAGGAGAGAGTGATACTTAGTAAGATTAAAAGCAAAGGCTCTACTCTTAAAACAACAGGTATTTTCATTTGGAATGGCATCTATAGTAAGGTCGCTACTAGAGTTGACCAGCCATTAGTTTCTGCTTTGGAAGGTGGTTGTCTCGGGAACAGAATTTGTGGTGATTTTCCTCTTTTTTGAGGGCTCTATAATTGGTCAGATGTGAAGACAGCTGGTGATTTCTTTTCTTTCCCTGTTGATGCTTGTGTTTGGTGACTGCTGAGACATGTGGTTTCTGTCTAGAGAGACTCTTAGGGCAAGCTCTGGGCTTCACATTGGTGGGCTTAACATTTTGCAAAGATTTTGAAAAAGATGAATTTTCCCTTGATTATTTTCAAACTGGCATCCAAATATTCCATTGTTATTTGAACAGTTGCAAAGGAAGCATTTCCTGGCATGATGAGTATTTGTATTTATTAAATTAAAACTTATCTCTGCCAGCCTGGTCTACAGAGCCAAGTACCAGGACACCAGGGCTACAAAGAAAAACCCTGTCTCCCGAGAAAGCAAAACAAAAAACCTATTAAAAATTGAAACTATTATTAATTAGGAGGAAGTAGCCTGCAGAATCCAAGGATCACAAACATTGCAAGTTTCTTTTGTTTAATCCTCAGGTTTACTCTGCTCATCTCTCTTGGTCTCACCTTTGTACTCTGTTGGTTTTAAATGTTGCCTTGATGTGATCACCTTCTTATACCTAGAGGCCTTTTAACAAACTCAATTGCTTTAAAGATTTACATGTTTTTATTTTATATATATGAGCACTTTGCCTGCATGCATATCTGTATACCACATGTGTGCAGTGCGTGGGAGGCCAGAAGATGATTTTGGATCCTCTGAAACTGGAGTGACAGATGGTTATAAATCACCATGTGGGTGCTGAGAACTGAACCCAGGTCCTCTACAAGAACAAGTGCTCTTTCCTCCTGAGCATCTATCTCCAGCCCAGTCACTCCAGTTCTTTACAATAAAGGCCCTGGGTTTTTGATTCAAGGCTGACCTTGAACTCATGGCAGTCTTTCTTTCTTGGCCTCCTGAATTTTGGGATTGGAAGTATGAGTCACCACCACTCCTGGATACAGTAGAGTTTTCTGAATTGGGAAGAAAGTTTTCTTTTCTTTTTTAAGATTTATTTATTTATTATATGTAAGTACACTGTAGCTGTCTTCAGACACACCAGAAGAAGGCATCAGATTTCATCACAGATGGTTGTGAGCCACCATGTGGTTGCTGGGATTTGAACTCAGGACCTTTTGAAGAGCAGTCGGTGCTCTTAACTGCTGAGCCATCTCTCTACCCCACCCCACCCCACCCCCAAGTTTTCTTATTTTAAATTTAGGGTCTCATGTAGCTGAGGTTCGCCTTAAACTTTTGATCATCTTGCCTCCACCTCCCAAGCCTGATTACATACATGTGCTACCAAGCCTGGCTTGAAATTTAATCTTTAGATTTTCTTATGACTATAGATTAAACTTGGATAAGAAATTAAATATTTGTGTGTATGCCAGCAACCTGAGTTCTGTCTACAAGGCTCAAGTGGTAGAAGGAGAGAACAGACGCCCCAAAGTGTCCCTTGACCTCCATATGGATGCCATGGCAAGTGTGCGCACATATAGACGCACAAACATACATGTAAATAAGTAAGTAAATCCAGTTTTAAAAGGAAAAATTCATTAGGACAAGTTTATTAAAACAATTATACAAATTTTAATGAATAACTAATAAATATAAAAATGGACAAAATAGATAAGACTGGCATTTGCTTGGTTGTGCAGAGTCTTGAGACCCCAGTGCTAAGGTTAGATGTGATGTCTTTCTCCTCTCAAATGGGACCAGGCTGATTATAAAGGGGGGAACCCTTGAAACTAGCATCCTCAGCAAGAAGACCTGTAGAGAGAATACTGGTTGTTACTTGGACCTTTGTGCAGCTCAGAAAGGAAAGTTCCTCCTTGATTACTGTGCCCTCCCTGCTCAGCATACTCTGGACCTTGGCTTATTCAGATTTATAACTGTAATGTGTTTCTGAATTTTGCTTAAGGTTGAGAGATATCCAGTTTGCCAAATCTTTTTTAGGAACCCACACACACTCCTGGCAACATACCCACAAAATTGATAAGCTTGCTAGCTATCCTGTTCAGTAAATCTTATATCATAGTAGGTGCTGATGGGTGTTGAAGAGGCTGCTCCCTGGCAGGGATTAGGAGCAATCAACAGGACTTAGCCACACCCCATCACTGTGTAATGTCAGATGTTGCTTGTGAATCTTTGTCTGCCATTTTGGAACCTTGAAACCTTGAGATGTGTTTGCTGGATCATCTGAAAGAAAATACTAGAAGAGTGTGTGTGTGTGTGTGCGCGCGCGTGCATGCATGTAAGCTTTCAGAAAACAAATGTCTATAAATGTTGCTGCTGTCATCACTCAGGACACCTTTAAGCTAAATGACTGTCTTTTGCTGCACAGGGTGAATTTGACACATGTGATGGGCACTGGGCATCTTGTGTTGTATGAGTTTGTATGGGGTCAGTTAGAGACCAGATTACAAAAGTGCTTCTTCCACACATTTAAAAAGCATGTTGTTAACTCATTTCTGTTTCTATCCCTAGTGTTCTCCATGGCCCGACACCCCTACAGCTTATGTGAATAACAGCCCTTCCCCAGCGTCCACTTTCACCTCCTCACAGCAGAGCACGTGCAGTGTCCCAGACAGGTACCTGTTTGTGTGGCCCTGTGCTTGAACCTAACCATTTCTCCTTCAAGTCCCCATCCATGTGGCCTTTATGTGTGTCTGTGTCAGGTGTTAGAAAATAGCCCATGCTTGGCTACTGTCGGGCAATGTTCACCTGACAGCCTTTGTGTACCTAGTCTGTGTCTCACACATAACACGTTGACAATTACAGTAACTGCAGAAAGTAGGCAGAGAAGCATTTTCTTCAGATACTGAAACAGAAAGATTTCCAGTTTGAGGTCAGCCTCGGGGACTATATAACAAGATCCTATCCGACAAAGCGGCAAGAAGAGCTTTTAAGATAGAGCCAAGGAATTGTCTTTGGGAGATTTAAGAAAGCATTAATAGGGTTCGGTTAAGGACCTAGGGTGAGTGGTTGATGGGAGGTTCTGATATGAATATATTAAGATTACATTGAGCCACCTTTATTCCCAGCACTTGGGAGGCAGAGGCAGGCGGATCTCTTAGTTCGAGGCCAGCCTGGTCTACAGAGTGAGTTCCAGGACAGCCAGGGCTACACAGAGAAACCCTGTCTGGAAAAACCAAAAAAAAAAAAAAAAAACCCCACATTGATTACAAAGCACAGTGGGCTCTGAGTTACCTCATGACTCAGGTTATTTTTGTACTGTTTCTTAAGCAAATGTAGTTTTAGTTGGACATTTAAGATTTAAAGGAAAGACCTTTGGTTTTTTGGGTTTTTTTTTTTTTAAAGACTGTAATGGCTTTCGAATCAAGACCTCTGGATTTCGTTAAGTGTGTTATCTGCCTTTCATAGCTGAGAGTCCAGGGAGCTCGAATGGGAGCTTCATAGGCCCGAGGCCTCATAAGCCTCTGGTTCCTAAAGTCTTGCTGGAGGACAGTAGTTCAGAAGTTCCTGCTTTTAGGAAGTTTCTTATGGGACAGAAAAATTAAGAAAGCTTGAGATGGCAGGGGAAAGTTCTCTATGTAGGTCTTTTGTTGACAAGATCTGGTAAGAAAAACTACAAAATCTCACTTTCCTTCTGTAGAGATGGGAAAACTAGCTAGGAGCCAGTTTGCACGTAGTGGTTATATCTACAAGTAGAAAAATTCTCATGGACCAGGGGGACCAGAGAGCCAGTGTGTAACATACAAGAAGTCTCTTGTGTTTCCTGTCTGGGTGTGTGAGCAAGTGGCTGTGGTCTTAGAGATGAGCTTTGAATTGTATGCCTTAGTTGTCTAGATGTTTCCTGGGATCCCACTATGTTTCCAGCTAGGTTCCACTTGCTGAGATACATAAAGAACAGACAAATCCTTTTGGAAGGGGCTTAAGATCTGGTGAATGGAGAATCCTGTAAGGCCTGGGACATGGGAACAGTCCTGAGACAGGAACCTTGCTCAGCAGTAGGGAGGTGCACGGTCTCTGCACTCATTTGCAGTTGTAGTTTTTTGACTTGCATATGTGTTTCATTTCCTTTACTCATGGATGGATATATTAACTAATGAGGAAAATTCGTTTATTTAATTAGGATCACTGTTTCTTATAGCCTAATTTTTTTCTTAGAATGTTTTATGGCTATTTTTAGCTGTTTCTCTTATTTGATTTCACATATTTTCCTAACTAAAATGAATGCATACTGTCTCCATTTTCCTGGCACGCAAATAAAGACTCAAGGGAACACTTCCCAGTACCAACCTCGCACATGGTGGTGTTGCTGTTGTGCTTACTTCCCGTTGGTCCTCTGACTCTCCCTACTGTGCTGCTTTCTTGTTGCAAGCTTACACAGCTTTTCTACACTGTAGTCCTATCTCAAACTGCCTGTGTAATAGATAGCATAGCCTTCTATTTCTTGACTTAAAAATAAATTAAAAACCATTGCTTCTTTTCCTTTCTCCAGCAATTCTTCATCCCCAAATCACCAGGGAGATGGAGGTGCACAAGCATCTGGGGAAGTAAGTATCTTTCCTTAAAACCATTAAATATAAAGATTCTAGCCTAATTATGTGGGTTTCTCTGTCATCAGCTTGTGTTCTGACTTCAGATTTTAAAGCCTTTTGAGTTTTGCTTAAATATTCTTCATGACATGCCAATGACTTTTTAAAAGCTTGAATAGTTTTATCTATGCTCTTTTTTTTTTTAATTAATAGCAAATTCAGCCTTCAGCTACAACCCAGGAAACACAGCAGTGGCTGCTCAAAAACAGGTTCTCTTCCTACACAAGACTGTTCTCCAACTTTTCAGGTATGTATATATGTGTGCATGCATGAGAACATTTTATTTGTATGTTTTCCTGCTTTTGTTAACTAAGAATTTTGAAACTTTTGAAATGATTTTAGATAAATCTATTATTAACAAGAAAAAATATATTATCTCTCAGTTTTCCTCAGTTGTATCACCCTGTTAAATTCTTCCAAACCAGGAAATTCCACTCATTGTGGGTGTATTTAGTTCTATGTGGTATTTTCATTCTATTTATTTTTATTACTTTAAAATTGTGTGTGTGTGTGTGTGTGTGTGTGTGTGTACACGTGTGTACACTCGCGCGCGCGCCTGTCTCTGGGTATATGCATGTGAGTGTAGGTGCCCACAGAAGCCAGGCGTGTCAGATCCCCTGAGGCTGGAATTATTGGTTATGAGTTCCCCAACATGGGTGCTAGGACCTGAACTTAGGCCTTCTGCAAGAGCAGCATGTGCTCTTAACCAGTGAGCATCTCTCCAGCCCCAGTGCTAACTTTGAGATAATATTTTGCTTAATGATAAACTGGAAAGACATTTGGGACATGATTCAGCACATGTTCTTTCAGTTTCTCATAAAACTATAGTATACTGTTGTGAATAGAAGTCAACACTAATACTGTGGTTGTGTAGATATGTCACTGTGAAGTGAGTATAACTCTATGCATCTACCACTGCAGTTAAGATACACATACATGTAGGGTGTCTGTCTACACAGGCACTGTATCTTGCCTCGTAGTAAGGTCATTCTTCCACACACATTGAACGGCCCTGCCTATGATTGGTCATTCTGAGAATGTTAAACAAATAAAGCACTATAGTATGTGACCTTTTGAATCTGACCGTTTCTTCCTTGGCCTTATGAGCTCAGGTCCCATAAGGCTGCCCTGTGTCCTGTGGCTTGAACCTTTTCACATAGAGCAATTATCTCATTTGTGTGGCTTTGAGACAGCCTGTGTGTGTCGGAGACAGCCTGCTCTTTTTCTGCACAGGAAACTAAGGGAATGTTCTGGTAGGACTTTAAGTGTCAAGCAGCATTGCCCCAGGTAGTGGGGATGCAGGAGAGAGCATGGAGGAAGCAGGGCAGGCCTTGTACTTTTGCCCATAGTTCATTTGCTAACGAGTGCTGACCAAACATACTGAAAAACGCTGGGCCACAGAGATGTGGCAGCTAGCGTTCCTTTTACTTGTGTATGGAGCCGATGAAATAGTTTAAGAGGACAGACATATCTGTGCACATGCCCAGAGGAAAGCCTGGTTTTACAAACAGTGATGTTTTTATTATGTCATTTATTATATTGTTTGTGCACTGGGTACTTATTCCTCATGTAGCTTTTGAACTCTAAAATTAAAATTCCATGTAGAAATAATTTGCTTACTGGGATTCACATTTTTATATGATTTTAAATAAAGCCTTTAATGTGTGAAAAGCTAGAAATTACAGAATTCAGTATGAGAGACAGATTTTATGAGCCCTGGCAAGTGGATGAAGAGCAGACATAGAACAGCCTTTTGATATCTGGGACTTGCATGGTACTGCATGTTCTGTGGAGCCGTTAGACTTTTTTCCTTGTATGCAGTGATCACACGGCCTGGCATTCTGCATTTTCCTTCACCTGGGGGCTTCCTTTGGAGAGTTCATGCTGAGCTTCTCAGGCACATCACCTGAGCCTCAGCACTTAAGAGAATGGCAGACAGTGAGGTCTCTTAAGGGATCAGTCACACGTCAGGGCTGGGATGCACCATCACCAGCTGGGGTATATCTCTTCTTGAGTTACAGATGTCCCAACTGGGAGCGCTACTTCAGAGCTGTGTGGCCCCAGTAAACAGAGAACTCTTTCTAAGAGTGACTCCGTACGGGCTCACTCACGTTGTGGGAGTTAGGCTTCTCTGGTTTTTATTTCTTTATGAGCTAGGACTCTGTCAGGTTCTTTCATTTGAGCCTATGAAACTGAGTGAGTGAGTGAGTGGGTGGGTAGGGGGGGTGAGTGAGTGAATTATAACCCCATTAACTTGCTACATACATATGGGAGTAGATGTTTATTATATGAAGTCATACCTTAATTCTGGAAGTATGGGTCTTGAGTGATATTAAGTAAAAAGATCTTGTATACATCTCCGAATATAGTATTGAGTACATGAAAGACTTCCTCTGACTACCCCAGTGTCACTGCTGCCCAGTGCTTGTTCAGCCTTGTACCCACTTCTTCCTTACACACACTGCCCTGTGTGTTTTTGATGCTTTTAAGGCAAATCCTAGACACCAAGTACTTATGGAAGCAGTCTGAAGGGAGAGTGATGTTCTAAGCTTTCCTGTTAGAACAGGCTGTGGGATGGAACTTTGTAGTATCTAACTTGATATCGTACATTGTGCTGTAATGAAACCCGCCCTCCACTTTGCTTCTCACTCACTGGTGACTCTGGGCAAGTTCCCCAGACGTCAGTATTCCATTTATGTTTTTAAAAAGGAGAAAAGAAGCAGCAGGGTTTTAGGGGTGTCAGAAACATGGTTATCCACAGCCCAGCAACAAGGAAAGACAGGCAGTATAGGAGTCTTGTGTTGGGAGCAGACAGGCCATCTGGCCATGGTCGCTGATTTATCAACTTCTGGCACCTTGTTACCACAGCACGTTGTTTCTCTAAGGGACAGATGTGTGTCCCTGTGTTAATCATGGGTGTGTGTGTAATCCAGGACACCTGCTGCTGCGCAGAAGGACAGAACCGTGTGGCGAGGTGCCGTCAAGCAGCAGCTCTAGCCGTCCCTTTCTTGCTTATTTGAGGATTTCTGCTGTTTTCCAGGTGCGGACTTATTAAAGCTGACAAAAGAGGACTTAGTTCAGATTTGTGGTGCAGCCGATGGAATTCGGCTCTATAATTCCCTGAAGTCAAGGTAAAATATTATAGACTGTTTCGCGTGAGCTGGAAGTGGACTTTCTCTGCGTGGGGGATTTGGTGGGCAGAATGTGTTTCCACGCTAGGTTGGCGTGTGCCTGTGTGCGCCCCCCAGCGCTGTGCTCACGAGAAGACTGTTTTGTGTACACCTTCAGGGCAGGCACTGATGAGGGCAGAGGTAGACTAAGACTGGTAGCAATGCACATGGGCAGGACTGATTTCTTGAAGACGACTGGGTTTGTTGCCAAGAAAACAAAACTTCTAATTTAGGTGAGCTCTACAGAATCTATGGTTTTCAAGGTCATGATTATTGTTAAGCAGTTATTAAATGTGAACTTGTAACTGTCAATTAGAATGCTAGAACTGTGACTGTGCTGGCTTTGAGACCCACTGCTGCCATTACTGTCTCTAGACTTGTGTGCCGAGACTTGAGTAAACTCCAGCCTTACTGATTTCAAATTGCTTAATCAATCTTAAAACTTAAATTTACCAGCATCTGACAGACCATCTCAATGGTTTAGAGTCTGGACCTGTGATAGTTGGTGTGAGGTGTGTGGTTTTTATATTTTTATTAGAAAATTATTTTACATAATGAAATAACACTGTAAAGTTCTCACAAGGAAAACTAGACTGTAGATTCCTGTAGTTGTTGACTTGTATGTGCTGAGGCAGCTTGCCCTCACAGTCTCATTGATGGCATCTTCTGATTACAGGTCGGTTAGGCCCCGCTTAACCATCTATGTCTGCCAGGAGCAGCCGAGTAGCACGGTGCTGCAAGGGCAGCCACAAGCTGCAGGCAGTGGAGGTGAAGGTGGCGGAGGGACGCCCTGCGGTGGGTATTGAGGGCACTTCCTTCCCGGTCTCCCTCAGACTGTCTGATGTGAGCGCAGGACTGCTGAGCTGACAGGAGCAGCTGTAGGGCCAAGTCCTGGGGAATGGAGGAAGCTAGAACCTTCTTTGTCCTCAGCTATGCTTGCTGTAGATCTCTTTTTTTTTTAATATGACTTTTATGTAAGAAATTCCCAGCAATCAGTACAATAACTTGAATATGTTGAGGCCTTTCTGGGTGAATGTCACATTGGTAGCTTGCTGAGGAAAGAGGTAGTTGTTTTGTTTTTGTCTGGGGCGGGGGGTTCCCCTCCATTTCACTAACTAGGGGATGGGGATGTCGGGACACAACTCCTGACTATCACACATGAACAAAGACGGTCGCTGTAGCAGTGCAGACCCGCCTGGGGTGAGCATCCATTGTGTTCCATGCAGGCAGGATGGTGGGAGCTGTGTATTTGGTCAGCATAAGCACAAGCTGTATGGTTTACCTTCTGACTAAGGCAGGCTTCTTTGCCTTGCAGATTTATCTCAGTTGGACAGTATGAAGCAGTCTGGCCTGGCCCGTCTCCTTTTTCCTCCCTCCTTTGATTAGAAACACTTTGGGGGAACGAGAGGTCGGGACCAGGTCTTACTAGGTAGTCTAAGCTGGCCTGGGCTCGGCACTGCCATTCTCCTGCGTCATCCTCCAAAGCACCGACATGCTGTGCTGAGCTCAGCACGCCCTGCTCTCATTTGTGTGGTGATAGCAATGTCCCCTCTTCTCACATTCTGAAACAGAATGACGGTGACTTACTTTCAGCTTCAGGGAAACATTCTAAGAGCTACCTGATAGTCCTGGAGCTCCTGAGAAATGCCTCAGGGCTTGGATTTAAATGAATGAAAGAGCAGTAATCACAACTGTGGCTTTTAAGACCAAGGACGTAAGATTCTTAAAGGAGCTCTCTGTATCCGCGTCATAGACATCACTCACATTTTGCCAGGAGTGTAGCATTAGGGAATATGTGTTCTCAGAGATGAGTGTTGTAGGGGAGTAGGTGGAGACATGGGAGACCATTCAAATTTAGTGAGCTGAAGACCAGGTAGTAACACTTCAAACACAGGGCCTTTTCTGCAGTGAACTCTGTCGTAGCCTTGAAGAAGCCACAGAGGGCATGTGAACAAAAGCTTTGACCCTGTTCCTATAAACAGGAAGTTGTGTCCACTTTATTAAAAGAACCAGAGGGCAGGAACGTGTCCCCAAACATTGATACGGTGATCCTTCAGTGTTGCCTTTAGTTTTGAGCTCTAATTCTAAACTTTTCTAAATGTGTAATGAGTTCTGTTCCTGTGCGTGGTGGCACTGCTCACTTCCCGGTGAGGCCCATATCCGGTTTGAGTCAGTTTGAGCAGGACATACAGACTCAGAGTGCCGCTGTGTTCGAGGCACGGACAGAAATGTCAGTGAATGTTGAACTGAGGCTGGGACTTCCTAAGGAAGAACCGGACTTCATTTTCTGTTTTCTTATTTTTCATAGGGAGCTGTCTCAATTTCTGTGTATACTGGAGGTGACACAGATAATTTTTAGACTTATGTCCTCATTTGGAGGATTACTGGTTTAGACTCCTTTTAGAGTTTTTTATGCACAATTAGAAACACTGCTTTTTTAAAAAGCTTTTTTATGACATAAATTATAAAGCATGCTCCTCCCATTGTGTCTGCAATAGGACATTGTAACCATGTACAGTTTTTCACCCTTTGCTCCAAACCATTACCCTGAGTACTCTGATCCCAGATTCTTTTCTTTTATCCCTCAATATATGAAGCTGTTGTAGAAAAATCAAAGTCATATAGTTTTATACAGGGGTTAGCATTTATTACACATGAGCATAAATAACATTCTTATACTTCAAATGGGTGGGTAGAGAATTTAAAGGGGCAAAAAAATGTTACCTTGTCCCTGTTTCTAAATTTGAATTTTATTATTTTGGCAATTTGAAAAGATAGACTGTATAGATCAAGTATAAAACATCAAATAGTATTGTTAAAATGCTATTTTTCTTTTTTTCAGTTTATCATGCAATCTACTTGGAAGAAATGGTTGCCTCAGAAGTTGCTCGAAAACTTGCCTCGGTGTTTAATATTCCTTTCCACCAAATTAACCAGGTTTACAGACAGGGCCCCACTGGCATCCACATTCTTGTTAGTGACCAGGTAAATCAAACAGGTGACAGTCCCCTCCCGCCACATGGGCAGAGTGTTGGAATGTGAGAAATGCTGTTGGCCCCTTTTCCATAGTCACTTTCAAGTATAGCCATTTTTAAATAGGTGGAATCAAAATAGTGTCGTAGTAGCAGAAGGAATACAGTCAGGGAAGGCGGGCTGGTTTGTGTGTTTGGCAGACTTTGGTCCTTCCTTTGAGGAGAGGCATTAGGTATGTCCTCCTCTTGCACACTGTTCGAGGAGCAGCATTTTTAAGCATTTACTAGTAGACATACAAGCCGCCCGTGCTCCAGCTAGGCTCACTGGCAAGCAGCAATAGTAGGAAACAGCCTGTACATCCTCAAGTCAGTCTTCACAGGACCTGGCTCCCTCATGACAGGTGTGAACTTACTGTCTCATACTGCTGAAGGGAATGGTTAGCATTGTGTAAGAAAGGTACATAGATTATGCTGTAGTCCTTTAACTATAAATTTAAATCATTTCTGGTCAGTTAAGGACTGATCTTATACTTACATGTCTGCTTTATCCTTTTAGATGGTTCAGAACTTTCAAGATGAGACTTGTTTTTTATTCTCTACAGTAAAAGGTACTTTTCATATGTGTGTGCCCTTGTGTGTTGTGACCATGAAGGACACTGTGCCCTGATTAGAAGCTCTCATGTATGTGTATACTCTTGACAGGGATATCTTTGCAAATTTTAAAAGAGGTTGGAACATGGGTGAACAGTATTTTTAGTGTTCGTAATAGAAATTAGCAAGCAATATAGCAAGGGTTGGTTTTTAATAGATGACCTGAAACCAAACAGTCCCTTCACCGTTTGCTGAGCATTCTGTCCAAGACAGTACTCTGTCGGTGTTTGAATGAACAAGAGCTCAAGGAATCCCATTGTAGTGGGGGTGGGGTGGGGAGTCAGAATTGGCCACAGGCAGAGCAGCTGACCAGTGTTGGGTGTCATGTCGGGCTGTGGAGTGGGGTAAGCATGGAGCTGCCACAGACAGCTTTCTGAGGAGGTGTTCTGGAAGGAAGAGCTGGCCTCTGGGTTGACCCAGGGCAGGGTGGGACTTCGCAGAAGAATGCACTTGGCTTCTGTGAGGGTGGGTAGAGCACAGTGGCGTCAGGGAGAGAGGCAGGCCCTGGCATGCAGTGATGGCAGGTGACAGTGGTCATCGGCTCTTCAGATGTGTTGAGAAGTCAGTGAAGTGGCTTAAACAAAGGAACAATGGGATTGGGGTTTCCTTCTACTCTCACTGTGGAGACAAATGACAAGATGGCAATACTGGAACAGGGAGTTCATAGGGACCAGAGGCAAAAGGAGTGTATGGACTCCTGGGTTGATAGAGGAGTAGTTGTGACTGCCAGGCCTGGTGGCTGCCTCGTCAAAGAGCAAGTCAACTTGGTATGTCAAGCAGACAGCTAATTGTACCATTCTGAGGTGCCTTGGGTTTGAGGTACTAATTTAGAAATTTTCAGATGTCACTGTGACTAAAAGCTGGGCAGGGTGTACAGAGCTAATTAGGGAGCAGTGTTGGAAGAGATCCAGGCCAGGTCAAGTGAGCTCCAAACTACAAGGTTAGCGGGGAAAGGCAGAACATGGGTTAAGACCAGTTATAGTAGCGTCAGCACAGACCCCACCCCTGAAGAGGAAGCGGCCTTGAGTCACATGGTAGTGACTCTGGAAAGATGCTGGCCAAAGGGGTTTGAAAATACAATTTGCTTTATACTTGATTGGCCATCAAGCTACCTTATGTGGACACCTGCACATATGAGACAATAGTGACTTGGTTCACTGCTTAAATGAAGAAACATCTTTAAAATGTAATGGCTTTTATTTTGCAAAATTAAACCCAAGAAGCTCCTGTTTCCTCCGGAACTTGTGTCCTGTGAAGCCAGTGAGTGCTGCAGCATTCGTTCTACAGCGTCTCTCTCCAGCCTTAGTTTTCCTCATCCACATGGAAACCTTCATTTCCGTCTTTACGGATGCATTTACTGAGGAGTTTGCAACTTTCTGAGGCTGTTAGGTCTTTGTAGATCTGCCTCTGAGGGTCAGTTTTCCAGCAGAGACATCCATCTACAGCAGACCCTGCAGGCTACCTGCACGCTCGTTCTCTGCAGGCTTTCTCAGCTCTGTTCTGCCCTAGCATACGAGCGCATCTGCTGCTGCTCTCTTGAGCCCTTGCCCTGTAGAGCTGGCAAATGGTGCAGGCTGGGCGGGCTCCCTGGGCAGGGTTACAGGAAATGTGGCTGAGGGAAGAGGAGCCCTCCGCAACGGTGCAGTCAGTTTTAATGCTGTTTCTCTTCTAAGCTTAGTTAGAAGTTTTAACACACACCCGCTTTTCTTTTGCAGCTGAAAATAATGATGGTATTCACATAATTTTGAAGTGATACCTTATACAGACTGAACTCTATTCAGTACCAAATAAAGTCATGCTTAAAAGTGTGTGAAGACTGAATCCAAGAAGTCTTGGGATTGGATTTTACTGTGAAATGTTTCATATTGAAAACACAAGATGACCTTCCTAATGAGCTGCAGGAGAGACAAGTCTCCTCTCTGTCACTGCCACAGCCCCAGCATCCTCGTGAGAGCGAGCATGTCAGGTGACATGCAACCCAGCTTCTAGCCCTGGTGGGCACAAGCACTTGCTTCCCTGGCAGGGCCCAGTGGACAGAGCCCCTCGGAAGCAGTCGCTGCTGCTTTTCACACTGTATGCGGTTTGAATTGAATGTAAAACTCAACCGTGGGCATTTACCTTTCTGTGCCAGTTTGGCTTTTGTTACCTGACCCTCATGCTGACCTGGGGAGGAGCTAGGGCTGCTCTGGGGGAGCTGCTCTGTACTGGGCTGACACGGCCGTATTGGTCAGGTAAGAGGCTGAACACCTTCTCAGAAGCGATCATGTCTGAAGGTGGATCAGAGGATCCACCACATCAGAAGGGATCATGCCAGACCAGAGAAGAGCCGAGAAGACAAGCAAACTGCACTGTCAGCCATGCCTTGTGCGAGGTCAGTGTAAACCCTAACAGGTACAGAGACTTGGGCGTTTGGCTTTCACTTCCAGTTTTAGCATTTTAGTTTCTGGATTTCACCTTTGAAACCTCCTTGCCTTTTAAACTCATGTGGTTTCCTTTTCTCGTCTCCCCATGCCCCCACTTGAGCCTCCTGGAGTCCCAAGTAGCTGGGACTCCAGGTGTGCACTCACTTGTCTTGTGCCTGCTCTGTTCTTAAACATGTCTGAAGCCCTTCCCCAGACATCAGAACTAGGTGATGAAGTGGGGGAAACAGTATCATCGTTGATAGTTTCTGATGATGTTAAAGGGATTTTTTTCTTTTTTTTGAATGAGACAAAATTACCCATGGAAACACTAGATGTCATAACAAGACACTAAAATGTACCATAAACCTTCCCTTTTCCCCCTCAAATACTGAGTTTCAATGCAATCATGGATAGATTGATTGGTGAGGGCTCTATTCTCTGCGTCGTTCTTGCTTTGTCCGTGACAGGTGTGCCCGTGAGTCATGCGTGCTTGCACGCCGCCATCACCTCTCCTCTCACTCACGACCTCTCTTGAGGCCTATAGCACATCCGAGATTTTAGAAACTTCTTTCCATTTTAATTCTGTAGCATCTCTGCTCGTTTGCTCAGCTGCTGGCTGTGACTGCGCTCGTCTGACCCTTGCTGTTCAGGTGGGTAGGAATAATTAAGTTTTAAGTGAAATCTCTTCCAGAAGACAGACTACTTCAATGGGTAAAGGCTTTAACAGCTTATTTTATTCATACTGGGGGTTAATTACTTGCCACAAAACAAACTCGATATTTCCCTCCTGGGTGTGGCGGTGCTGTAGCCCTGCAGGCCCTTCAGGAGGGAGCTCCTGTCCCTCCTTCCCTTTGCTTTGTGTGACCACATGCTTCTGTACCATTCGCTCACTTGGGAAAGAAGTGGATTTATCTCCTAATTAATTGTTTTAGAATTTTGCTTGTCTATTTAGCTTTCCTTTTTGGATCTCATGATTTATGGAACAATAAATGTCATTTAATGCTGTGTGCTATTTTGAATTCCTTATCAGGTTTTAGAAGTGGGGTGAAAGTACTTACAAGCTCCTCAGACTTGAAATTTCACTGAGCAGCACGAGTGCTAGTCCGTCTCAGTGAAACTGTACGTGACCCACAGCACCAGCAGTTGCTACTTTGGTTATAGGATGTACAGTTCGGTGAAATAAATGTTTTCTGATTGTTTTGTAAACGTGTCGCTCATTTGAAATCTAAGTTGACTAGTGTCATCTGAGGTCACATGGGGTCAAGGGCTGCCCTCAATGTGCATGGTGTAAGACGGTCACCCCGATTTCCACAAAGGTGATGCAATTCAAGACACTTAGTTACAGGAACTACCTGCTGCATACTTAGAGAAGACGATCAGGCTCTGCTAGGCTGGAAGTCCACCATCTGCAGTGGGCCGAATTCTAGAGCTCAGAAAAAAATGTAGATAGTTGTCCCAGATATTTACTAGAAATGAGTTTCATGACTCACTGGACTAAGCATCTCCTCCATCAGTCACACCCACCCTCTACACAATGCAGCCATTAAGTAGCTGTTGTGATAGCCATACAGCAACATATCAGGAGGCAGCCGAACCTGTCATCTCACAGTAGCTAATGCTTACAAGGAGTCATTCTCCTGATGAGTCTCCAGGATGTGAATGTATCTGCTTTCCCTCCTAGAATGCGGCTGAGACCCTGTCTGTACAAATGCTTCAGCACTGTCCGCCGAGGCTGAAGAAGAGCTCATTTTTGCAGTTGTGGTGGGGAGTGGTCGCTGGAAGGTTCAGCTACCGTTGTTAATACTGAAGGTGGGAGATCTCGGTGGCACAGAGCAGCAGCACCATAGTGTAAGACAGACAGCATCCTGTTCCAGTCCCAGGGACAGAGCGCCTGCGTTTGCAAAGTGGGTTTGCTCTAATCTGACTCCAGTGAGCACGGTGAGGCTCTGAGTCTGAAAATTGCCAATACTTCCTTCATTTGACAAGCTTTAAAAGAGTTGATATGATTTCTAAAAATTCAGAGTAAATTAAAAAAAAACCATTCTACATGCATCCGTTCATTATTTTTACTTGATTATAGATAACTTAAGCCTTAATTCTGGGTTTCCTCAAGGTTCCCGAAAATTTTTTGAGAAGTGTGGACATAATTGGCTTTTTTTCCTTTAACAGAAATGCACTATATGCTGTAGCATATGGCAGGGCTTATAATTCCCAATGGATCAATGCAAAGGGGGTTTGGTCCCTAGAGTTGGGTATGATGAGCTGACATAAACAGAAAGATGAAGATCCTGCCCCACCCGACTTAGAGGCCTTGTTTCTTTGGTGTCTTACGGAAGTATGTTAACATGCCTTTCACACACGTTTCTACATTGGAACTACCAGCCATTTGCAGTACAGTCATGTTCATAAAGGTGCTATTTAGTCTTCAAAGTGGACAAGTCCTGCAGATCAATAGGAACCGCTATGAATTACACTAGGCCACTGGCTAAGGGTCAGGTAGAAAACCAGCAGACTATTTTTGCTCTGCTCAGGTTGTGCTAACACTGCAGGTGTATATGTAGAATGCTGACAAAGCCAGGTGGGGTCATACCTAGGTACCCACCTCTGACGGGCTCCAGGTTGCACCACACCACACTTGCTGTGGATGACACAGGCCTGGATTTGCTTGCATCCTAGCAATGTTAAGGTGAATAGCATCACCAGTTACTGTAATCTGTTCCGAAGTCTTTTACCTGTAATGCTTTCACCATGGAGTTGATCGAGATTGGGTGATGATGGGACAGCCAGGGCCCATGGCCTAAGCAGCTCCTGTCAGAGTATGACACAGCATCTGCACAGTCGATGTCCACTTCCTGCCACTGCTGGTGGAGGGGTGACTGGAGCAAAGTAGGCATGGACTTTGACATGAGGAAGCTGAGCCTGGAAGGAAATGGAAAAGGAGTCGTCTGCCCTGGGATTAGGATTCTTGTGTAACCCTTGAAAACCTCTTGTCCATTTACAATTGATGATGTTAATGTTAGGCAGGTAGAATCCTGTAAGCTAGAACTGTTCCTGTTCAATCCCCTCCAGCCCCCATCCCCAAGTCCAGCACCTTCCAAAGACAATTGGAAACACTTCTCTCGCATGGCAATGATCTAAGAGTACATGTCCGAAGAAGCCTAGGGTGGCACTTGTGTAATCAGTTTGTTTAGTGGAGGTCAGAAAACAACACTGAGTTGGTTCTATTCTACTTTGTACCATGTTCTTGGCCATGAACTCAGGAAGACAGGCTTGGCAGCAAGCACCATGACCTGTTGAGCCCTCTCACCAGCCTGGATGTTGATTTCTGGGTATCCATCCCTCCCTCAGTTGCCGAGGAGAGCCTAGGAGGGACTCACACCTACCCGCATGCGCTTGATGCCTGCACGGGTGACCTGCTGGCAGTCATACAGCTCCAGTCGCTCCAAGCCCCGGCAGTTCTCCAGGTGCTCCAGCGAGGCGTCCGTGACAAGAAGGCAGTTGTCCAGCTCCAGTACGCGGAGCCTCTCGTGCCCGCAGGTGCTGCTGCTCAGGTGGAGGATGCCTTCATCTGTGATGAGCTCACAGTGGGACAAGCTCTGGGGAAGACAGGCATTCTTTACAGGACCCCGTTCCAAGTCCCAGCTCATAAAAGCTGGGGAGCTGGCTCCTCAAGTGCCCAGAGTAAGTGCTTGCTGCGGTGCGGTCTGTCCTCTGGAAAGCACATGCTGGAGATTTAGTGCCGTGTGTGGGAAGGGTCGCCAGAGACTACAAACACTCATCCGACTGACAGCTTGCCATTCTCCACCCCCCCTCCCCCAGTACTATAGGAAACAGTCTGGGGCTTTCTCTTAAGAACACAAAATGGAGACATCTGCAGGGTCCTGGGTTTGCTGCCCCCGACCATGGCAGCTAACTTTCCAACCAGAAACAAGGAAAGATGTTTCAGGGGGTCAGTTCAGAGTTTACTCTCTTGAGCAGTTTTATGGCCCAGTTTGAGTAAAAGTGTCAATAGTAAAGCCAGTAGATTTAATGTCCTTGTTTAAAATGCACAGGGTTGGAGAGGTGGTTCAGAACTTAAAAGCACGTACTGCTCACAACTGATAACTCCAGCTACAGGAGGATCCAATGCCTTTGGCTTCCATGGGCATCCACAGTCACATGCATGTACCCTAGCACAGACACAGTACACACCTTAAAAAGTGCAAACAAACATCCATGACTCAGTTGTGGCTATGCAAGAGACCCTGACCTTAATCATATATCACCAGCCTCTTGGAAGTGATAATTAAGGTTACAGAAGTACTAGGGTGAGTTTACATAGCCAAGTTTACTTAAGAACTTCAGATTGGACAGTTGCCCCGCTGTGAAAACAGAAAATGCACAGGAACATAAAAGTTGTAAAGAGAAAAAGGGACAGTGCCCGAGAGTGATTGACAGGCTGAGCTGGAGAGTCCGGGAGCTAATGTCTGAGGTGTTGGGGTTCAGGTAGGAAAAGGCAGAATGTGCTTTGAGGCCCCAACTGGGGGACAAGAATGTTAGGCTCAGTGTAGCAGGAAACAGGCCACCATTTGGGTCACAGGAATCAAACGAGGGTTGTCAAACTTGGCAGCAAACATCCTTCCCCTGAGTATGCCCGTGGGGTTTTCTTTCCATCCCAGAGTCCCTGGAATGATGTCACACCTCCCAGAAAGCTCAGCAGTATAGAATCCTGTTAATTCTTTTTTGTTTGTTTTTTTCCGAGACAGGGTTTCTCTGTGTATCCCTGGCTGTCCTGGAACTCACTCTGTAGACCAGGCTGGCCTCGAACTCAGAAATCCGCCTGCCTCTGCCTCCCAAGCACTGGGATTAAAGGCATGTGCCGCCACTGCCCGGCTAATTCTTAAAGTGTTAGAAAACATTCTGTAGCATTTCTACATGCACATTTGGGGTAATTTAGGAACTCTAAGTGAATTTCCTTAAGAGGTTTTTGGGCTATTTTACATCAAATGAGTCATTTGTTCATTTTGCTTATGTTGTCAAATTTATGTCGTGCCTCCTACAAGTTTAGCATCCATAATGTGAAAATTTGAAATTCTCCAAATCTGAAGAATTTTGATTATCACTACAAATAGGAACAGGCTACAGTCAGAACACAGTGCAGTAGCGATTGAGAACGATGCATGTTAGGCATAAGATGAATTTGTTTCTAGAGTTTGGACCTAGCCTCAAATATTTCCTTATCTAAGTGTATATAGTGAGACAATCTGGAAGCCCAACACCTTGGCCCATTTTAGATACAGGACACTCAGCCCGGATAGACCTGGTGACATGACAGCTGATTGCTGCTGATACTAGCAGGCTGGCCTGGGGCCTGTTTCCAAAGCAGCAGCCAGCGTTGCTATGATACGGCACTGGTGTTTGTGTTCTCAGTTCACTGAGCTCTACCATGTTACGTCCTTTTAATTTGTGCTTTATTTTGCTTTCTTCTGACGACACTGTCTGTCTTCTCTTAGTATCGTGTCCTCACGCTCACCCGTGCTGACGCATGTGCCAGGATTCCCTTCTGTCTCGACATTCTCTGCACATGCAGCATATTGAGTTTACCTGTTGACAGACATTCCAGTTGCTTCCCTTGACTGCTGTGGAATAATTCTGTTAATGTGGATGCACAGCTGTCTCTCACATCCTTTCAGGTGGCCTGTGTTCTGTGTCTAACATACGCAGCAGCGGCGCTGTAACACTGAGGACCCACACACACTCTCTTGCCTTCTGTGGTAGTAGATGCATTTTAAATTCACATCAGTGTCCTCCCAGCACTTCCTCGAGATTTCCACATACAGGATCCTGAGGTGAGACTTCTTAGCCTTTGCCAGTGTCTGCCCAAGGAGCCTCGTGAGGAAGCTGGCTTTGGTGGGTATCTGCCCGAGGTCTGATCAACTTCCGCCTACAGGAACATTGGGCTTTTAGCTGTTTCGGCTCTAGCTGTGATGCGATGACTGTCACATCTTCTGTCCCTGCTCCCAAGTCATCCCCTTTGTTCTCTAAAGCATGTGCGCATTTGCCAAGTCTAGGCCGCTCTGCTGCTGGGTCCCCTGCTCCGCTTTAAGACCATTCATTGAGTTTTGGCTTTAATTTTCTGAACAATTCTATGTACTGTATCTATTTGTGAGCGTTAGCTTTTTGTTGGTTTTGCGGTGTCTTGATAATTTCTACCAGGAACATTTTTCTGAAGTTCACTTTAAAATGTCATGTTAATCTGGACTTGTCATCTGCACGCTGCCACCAAACATCTCTTTTCCTGAGTCCAGACTGTTCTGTTGTATCCAGAATGTTCCAACATCTTCATTACATCTCCTTGCAGCAGGCCGTGGTAGTATGTTGCTGTGGGGTAAGGCCCTGTGGTCTACATACAGTGGCCATTCCCCATACTGAGCCGTCTGATGCCTATGGGGCAGGTGCCTTGTCACTGTGCGGCAGGGGGTTTCCAGACTCCTTCCGACAGTCGCCTGACTCAGGTCTGGTGAGGCTCTAGGTCTAGGCTTCCTGTGTGGTCTCAGGTGATACTGCAGATTGTCACTCCAAAAGACTCCTAGCTGTCCACTCACCCTTTACTGGCAAGAGTGGAGAAGCATAGTTCAGTTTGGAGTTACTGTCAAAAAGGTTTCTTGATAGGCCAACCTCCCCCATGGTTCTTTGGGATTTGTTCCTGACCCAGCATCCCTTGTTATCAGCTCTTTTAGAGCCTAGTCTGGGAGGTACAAAGCAAAAAACACCCAGTGACTCATTCAGTCCCATGGCCTTAAGGTCCCTGGCTGGCTGCCCCATCTTCTCTTGGCCTTCTTAATATTTAAGTAGAGGTTTGTGCCTAGGCACTTAGTTGAAAGTCAGTGGTAAGGGAAGAAAGTATAAGGAAGATTTTTTTTAAAGACAGGGTCTCAATGTAGTTCTGGAACTCTATGTAGGCCAGGCCTGATTACCACTTCCCCGAGTGCTGGGATCAAAAGTGTGTGCCACCTGATCAGCCAAGGAATAAGGAAGGCACTTCTAGCAGAGAAGGAAGACCATCTTTTTTCTACTCATGCTGCCTTTTCTCTGCCCTGCTGGGCCGCTGGGGGCCTGCTGGGAGTCACTCACTGCCAGTGTGTCAGTCACTGAGCTGCCTGTCCCTGTAAACTTGGGACCCACTGTACTGCAAATGCACTACACGTAAAGCCTGCGCCTGGATTGCCCTCCGTTTGCAGGGCTGATGAAGGGCTGATGGGGTGTTTAGCATGGGGTCGGGCCACATGCTGCTCACCCTTCCCTTACACAACGAGGTGGCTGAGGTGACTGATGCCCACGATCCCAGCCAGGGGAGCCCTCAGGACACCAGTGGATGGAGTCCGCAGCCTGTGGGCTTCCCTTCCGTTTCTCTTCCCCTCAGCCCGGAGTTGTAGTCTCACTGCAGGCCTTTGGTGGTTTTCACTTTGGGCTCTTTGGTTTCTGAATTAAGCGTTTTACGATCTTATTCTTTGAAATATGGTCTCGACGTGCCAGCCAGGCTGGGCTCACACCTGAAGTCTTCTGTGGCAGCTTCCCAGGAGCTGGGAAGATCACAGCTGTTGTGCGCCTCATACCTCCTGACACACTGTGGCGCCATAGTTTAGTTTTACTCTAACTCCCATTTCTGAAAGCAGCCTGTATAAAAAACGCGACCACACTGAGAGAGGTCTTCTGGTGCTCAGAACCCCCTTGGGGAGAACTCTGGTCATTGGAAGGCATTCCCAGGAAAGGCTATGGGGTCCTGACCTTACAGGACCCCTACACCGTGCAGAGGACCCAGAGTGTGTTGTGGATAGCCCTGGGCTTGTATTTTGATGCTAATTCCACTCCTCAGAGGGGCTGTGGATGAGGAGTTGCCTTGTGAACCTTCTCCCCACCTTAACTTTTTAAATAAAGGCTTGAGCCAATGATTGGGCAGGAGGAAGGGGGAAGAGCTGAGAGTTTAGGGGAGGAGCCAGGGGGATCAACAGGAAGGGAGGAGCTTCGTGGCCTGGAGAAATCGCAAGTTATATGGGATAATATAGATGGAAATAGAGTAGTGTAGTGGGAGGTCCGCCCAATCTAGGCTTATAGCTTGTTTTGTTAACTGATTGAGTTGAGATTTCTTTTACCGGGGATTGGGTTGGAAACAAAGTCGCAACAAGTGAACAGGAGCAGCAAACCCAAACCCGTCAGGGCCCCAGGTAATGGGGTTTCACCCTGAGCTCTTCTCTCCCCGACAAGGAGGTGAAATGAATCGATGGGGCTGTGAGTTCCTGTCAGCTTCTCTCCCTCCCTACAACAGAAGTAATACTCAGATGCCCCATAGCCCAAGCTAGCCCGGCAAGGAGGTCTGGGAGCAAGAGAGATAGTGGCTTTACACAGAGTGGACCGCATGGCATCTGCTGTGGGGAGGGTCCGCTCATTCCTGAGACATTCTGAGGACTCACCAGGGCTTGTAGCTTGGGACAGTGCGTGGAGAGCTGGATGAGAGTGCTGTCGGTAATCTGCAGAGAAACACAGTCAGTGCGGCTCCTGCGCCAGGACGCACTACCACCTGGATTCTCCTGAGCGTGGGGCTCAGGGAACAGAAAGAAAAGTAAAACCTCGTGCAAGCTGGGGCTCAGACTGTCAGTTCCTAGGAGGCACACTGCCGTTCGGCTTCTGGTGCCTGAGGGAGCCTAGGGACAGGACAGGACATAAAAGCTGTGGACAGGGACGTTCCCTAGAACACCCTCCTGAGGTCACCCTGTCACCCAACATGCAGGTTCATTCCTCTCACAAGCTTCGTGTAAAGCTTGTCTGTCCTTGGGAACGGGTGGTGTGCTCCTGTGTGTGGAACCGCCGAGCACTTGCAGATCCCATTACAAATGGCCTAACGGGGGCCCGGTCCCCACACCATGCCCAGTAGTGGTGGTAACCTATGCTGCTTACAACGCCAGGCCCCTAATGGTGACAGGACAGCCCTAAGGGGCTGCCAGGAGTCCACTCACCAGCACACATTCTTCAAGGTCCATCTTCTCCAGCTCATGGCAATTCTGAAAGAGTCCACGAGACACACTACTATGTGGGCACATGGAGTAGCCCTGTAGCTCACCTGTTGGACTGAGGAGTGGGCCCTATTCCCGCAGCCATCCCAAACCAGCAACTCGGGGGGCCTGCAGCTGAGCCAAGCCCAGTTTGAGCAATGGGGATGGCTACCCCTCCCCCCACACCCTCCGAGCCCATCCTTTCAACCGAGAAATAGTCGTCACACCTTCCTACACCATAGATCAGACCCCTCTGTAGGAGGTAGGGACAAGAGGACTCAGACGGTACCACAGGCAGTATGAGAGATGGGAGAGCATAGCCCTACCCAGAGACACTGAGCAGAGGCTAGCCTGGGTTCATACAGAAAGGTCACTGGAGAGAGGCTTTGTTCAAAGTGGGTCTCGCTGATGAGTAGGGACAGTGAGGCCTGAACTCACTTTGAATTACAGCATGGTTTGTCTCAGACTTGATGCCTTACCCGAGCTAGTAGTGTAAAGCCCGCATCAGTCAGATGGGAGCATCGGGCAGCCTCCAAAACTCTGCGAAGTGGGCGTGAGGGAGAGAGCACAGAGCGCCTAGTTAGCGACAGAAACGCCGCATGGTGCACACCCTCCAGTCGCTCTGCTCTGGCACACGAGCCACTTCCTGGTCATATCCTTCTGGGTCTTGCAGACAGGGTCTCTTGGGACAGGTGAGTGGTACCAGGCTCAAAGGAATGGGGCAGAGTCCTAACGTCTCATCACAGTGAACCAGGAGCCCACCCACCACTGTTGTTTCAGAACACAATTAAAATGGACTTTTGCTAAACAAAATTGTCTCCAGATCCACGGTGTTTAGGTGTTTATCTCGTGGTGCTGGGGACTGAGCTTCCAGGCCTGCTGACAAGTACTCCACTCTAGTTACCCCTAGGAAACATTAAAAGGGTAGGCAAGGAAAAACATGGGTGAATTCTCTTTAGAATTGAAACAGTTGCAATGTAAAAACAGAATGTTCTCTACTGCCTCTTTGTGTCGTTTGTGTTAAGACTGTTGGTTCTGGGGCTGCAGAGACGGCTCAGCGGTTAAGAGCACTGACTGCTCTTCCGAAGGTCCTGAGTTCAAATCCCAGCAACCACATGGTGGCTCACGACCATCCATAACAAGATCTGACGCCCTCTTCTGGTGTGTCTGAAGACAGTGACAGTGTACTTACAAATAATAAATAAATAAATCTTTTTTAAAAAAAAAGAATCTATAAAAGAGTAGAATCTACTTGCTTCCCTCGTTATCCATCATGAGACACAGGACAAACTGACTTTCCTTTGGGCCTCAGTTTCTGCTGAAAGTGGGTGTCCACTCCCACAGATGTGTTTAGTTAAATCAGGGTGGCGCAGGCCTGCAGGGAGCTGGCTACTCTGCACCAGGCTCCTGTGTGTGCAGAGCTAGTGTTTGGGCAGCGGACAGCAGTGCTCTACCTTGGGAACCGACCTTTCTTCCTATATTCAGGAGGATGACAGGCAAGCAACTGAGACCTTCCCTGAGTTTACCCATCCAGTGACAGGGTCAGCAGAGACATTCAACTGGTCCGTGCACCACCAGACCACTCTGATGTCGAAAGCCAAAGCATAACAGTGTGAGGTAAATGTGGGCAAACACATGAAACAGACCAAGGAACTACATGAGTCAGCTGTGCTGCACACCCATCCACCCCTGGTGGGCAGAGGTGATGTCACACCTCCTGCCTCTACCACCCTGAGAGCTGGCAAACCTCTCCCCTCTGGCAGCCTAGTCCTCTGGGAGCCGAAGAGCAGAAAGGGGTCATACTCACTGTAGTCTGGGGCAGTTCAGGCCCAAGGCTGTGAGAGATGCATCTGTCAGGTTGCTACAACCCGAGAGGCACAGAGCCTGGAGCCGGTGGCAGCCCCTGCAGATCTGGACCACCCCGTCATCAGTGATGCGCTAGGGAGAAGAACACAGGGATCAGGGGTCAGCACTGACAAGGAGCCAGGGGGGATGAGCCTAGTGCGGTCTGCCTGGTTCTCTGCTGCCTACGAGTACCTCGCCCTGACACCTTACCACAACACAGGCAGGCTGCATTTGGCAGCGCTCACCTGCAGTCCTGGTACTTCCAAGGCTGAGGCACGGGGATTTCCAGTCCTAGCCTATCCTGGGCTTCATAAGTGAAACCCTACCTCAAAACAAAACTAGCCAAGTGCACACCTTTGATCCCAGCGTGTGGGAAGCAGAGGCAGGTGGAGTCTAGAGTGTGCCTGGTCTAGGTAGCAAGTTCCAGACCAGCCAAGGCTATGCGGTGAGACCCTGTCCCAAACAAACAGACCTGTCCAAAATCTGGGCGATCACTGAGTTGGTAGGTGCCTGCCTGGCCTGCATGAGGCGCTCTCTGAATTCAATCCCAGCACGACTAAACAAACGAGCAGGGGGAAGATTCTGCACAGCTGTAAGATATTCTAGTATTAGCAATGGACACGGGAAGGCCAAGATTCCACCTGGACAGTCATCAGAAGAGACTGTTTTAGGAGCAGTTCATAAACTCATGGAAAACACTGAGTTACTCCTGAGACTGCCTGGTTAAATGACACATTAGGGTGCAACTGGATACCACTGTCTAGTCGTGCTTTGTGTATTCATCATAGAAATCACATTGTGTTTACATGCATATTTATAACATTTCGCCAAATCATTCAGAGAAAAGGAAAAGCAGGAACTGATAAATTCCTTGGAGTTCTATTTAATCAGGCTGTGAAGATCAGAATAATCTTTGCCTCAAACATACTAGTTCATGCAGACATAAGTGTGTTCCTTTTAGTTCAACCATTGGCCAGTGCTATCCCATGTCCAGGCAGCTCTGTGAAACCAGCTCTGAAGACACTGCTTTCCCTCCCACCATCATACACGCTGAAGACCCAGATTCATTTGTTAAAGCTGAATGCAATGTCTTTCTCTTGGGTTTCCCAAACATCTAGCTTCCCCTTGGGCTATGCAACCTGTGGTGGTTTGTATGTGCTCGTCCCAGGGAGTGGCACTATTAGAAGGTGTGGCCTTGTTGGAGGAAGTGTATCACTGTCACTATGGGGTTGGGCTTAGAGATCTTCCTCCTAGATGCCTGAGGATGCCCAGTCTGTTCCTGGCTTCCTTTGGATAAAGGTGTAGAACCCTCAGCTCCTCCTGCACCATGCCTGCCTGGATGTTGCCATGCTTCTGCCTTGATGACAATGGACTGAACCTCTGACCCTGTAAGCCAGCCCCAAGTAAATGTCTTTTATAAAACTTGCATTGGTCATGGTGTCTGTTCACAGCAGTAAAACCCCAACTAATACACAACCCCTGAACCAGCACAGCCACACAGCAGCAGTGAGGAAGGCTGGTGCCTAGAGAAGGGTGCTGGCCTTCTGCACATGCCCGGTGTTACAGCGCTGCTGTAACCGCTGTGTGCGTGTGTGTGTGTGTGTGTGTGTGTGTGTGTGTGTGCGTGCGCGTGCGTGCGTGCGTGTGCGTGTCTGTGTGCGCGCGCGCGCGCGCGCGCGCGTGTGTGTGTGTGTGTGTGTGTGTGTGTGTGCCTCAGAATTCACCAAGTAGGCTGGCCGGTCAGTGAGCTGGGGGAATCCCGTGTCTGCTTGCCCAGGGCTCAGTTTTTGACATGGGCTCTATGGATCAAGCTCATGTCCTTGTGTTTGCAAAGCCAGCACTTAACTGACTGGGCTATCTTCCCAGCCCAGGTCTATTATTCTCACTGGGGGTTCACAGGGGCCATCAGCTCCAATGCGTTAAAAAGAAACTACATGAAATGGCATTGAGATCTAACAGTTAGGTGGTGATTAGTAACAGCATTCCTGATTTTTTTTTAAGAGCCAGGCATATTGTCCCACACCTGTAATCCCAGCTTTCAGTATGCCCCCAGAGGCATGATAACTGTGCATTTCAGGCTAGCCTGGGCTATTATGCAGTGATACCTTGTCCATCCGCCTCTCATATATGTGTGATATATATGATATACATATGACTAACACACACACACATATATGAATACAGGTATAGAAGTTAACAAAGCTGATCTATATAGTTCCGGGGAGGTGCCAATAGCCCTGTGCTGAACATGCTGTTATTCTGTTCTCTCGCCTTACAGAGTCACTGCTCCAATGAGGATAGAGGAGGTGGAGTCAGAGCAGGGCGATTTGGCCAGATGCCAGCCACGCCACTTTGGGCATGTGCAGCTGACAGTGGGGCTGCGCACAGGCGCGGCGGGCAGGCAGGGGGGCTGCGCACAGGCGCGGCGGGCAGGCGGGGGGCTGCGCACAGGCGCGGCGGGCAGGCAGGGGGGCTGCGCACAGGCGCGGCGGGCAGGCAGGGGGCTGCGCACTGACGCCCAGGTCCGTACTTACTGAGCAAGACTGCAGGTTGAGGCTCACGAGCTCGTGGCAGTGGTTCTGAATGTGTTTTAGAGCTTCATCCTCTAACTGAGTGGGTGGAGGAAATGAGAGAAGGACAGAATCCAGGTGAGAGAACGGGTCAGGCACCAAGATGACCACCACAGCAAGGAAAGCAGGCGGACCAGATGTGTGACCTCTGTACCTGCGTACAACCCCTCAGGAGCAGGGCTTTCAGGCCCCGGCACCCCCGCACCAGCGCCTCAATGCCTTCCTTTGTGATCTGGTCACACCAGGAGAGGTTCAGATACTCCAGGTTCCGGCAGCCCTCGCTGAGAGAACAAAGAATAACAGCACCCTGTGCAGCCTCCTGCAGAAGGTGCTGAACTCAGTACACTACAAACAGCCGCCTACAGACAGTGCTGAACTCAGTATACCACAAACCACCTAGAGAGGAGACTAGCCCAGGACCTGGCTGAATCACTGCCTCCTCACCCAGTGACGTCACCGGGAAGGCCTCAGCCCAAGGCACTGAGCATACTAGGGCTGGGTTTTGGGGTTCTCTGTGTAAGTGCACAGATGTGTGGACATGTTCTGTATGGCCAGAGGTTGACTTCGAGGTATCTTCCTCAATTGCTTGCCACCTTTTGTTATTAACTTTTTAAATATCAATTGATTGTAATGAACCTACAAACAAAAAACATGACGTGGTTAGATTAAAAAACACTAACCTAGTCTCAAATTCTGCACATCTCAGCGAGCGTCTGAGCGTCTGAAGGGCCATTCCAAGGCCGCAAGTTTTGCTTAGGATTTCACACTTTCACTATTAATTACAATTTTATGTACTTATCCACTACAAAAAGAAAACAATAGCACTGAAAATAGAAAACAGGGCTGGAGAGATGGCTCTATGGTTAAGAGCACTGGCTGCTCCTGAGTTCAATTCCCAGCACCCACATAGCGGCTCACATCTGTCTGTAACTCCTGTTCCAGAGGATCTGACACCCTCACACAGACATACATGCAAGCAAAACATCAATGCACATAAAAATGAATAAACATTTTTTAAAAAAACAGGAAATAATTAGCTTTAAAAATCTCTTTTAAATTTCAAATTGTGTGTGTGTGTGTGTGTGTGTGTGTGTGTGTGTGTGGTTATATATCTCTGAGAGCAGTGGCCCACAGTGGCCAGGAAAGGGCTTCATACCCCTAGATCTAGAGGCAACTGTTAGCTGTTCGGCATGGGTGCTGGGAACCTGGTTCCTCTGCAAGAACCTTATGTGCTCCTAACTGGTGAGCCCTCTCCCCAGCCCCTAGCTTTATATCACCTTTCATGACTCATGTCCCCTTTCCTGCATTCTGTCCCCCCCTTATCACACAGGGTCTCTCAGTGAAGCTGGATAGAGCCCCCCAATTCAGCGAGGCTGGCTGGCCGGAGCGCCCCAGGTCCCCTCCCCAGCACTGGGGTCACAGGCAGGGGCCACCGGTCCTGGCTGTTTACATGGATTCTGGATACTGGAACTTGGGTCTTCATTGCCCTACAGATCGAGCCACCTCCTCAGCCCACACTTTTTTCTTTTTGACCCTTCCCCCCAAATGCCAAGCACTCTCACCTGATGCCCTTTAGGGAGCTGTTGGTAACAGACACGCAGGACGTGAGATCCAGGTGCTTCAGCTTGGAACAGAATCTGCTAAGGCTGTAACACGTGCTGCAAAGAGGCAGGCAAACTACAGATGTTTCCAACCTTGTTTCTCGCCACTCTCTCCCTAGACCCATCCTTACTCCTACCTGTCAGTGATTTTTGTGCAGCCATTGAGGTTTAAATGCTCAATATTTCGGCAGTTCTGTGCAAAGGTCCTAAAATGAGAAGAAGAAGAAGAAAAGTTGTTTTCCCCAAAGTAGCAAAAAAGCTGTAAAGCAAAGGACCTTTTTTTTATTTTTAAAGTGGCTACAGTGCTCTGGTGGCTGCAATCTGCAAGGTAGCCACTAGAGGGCAGCACAACCATCCACTTCAAACTGCTTTCCAAATCCTCTTAACTCAGATCAGCAAAAGCCACAGACTCCTTGGCAGATACAGGGCTCAGTAACCTGGGATGCTCCCAGATGCTGCCTACTGCTGCCTGGCATAAAGACCCAAGCTACCTGTCTGCTGACCCTCCTCCAGCCCCACCTTGCAAATCAGCTGAAATTCGAGGCCTGACATTTCTCGACTGGAAAAGTCCACTTGAAGCCCGGGTAAGATCTTCCCTGTGCTGTGCCCCGGGGCACTCTGACCATTGTCAGTCTTGTTAGAACCAAGACCCGTCATTTACCGGCAAGGAAACAGCGGCCTTACCCTAGGTGATAGCAGGGCCAGAGGCAGAAAGCTACACCACAGACTAGCTACAGCAGGGAGAAGATCAGGGGACACACCAAAGTAAAGCGAAGAGCGGAGGGCAGCGGGTGTGTACAAGGCCCTGGGGATGATGATTTGCAGTAACACGTGGATGCGCGCGCGCACACACACACACACACACACACACACACACACCACACACACACACACACACACACACACACACACACACACACGGGAGCTAGTCTGTGACATAGCTCACTTATAAACCACATATATGACACGCATGTGGGTCCATCCCCAGCAGTGCAGGGGGGAAAATCAACGTATAAAAATGAATCAGTTTTCTATTTCTATTGGTGAACAGGAAAGACTGCAGGAAAGCAGACAACTCGCAACAGCACTGCAGAGTATTTACAGGGCGGGGCTGGAGAGATAAGAGCAGCTAAGCGTCTACTCTTGCAGAGGACCCGAGTTCAGTTCCCAGCGCCCACAGTAGGTGGCTCACAAGAGCCTGTAACTCCAACTCCCGGGGATCGGACGCCCTCTTCTGGACTCTTTGGGCATTGCCCTCCACACCCCCAACAGATAAACATGTACACAGAATTTAAGATAAATTTTTTTAAAAGAATATTTAGAACTAAGTATAACAATATATGTATGCAGTTTTCACACTGCGCAGTGCAGTCTGTGAGGAGCTGAACACTTGAAGCGGACCTGGTGACTCTGTAAAGCAGGGTTGGAAACCAACTGTCTGATTTCAAGACAGGATGGCTCTAGCCCTGAAAAACGTGTGGCTGACTATAAGACATAGATTGCACAAGAATAACTGGATGTCTGTAGGCAAACCCCAAACCTGAATGTGTAGCCTGTTCTACATATAAAGACCAGATCTGAGCAGGGGCATGGCTCAGTGAGACCCTGGGCTCAGTCACCAACAACTGCCCCCAAATAGTCAAAACGGGGCTGGAGAGGTGGCTCAGCAGTTGAGAGCACTGGCTGCCCTTCCAGAGGTCCTGGGTTCAATTCCCAGCACCCACATGGCGGCTCACAACTGGAACTCCAGTTAGAGGATCTGATGCCCTCACTCAGACATGCAGGCAAAACACCAAAGCATATGAAAATCTTAGAGTCAAAATAGAGCTGAGTTAAAATTACAAAACTTCTAAGGGGTGGGCTGTAGAGGGGCCCAGCAGTTAGAAACACTGCTTGCCTTCTCAGCAACCAAGTGGCAACTTCTAACTCCAGTCCCAAGATACCTGACGCCCTCGGGCCTCAGCAGGCACCAGGCACACATGGTGCACATAAGTGCAGGCAGGCCCACACACAAACACAACAATTTGAAAAATTAAATAAATCTTCAAAGAAACTTCCTTTCAGACAGGCAGTTAGGAGCCTGGAAGAGCTCCTAACTTACGAAAAGTACCTACCCTTGCCAAGGTACTTTGCAAAACACTGGTATCCAAAACGTGCTAAGAATTCTCAAAAATCAATAGAAAAACAACTGATGAAAACATGGACACATGACCTGGACAGACACTGCCCCAAACGGTCCATGGATTCTAAGGGTAGCACTGGAGAGAGAAGAACCACAGAGAGACCTGAGCGCCATTAGAGCCACAGTAAAGAGAACAAACCTGCCACACCAGGGCTTGGCAGGAAGGTGAAGAACTGAGAGTCAGACACACGGGGACTTAAAAGGGTACATTCCGTTTGCAAAACCTATTGGAGGCTTCATCAAAGCTAAAGCTGAGACCAGGGACACGGGGACACCATCAGGCGGCGGCGCCATCAGGCAGCCAGACCTCAAGGCTGGAGGTATATGCTCGGAAGCCACAGGGCAAGAGAGAAGCAACTCCCACGACCTGTCTGCTGACCTCCAACACGACCCATGGCATGTGCCCCACCCCCCACACACACACACAAACAAGTGTTGAAGAGAGGGAGAGAGAGGAGAGTGTGTCTGTGTCAAAGCAGTTGCTGGGAGTTAGCTCTGCCTGTAAAGTGCTCGTTGTACAAGCAGGTGGCCCTGGGTTTGATCGCCAGTTCCTATGTTTAAAAACAAACACAGTGGCACACACAGGTTTGCAATCCCAGTACTGGGGCGGCAGCGAAAGGCAGATTTCAAGGACTCATTGGCCAGACAGCCTAGTGTACTCAGTGAGATTCAGGCCAGTGAGGGATCCTGTCTCAAAAAAAGACCACTACTGAGGATGTGTGTGTGTGTGTGATGGTGGAATGTTTGCCTAACATGTGTAAGGTCCTGGGTTTGATCCCCTGCACCACAAAACAAAAAAAGTCCCAGCTGGGCATGGTGTCCATCTGTAATCCCAGCACTTGAGAGGCCGAGAAGGATAAGCTGAAGACTTGTCTGTGCAAGCAAGCAAACATCTGTAAGGATGCACTTCCGTGACCCAACTACTCCATTCCAGGAGAAATGACCATTTACAACAGCTTTATTTGAAATGGTGCAAACAGGAAAGTTCCCTGCTGTCTGTAACCCTACTGTAGCAGATGCCTAGCCGACAGTGACCACTCAGGACCCCCCCACTGCAGCAGATGCCCAGCTCATAGTGGATGCACGGGACCCCCACTGCAGCAGATGCCCGGCTCATAGTGGATGCACGGGACCCCCACTGCAGCAGATGCCCGGCTCATAGTGGATACACGGGACCCCCACTGCAGCAGATGCCCGGCTGATAGTGGATGCACGGGACCCCCACTGCAGCAGATGCCTGGCTAATAGTGGATGCACGGGACCCCCACTGCAGATCCCTTGACTGACAAGTGGTTGGACTTGGACTGTTAGTGAGTATCTGACAGAGACAGCAGTTAGTAGAAATCGGGCTCCTATCTCTCCCTGGCTCTTTCCTGCCTGCTCTCTGCTTCCTGGTCCTCGACGATTGTCTCTGCCACATACTCTCAGTATGCACAGGGGTAGACAGCTCAGACTAACCCTTCTGAAACCGGGGGCTGAAATAAACTTTCCCTTAAGTTTTTCAGACATTAAGCTTGTCTCAGTGACCACAGCTCCCTAGCACCTGTGGTCAGACTCTAGGTGGGGAGAGCAGAGGGATGGGGGGATGGCGTACAAACACCTGCTCAGATACTCTTGATACGGGTATGGGGCACAGCTCCTGGCTGGCCACATCATAACAAGAAGGAACACTGAAACCCCAGAGAGACCATGCTGTGTTTAGATGCTCAATAAAACATCTAAGACACTCACAACTACACAATGAGACAGGCTTTGTGCTGGACGGGTTTGCTCAGCTCTGTGGTTAAATAGCAGCGTTCTGAACACACCTAAGGCTAGGCTAAGCTCTGAGGTTCAGTGAGGCTGGTGTATTAAATACAGTTGTAAAAGATTCCCTTTATTTTACCTGTATGTATGTGTGCACGTGAGTACAGGTGCCCATGGAGACCAGCAGGGGGCGCTGGATCCCCTGGAGCTGCAGTTACAGTAGGTGCCCAACACTGGTGCTGGGAACTCTGCAAGGGCAGCAAGTGCTCTTAACCACTGAGCCGTCTCCCCAGCCTCTACGACAGGTTTACAGGATGTAAGCCCAGTGTCTGTACAGCATCTGTACATTGTAGGATTGCTGCTCAGCTGTAAAAAGGAACAAACTTGGTATTTACAGGAGGGTAAATGAATCCCAGGGCAACTGCTCTGGATGGCAGGAGCTGTGCACACAGGAACAGGGTCTCCCTCTGATGCACAGATATCTACATAATCAATACAGATTTTTGGGCTCAAATTCAGAACAAACCAATTCTTGGTCTCTCAGCAGTGTTTTGCTTGTAAATCAGGGTTTCCATTCCATGGTGAGAAGGTATTTATCATTAGGCAGTGGTGGTGGACACCTTTAACCCCAGCCCTCAGGAGGCAGAGACAGGTGGATCTCTTTGACCTCCAGGCCAGACTAGTCTATAGAACAAGTTCTAGGCTAGCCAGGGCTACATCACAAGATCCTAAGACAAACAAACAAGCAAGCAAATAAATGGCCTTTGATAGTCCCACTAGCAGTCCACATTTTCACATTTATTTTAGTGCCTTCAGTGAGACAACTGTTAGATTTGTGTCTTGTACTGTAAGCTAGCTACATTAGGCCTATTAGCACATATATTAGCTTCAGGCCAAGCTAGACTCAGTTCATTTCACTGATGTACAAAGCTCTGTAGGCAGAAAAACTGGCCTATGGCCTGGACTAGTCTTTAATGTATTAGTATATCTACACTGTACTCAGAGATGGTTGCATTACGACATTTCTCACACTGGTAGGTCCTGGGTGTTGACCACAGTCATGTTTACAGCCTGCATCCACCCTCCTTTGCACTGTATTCCTGCTTAAAAAAATCCTCATGGAAGCTGAGTTTGGTGTGGATCTGTGAGTTCAAGGCCATCCATAGCAAGTTCCAGGATAGCCAGAGCTACATAATAGAAAGACTCTTTTAAAAAAAAAATCTTTTATGGGCTGGAGAGATGGCTCAGCAGGTAAAAATGCTTTCCACCAAGCCCGATGTCATAGTTAGCTTCATCTGTCAACTACATAGAAACCTGGAGTCACCTGGGAAGAGGGGACTCCAACCTCAGCTGGAGAACTGCTTCAACCAGGCTGACCTGTGGCCAGCTCTGGGACGTTACCTAACTGCTCATCGATGAGGGAGGGCCCAGGCCACTATGGCGGACACCATCCCTAAGCAGGTCGGGCCTGGGCTGTGTAAGATAAGAGCTGAGCCAATAAGCAGTGTTCCTCCACGGCCTCTGCCTCCAGCTACGGCCTCGGCATCTCTGATGGTGGACTGTAACCCGTAAGTCCAATAAACCCTTTGCTACTCCAACAGACCACGGCTACCTAGGAGGACGGGGGTATGCATTTAGCTGCACAGGCGATACTGATGCTGTGATAAAAAGCAACATAATGTGATAACCCTGTCCCACCGAGAGTAAGCAAAATTCTATCTTACCATAAAGGCATTTTTGAAAGAATTGCTTTGTATGTGAGTAAAGTCTTCTAAGAAGCTAGAAAGACAGCAGGGAGCGGGGAGGGGCAGAGGAGACTGAGCAGACACACGTCTCTGTGTCTCAGCACCGATCTGAACACCCCTGGCACTCCCATGTGCCCTGTGACTGTCCCACTAGCACCCAGGAGAGCTCACACTAGGCAGGTGAAGCCATTTGTCCCCAGGACAGAGGCAGGACTCTCATTATGCAAATTACCTCAGAAAGGATGAAGAAAAGTCTAGACCATGTTTGCTTTGCTTTTTCTGATATCAACCATCAGCTGCTGTGACCAAGTGGTCACTGTGACTGTCACTCACTTCAAGGAGGAGTCCCCGACGCCGATACAGCCCCGCAGGCTGAGCTTTCGAAGGAAGCCACCGCACCTCTTGGAGATGTTTTCCACCACTCGGCCCTTGAACCAACAAAGATGGGAAACGGTCACTTTTGCATGCTGCTTACTTCTTAACAGTGTACGCTGGACGTTTCCAAAGGCAGGGGGAGTCCATCCTTGCCACAGGCACTGAGGACTGTGTTTCACCAGGCCAGCACCCGTGAGGACTCTCTGAGAGCCAAGCTGCCTTTCAAAGGCTTAGGACACACCCTCCCCACACTCACAGCCACCCGACTGGACCGCAGCTATGGAAGCCACCAGGAGGATAAAATAGTGTTGCTGAAAGGGAAGTCAGTCTTTTTAATGTGCGTGCACTAAGTGTGCATGTGGCGTGCAGTTACACACCGCCATCTGGGCAGAGACCTGTAAACACTGAATTTTCTAAGACACAAGGCACAGCACCTAAGTGGGGCTGGCCCACACTGCTACCTGGCTAACATTTCAACTGGACCGCAAGTCTGAACCTTGACTCCGGTGTGTCCATCATGCTTTCTTGAGGACTAGCTGAGCTAATTTTAAAGATCTATATTTTAGTTTATGTGTATGTGTGTGAGTACCCTCAAAGGCCAGAAGAGAGTGCTGGAACCCAAGTTTACAGGCGCTTGTAAGCCATCCAGTATGTGTGCCGGGAACTGAACTTGGGTCCCCTAGAAAAGCACAAAGCGCTTCTAACCCCGAGTCACCTCTCTACCTTGACTTTATGATGTTTAAGCAAAATCCAAGACCACTACAAAATAAGTCTTTGGGGAAAGGGAAAAGACGATTAGGACCCAGAACTCTCAGAACTCTCAGAAGGTAGGTAAGCGCCTAATAGCTGAACATTCCCCTTGTCCCTGCAGCACTGCTGCCCTCCATTTTGAGGATTTCCTTATTCTTTCTTCACTGGAACAAAAGTTCTTGTACCAGAATTTTAAGAAACAAGAGTTATGTACGTGGTGATAACTACAGATCACTGTTTCTAAGAGGGAAAAAATTACCAAGACCTTTGCCGATTCAGTTTTTATTCAGTAACCCTCGTTACCTGCCAGGCATAGCAAGCCATAGGTGCACATTATCAGAGTAAGAGGCTCCAGGGAGAAAAGGATCTCAGATGAGCATAACGGCCTGGAGTCAGGACATTAACATACTGTGCGGTCACTATCCCGGTTTTGGCCTGTGACTTTTTGGTCAGATCTTTGAGAATTTTGTACAATCTGTTCTCATTGCGCTTATCCGTCCCCAGTCCCTTCCAGACCCACCTCTTCCTCATCCCCAGCCCTGTGGGTTGTTGTTACTGTCTTTGTCTGTCACCCAGGAAATGCAGTTTGTGCTGTCCATACACTCCTGGATGAGTGCCACTCCTCTGGGGCAGATGGCTTACCAGGGGCAATGTTCTTTAAATAAAAGGGACTCCTTGCTCTCCAGCAACTATCAATTGTCAACAACTCCTCAGCTGTGGGTGAGTAGCATTTAAAAAACTGTTTTTAAACTATGAAAACTGAGGAGGAAATGTACAACTTATTTTTATTTTAATTTTTATTTATTTATATGTGTGTACATGCAGAAATACCATGGTACGTGTATGGAGGGCAGAGGCCAATTTGCAAGAATCTGTTCTCTCCTTCCGCCATGTGGCAAGCTTGGTGGCAAGTGCTTTTGCCCACTGAGTCATCTCCTGGCCTCGTGTGGCTTGTGTCTGAAGGCGTGTTAGTGCCGCGCCTCGGGGAAGCACGCATGCTCAGAAAGAGGAGAGAAGCCGTGAGCTCTGTCACATCCACACGTCATTCTGCCGTTGCTGTGAGCCTGCAGGTGTATAACCCAGTTCCGTAGTGTGGACGGATTTAGATTCAACCTATTTGCTCCTTGGTTTCTTCAGTCTGAGTTTTAAAATTAGTTTATCTCATTACACGTCTGCATGTCTGCCCGTGTGAGTTTGTGCGCCACGTGTATGCAGGAGCCCTCAGAGGCCAGAAGCGGGCCTCAGACTGCCTAGAACAGGAGTTACAGACAGTTGTGACCAACCATGTGGTACTGGGAACCAAGCCAGGTCCTGTGCGGGAGCGGCTGGCACCCTCGCCCACTGAGCCGCTCCGCAGCCCCTCTGCCCACCTGCGGTGGGTACCTGCAATCCGGAGAGACCCTGTCTCAAAAACGCTCCCACCCGCGGGGCCAGAGAGATGCCTCAGTGGGTGAGGGTGCCAAGCCTGACACCTGAGCCTGGACCTAGGAACCTGCCTGGTGTCCTGCAAGGCATCCTCTGACCTCCACTTACACCCCTTGGCAAGCACACACACACACACACACACACACACACACACCCCAAATAAACTAACTTACCTCTACATCTGTTTGAAAGTTAAAAAGATCCACTCGCTGCCAGTTACTGCCATCCAGGGCTAAGACGTTCCAGGCCTGGGAGACAGACAGAAAAGAGGAGGCTGAGTGAGGGGCATGAGCTGACACGCCCTGTCTCTTAGCCAAACTTTTATTCTTGGTGTATATTAAGTAAAAATAAAGCGTACAATTCTAAGGCTGTTATGTTAGTAGACAAGGTTTAACTGTAATGGTATGTTTGAACTAAACCTGTCCCTTAGAAGTCAGGCAATACTCTACCTTGGAAATCTGTGCACATCGGCATAGAGTGACGATGTCCAAGAAGGAGAATATTCTAGAGAGAGAAAAGGCAAGCAGAGGAGATGGTATCAATACTCTAAATTAGAACTTGAAGACAAAATCTAAAGCATCGCCTGGATACACAGACTTCCCAAGAGCCCCCGGCTGGCAGCCCAGAGTGCACACTGAGTTCTTGTTGCTGCCGTACAAATCTAAGAGTCTGTGTGTATCTACTCTGCTTTAGTCACGTCACACAAATTCTCTCAAAACAGAAGTCACTGAACTCCTATTCCTCCTGCTCTGAGAACCAGACGAGGAAAAATGGACCCTTCTTCCCCCTACTTGAAGACCGGCACTCTGTCTGGTTTCCCCGGTGCTAAGGCAGGGAAAACTCGCTCCCCATCCTGCCAATGTACCTAGCACGCAGCAGCAGCTCCTGGCGTAGATTCCCCAAACAATGCGGTTCCAACGGTATGACGAGAAACCCACTCGGTTAGATGTATCTGTTCACCTGGCAGAGAGCCCCTGCCCTACGTGGTTTTCCAGGTAGCAAAAGGAGCCAGAAGACAAGAGAAAGACTAGGAAGGGGGCAGAGGAACCCACTGAGTCCTGGTGACGTCTCTAATGGCTTTAGAGGAAGGTGGCCTCGGGCGCAGCAGGACCTGAGCCTGGACCTAGGAACCTGCCTGGTGTCCTGCAAGGCGTATGTGTGTGTGTGTGTGTGGGGGGTTCCTCTGACACTGGAGTGTGTGCACCTCGGTGCAGGGGACAGACACTGTAGGATGTGCGAGGGTGGGCACACTGCTCTGTGTAAAAAGGAGATGTGTGAGGAAGGTGAGAGCTGAGAGACAAACATATCCAATAAAGTCCCCAAATTATTGGAAGTGACAGCTGCATGGAGCGAGGTTTCTGTGGGCTCAGTGATAGATGACAGAGCCCTAGAATGCCGCAGTGCCGCACGCGACCATGGTGGACCTACGCAGACCCACGGGGCCGAGAGATGTCAGACATCACTAACAGCGCTCTGTGAACACGAGAGGTAGACGCCTAAGGCTGCACTGGCTGTAACAGGCAAACGACCTAAGTGCGTAAATGCCAGTGGCTGACCTGTGTGCTGACACACTGAGTCTTACTATTTTTCCCCGACATAATATTTTTACTGATTATGTGGGAATTTCACATAATGGACTCCAATCACTTCCCAGCCCCCACCCCTCGTGACGACGACGACGACGACGACGACGACGACGACGACGACGAAGAAGAAGAAGAAGAAGAAGAAGAAAAAGAAGAAACAAAACAAGACAAGACAAAACACAAAGTCAAATTAGTATCGCCCATTTACTGACGGGAGCAAGGTCCAGTCCCCAGCGGCCAGCCCCTTAGGAGAACTGAGTCCTTCCCCACCCCCACCCCTGCCAGAAGCCATCAAATGTGCAAAGCTACACTTCAGTGCCCCATCACAATTTTTTTATTATATTTATTTAATCTATGTGAGTACACTGTAGCTGTCTTCAGACACACCAGAAAAGGGTGTCAGATCCCATTACAGATGGTTGTGAGCCACCATGTGGTTGCTGGGAATTGAACTCAGGACCTCTGGAAGAGCAGTCGGTGCTCTTAACCGCTGAGCCGTCTCTCCAGCCCCACAATGTTTTTATTCAAAAAGCTTTATATTTATTCTGCTTTCTGACTCTGCTCGTGCCTCCAACACTTTCACGATGGTTTTTCTGTTCCGCGATAAGGAAAGCACTTGATCCTGTCACGGACACACTTGGCACACACGGAGCCACCACAGGCCCTGCAGACCTGCTGCTCTGTCTTAGACACTCTCATAAGGACTTTGGGTCTCACAGCACGAACTCCTCTCAGTCTGCCTGGACACACACTGCATGCAGATGAAGGTGTTTCCCCAACTCTCTTGGTAGAAAGGTAAACAATCCTGATGCCAGGAGTTCGAGACAGCCTAGTTTTGTTAGAGGTCGTATAATAGGAGAGCCTACGACGGTATGTCAAACACTGGACCATCCTGAGTGCCTCTAAGCACCATACCCAGAAGAGCCCTATCACAATTTTTGAAGAGTTCTCTTCAGTGGCCTCCTGTCCAGCCTGTTTCTTTTGAGGGGCCGGGGTGGGGGAAGAGGTTGTCACAGGAGGCTGTCTATGTCTTTCATTCTCAACTGCGAGCCTGAGGAATTCCATAGCAGAGCAATAAACACCTATGCTGACGTCGGGGCCTCCCTACATGACCAGACCCTCCTGCCCCACAACCACGGTGCTAGCTCACACGTGGCCCCACAAACTACCTGTGCACACATTTCATGCTGAGGCCCAATGCAGAAGTGTTTAATAAGGTAAAAGGGGAGTCAGTTAGGGTCTCCTTCAACCTCCTCAAGGGTATACCACATGGAAAACCAATCTACTGTCTCAGTAACGGCGACATGTCTGATTATAAGGACAGCCACTGACTGTGCACTGTACACCACCCACACCTGTCAGCCACACCAGGAGAGGGCTACTCTGTCCATTTCAGAGACAGGGTTACGGGAGCAAGAAACAGTGTGTGTGTGTGTGTGTGTGTGTGTGTGTGTGTGTGTGTGTGTGTGTCTGTATGTGTGCATCTGTGTGTCTGTGTGTCTGGTTGTGTCTCTGTGTGTGTGTGTGTGTTGTGTGTGTGTGTGTGTGTGTGTGTGTGTAAAGGGTGGGGCTGAACCTGAACCCAGGCAGTGTGGCTGGCCCAAGAGCCTGAGGCCACACACGCACTGTCTGGAAAAGTCTGACACAAAGATGTCTTCCTTAAGACTCTGCTGGTCACTGGGTGAAGACGTTTTCTTTTAGTGAGCATGGTGTTTGGAAAAATCTACACTCACTCAAAGTGAACAAGACCTTTGTATATTGAAACAGACAGGAACCGAGTGGGCCAGAGGGCACATGCCTGTTCTCGTGTGATTACCCCGTTTCATGTCACTGAAGGAAAAGTGCATCGCCCTGGGCATTGACATCCTGTTCCCCACACACATCTCTAAACTGATTGCAATTTCATTTCTACAAATAGCCATGGTGATATTTCCATGGCCAATCTACGGCTTACATGAGTCCCTGACTCAGGGTTTGATGAACAAAAACGGATGCTGACAGAAAGATCCTAGAGCACGAGGCATGAACAAAGAGGGCGGGCCAGGGAAAGTGCGCAGGGAGTAAGGGTCATGACCCCCAAGTCCATCCTCTGTCCATTCTCTGTCTCTCTGTCTCTCTCTCTGTGTCTCTCTCTCTCTCTCTCTCTCACACACACACACACACACAAAAGAGTAATTTTTTAAAATAAAAACAAAAAAGAAACAGTAGGCTGAGGTAGGAGAGTCATGGCCCCTTGAGAGGTTGCTTCTGAAAAGTAGCTCCCAGCTTCCCCTGTGACAGTACCAGAGAGCAGAGTTATACCATACACAAGGACATAGTGAAGATTACAACTGTGTTGTCAACGTGTCAGACTCTAGGACCACCAGGGAGATGGCCTCTAGGCACACCTAATGGGGTTACCCTCACTACTGAGATAGGACATCGGTGGACACAGACCATTCCATGGACTAGAATGGACATTTTCATCCCAAGATGCCTCACAGTTGGAATATTTTGTCACAGCAACAAGAACGACACAAATCTACTTGTAGACAAGATAGCTGTTCCGTTGGTCCATTTGTTCTGCACTCTTAAGTCCCATGTTTACTACAGAGATCTGCCCAATGTTTTGAAGTCCCATCATGCATGAAATCCTTTATCTGAATTTACATTAATATTCTAGAATCATGTTAACTTGCATAAGAAATTTTTCTGGAAACTTACTGACATCACACTGAATTTGCAGGAAACTTGACAGAATCAAACTTTTTAGAGTATCATATGAGAAAAAAAAAATCCCACACAGAAAACCAGTCAATACCTCTTAAGGCATCTGGTGAGGTAAGGCACACTTTCCATTTACTGCACCGACCTCTTACACTGCCATTCCCTCCTGGAGATGTAATGTCTTCATGAAGAGAAATCCCTTTAGCACTTATGCAGGGGTGTTTGTGATAAATCTTTCTCAGGGTGAATTTACTTGAAAAGGCTTATTTTCAATTAAAATGTATTATTTGTGCCTATATGGGGTGTGTGTGTGTGTTTGTGTTCAGGTGTATGGGTGTGGACAAGCCATACAGTATATGCAGAGGTCAGAGAACAACCCTATGTAGCTGGTTCTCTTTCCACTTTAACATGGGTCCCTGAAATACCAGACCTGCTTAGCAAGAGCCTTTACCCGCTGAGCCATCGCACCAGCCCGGGCCTTGTGTGTTTGTTTTTTGAGACAGGGTCTCTCTACATCGCCCTGACTGTCCTAGAATTCACTATGTAAACCAAGCTAGATTCAAACTCAAAGAGATCACCTCGCCTTGCGCTGCCTCCTGAGTGCTCAGATTAAAGCTGTGCTCCGCCAGCCCAGCCCCAGGCTCCTAGATGGAAGGGGAACAGACAGACCGCATAGTTTTAGGACGCGAGGATTTTCCTTCAGCACTTTAACAAACATCTTGCCTTTGGAGTCATTGCTCATAAGACCCAAGGGCACGTTTGTCACCGTTCTCCACCTACAGGCCCACCGTTCAGCTCTGTTTGGGTTTTGTGGTTTTTAGCATGTTGGTCATGTATGTGTTCACGTGGAATTCACCGCTTTTTGACCTGTGGGCTGTCTGTAACCAGGTTTGAAAGCTTTGGGGCCATTATTTCATCAAACATTTGTGTGACTATTCTTTCTTACAGGCATATATGTTCGATCATATCAGCTTTAAGTTGTTGTCGTTGTTGCTGTTGCTGTTGTTATGGCCTTTCTGAGGCAGGGTCTCTCTGTGTAGCCCTGGCTGTCCTGGAACTCACTCTGTAGACCAGGCTGTCCTCGAACTCAGAGACCTGCCTGCCTCTGCCTTCTGAGAGCTAAGATTAAAGGTGTGTGCCACCACCACCTGGCTAGTTATTATGTTACAGTGTGTGTGTGTGTGGCTGTGGAAGTGAATGCAGGTGCCCTCGGTGGGCAGAGTTGCCAGTCTACAGCTGGGTTACAGGCAGTTGTAAGCCACTTGACATGGTGCCGGGAACTGAACTTCAGTCCTCTGTAAGCAGGCTGCGCTCTTCCTCACCGAGTCTCTCTCCAGCTCGATCCAGACCCCGCCAGTATGACTGATTTTTGCCCCCCAGAGGTTCTACTGTCTTATAAGGCATTTCTTCTTCCCTTTGCATATATCCTTTCCTGTGAATTCTTTCCTGAATCTTATGCTGCTGTGCGGAGCTTAGTTGCTGATCTCAGTGACCAGGGCGCCGAGGGGCTGGCCTGATTCGTCTTCTCTCCTCCGTGGGTCAGTTTTTCCAATTTGCTTACATCATTTCAGGTCCTATATGGAACGCAGCTTTTTTTTTTTAAGCTTTTAACCATTTATTAACCATTTAGTATTAACAAAGGGCAGTTTAGGATACAGTGCCAGCCCCCCTCCCCCACCCCCACCTCCCACGCTGTTGAATTTCCTCCACGGAAGAGCACTGTGAGAGTAAATCCACCCTGATGGGGAATCATCTCAATGCCGAGGGGACGCTGAACCAAAGCTTCTCGCCATTTTACAGACTGAACACATGAGAGGAAGATGGAGGTCAGGCTGGGGTGGAAAAGTACAGAGAACTGCTTTATGGTAGGGATTAAGTGTCTTCAAGGCTTTACCCTTTGATGAGGAGGGAGAACTGTCTGAGTCTGAGAAAGGACCTCCTAGGAAAGGTGCCTGCTAGGGCTGTGCATGAGGCAGGCTTCAACTCCCTCTGAAGACTGAAAAGCACTCCGTGTGTACTAAGTCCTGCATGTTAAGGACAGCTTTCCGAGTGGCTTACAAGGATCCCCGCAAACTTCCCTTCTAAATGGCATGACAAGGCCCACTCCACAGGGTTGCATTGTTGTTTGTTTGTTTGTTTGTTTTGGCTTACTTCCCAGAGAGCGCTGGCCTTTCATCTGGAGGTCCAGCCCCTGCTCATTCATAGTCCTCAAGTTCAGGTAGAACTACATCACTGACCAGCGGCTGAGTCCCAGCACCCTGGATTTTAACTACTGTAGGTGAAACAAAAGAGGTTTAGATGCAGCTCAGCTGTAGCTTGCATTAAGCCTGTAGTTCTTCTGAATGACACGACTATAAGAATTAAAAGGCCCAGGCAACTGCTGACAGCCCCGCCCCTCCTGGAAGGATTTGAGAAGTGAATGGGGAGAAACTTTAGGGCAAAGGATTTTGTTGTGTTTGGGCCTCTAAAACATGGCTGGTTTAGCTTCTATAAAACCCAATAAGGCCTAGAGAGATTGCATAGGGGATAAAGGTGCTCACTGCCAATCTGACGACCCAAGTTTGGTCCTCAGAACCCACGTGACAGAAGGAGAGAGCCGATATCCTGTAAGTTGTCCTCTGACCCCCATGTGTCCCAAGTATGTGCGCGCGCGCACACACACACACACACACACACACACACACACACACACGGTTAGAATACACAAATATTAATAACAACAGCAGCATCTCAAGCAGATGAGCCTATGCTCTTTTTGGCTCTCGTGAACAATTCTGCTATGAATATTTGTGTACATGTGTTTGTTGGTGTTTTCAATTGTTTGGATCACGTACTTTGGCTTATTTGCAGCTTTTAATTTTAGGGTGGCCAACTATGGTCTGAAAATATTAAACGGACAAATTCCAGAAATAACCAAGTTTTTAATTTGTGTGCGTTATTTTGTTTTTTTCTTTTGAGAAAAGGTCTCACTATATAGACCAAGATGGCCTTAAGAGTTCACAGAGACCCACCTGCCTCTCTGCCTTGTAGTGCCCGGCTGAAGGCATGAGCCGCCTTACCTGGCTTCAATTCATGTGAGTTTTATACTGTGTGATTGTTTTATTACTTCATATTGTTACCTGTTTTACCACTAGCTATTGTTATTTACTCTGCTCATTTGTAGATTCAACTTTATCTGCATACATAGGAAAGAGCAAAGTGCAGGGAGAACCAGAAACCACCCTGCCCTGTCGCTAGGGCTGCTGGGATACATGGACTGTAGTGTACCCAAGAGAAGAAATTACCACCGTGTGATTATTTCTGAAGAATTGCCAACTGGTCACATGATCTCGCTCTCTTTCTATGCTGCTGCCCAGAGACCTGCTGTTAGTTACTCATGACTGTCTCTGGGAGCCTGGCTCTCGTTACAGGGTTGTTTAGGCCTCAGTTCCAGGCTCAGAGCCTACATAGAGGATAGAGAGAATCAGCTTCCACCAGTGACCTCTGTGCTAGGCAGTTTTATGTTAATTTGACACAAACTCAAGTCATTTGAGAAGAGGGGACCTTAATTAAGAAAATGCTTCCATAAGATTGGGCCCAGCTATCTTCTTAATTGGTGATTGACGGGGGAGGGTCCAGCCCCTAGCCCATTGTGGGTGGAGCCATCTCTGGGCTCGTGGTCCTGGGTTCTATAATAAAGCAGGCTGAGCAAGCCATAGGGAGCAAGCCAGCCAGCAGCCACCGGCATCCGTCCACAGCATCCGTCCACAGCATCCGTCCATGGCATCCATCTACGGCATCCGAAGCCAGCGAGCAGCGCCGGTCCACGGCATCCGTCCACGGCATCCTAAGCCAGCGAGCAGCGCCGGTCCACGGCATCCGTCCACGGCATCCGCAGCCAGCGAGCAGGCATCCGCGCGGGTTCCTGCCTCACTGCTCTTGATGAGGAACTGAGAGTGAAGTAACCCTTTCCTACCCTTCCTCCTCAACTTGCTTTCAGTCACTGTGTTTCTTTTATTACTATTATTTTAAAGAATTTCTTATTTATTTTGTGTCTATGAGTAGATATGTGTTATTTAGCTGTCTTCAGACACACCAGAAGATGTCATCGGATCCCATTACAGCTGGTTGTGAACCACCATGTGGTTGCTGGGAATTGAACTCAGGACCTCTGGAAGAGCAGTCAGTGCTCTTAACCGCTGAGCCATCTCTCCAGCCCCTAGCAATAGCACCCTACCTATAACATTCTGTGACTACCACATGCACAGCAGGCCACATCCCCAACCAATACACATTCACATAAAAGAAACCAGAGCTGGAGCGATGGCTCAGTGGTTAGTGCACTGGCCGCTCTTCTAGAAGACCACACACACACATGTGTAGTAGGTTTCGCCTAATGCTACTTGTATTCGAAGGTTAATTTTGGTCCCCAAAACTGCTTACACGAGTGTATGCACATAAGACACTGAGAGTCCCTGCCCCCAGTTGGTTTTGATTGGTAAATAAAGATGCCAACACCCAATGGCTGGGCAGGGCAGACAGAGGCTGGACTTGAGGAGTCCTGGGAGAACAGGAGAAGGAAAGGAGATCTGTGGTGCCAGGAGTGTGTGCAGGAGAGGAGAGCCGCCGTGCCTGAAGAGAGTGCAGGACAGAGAGGCATGGCCGCCCTGTGAAGGAGCGGGGAGAGCGCGGCCCAGCTGGGCAGCCCTCTGGGTCCAGGGCGGCCGAGAGAGAATGTAGAATTCAGTAAGTGATAACTCGGGGTTATCGGCAGGAGCTGGATTGACTGAATGGAGTTTAGGAAGTGGTCCAGCTGTTGCGCTATTAAGGCATATCGAAATATAAAGGCTGTGTGTGTGTCTTTCATTTGGGAATGTTAAGCATTGGGGCAGGGAGTGAAGCCGCCTCCGGGATTTATTAAATATTAACACACATGTAGGCAAAAACATGCATAGTGTGTGGGCCAGCCTCTGGAGAACGTTGGAGCCTCTGGAACTTGTGCTATGCATGGCCGTGAGGCACCGCATGTGCGAGGAACAAAGCCAGGTCCTCTGCAAGGACGGCTGAGCCTCCTCCAGCCCCATTTCACTCGACAATAACCGTTATTTCTCCTTGTATCTTCACCCCAGCCCCACGGCCAGGGTACAGGTTCACTCAGTTTCTCTGTCACCATTTTGACATCTGATGCTTCATCTCCAGAATATTCGGGGAAGGCATGTGAAGAACATTGTCCCAAGTCCCTGTAGGTTTTTTGTCACTATTAGGAAGATGAAACACCATGAGCCAAAATAACCTGGGGAGGAAAGGGTTTAGTTCCTGTTACAGTTTGTTGTCCATTATCCACTGAAGTAGACACAGGAACTCGGGCAGGGCAGGTCAGGGACTGGAACTAGGAACTAAAGCTGAGGCCAAGGGGCGGGGCACTGGGCGGGGCACTGCTTGCTGGCTTGCCCCCCATGGCTTGTTCAGCCTGCTGTCTTATAGAACCCAGGGCTGCCTTCCCAGGGCTGGCCCCACATCTGGGCCCTTCCACCTCAATCATTAGTTAAGAGAATGCTTCTCTTACTCACATGAGCCAGTTTTTTAGAGGCATTTTCTCAACTGAGATGTTCTCTGCCCAGGTGACTGTAGCTTGTGTCAACCTCCTCACGTGCTTTTCTGCACCAGCTGAGGTGAGGAGAGTGAAACTCTCCTCCTGTAAAACTGCTAAAGGTTTCCGTGGAAAGTACCTCTCCCCATGCCCTTCCGACACCATGTTTTCTAAACTATTCAATAAATACAGACCAAAGGCCTCTGTTAGGGACATGCAGACCACACACACACACACACACCAGCCTACTGACAGGCCAGTAACCAAACTACAGGCAGCCAAAAGACATGGAGAGAGAAGGGAAGAGTTCAAACTTGAGATTGCCATTGGTCTAAACTCCAAGAGGGGGACTGTTCTCATCCTCAATGTGATATCCAGAAAAATGGAGTAATGTATCTGAATTATTCAGGAAGAGGAAATACGAGCCAGTTTAATATCCACCAGATTTGCTTTTCAACGTAAACAACACAGAGTGACTATACTGGCTCATGTCTTGTCAAGTTGACACAAGCTACAGTCACCTGGGAAGAGAACATCTCAGTCGAGAAAATGCCTCTAAAAAACTGGCTCATGTGAGTAAGAGAAGCATTCTCTTAACTAATGATTGAGGTGGAAGGGCCCAGATGTGGGGCCAGCCCTGGGAAGGCAGCCCTGGGTTCTATAAGACAGCAGGCTGAACAAGCCATGGGGGGCAAGCCAGCAAGCAGTGCCCCGCCCAGCGCCCCGCCCCTTGGCCTCAGCTTTAGTTCCTAGTTCCAGTCCCTGATCTGCCCTGCCCGAGTTCTTGTGTCTACTTCAGTGGATAATGGACAACAAACTGTAACAGGAACTAAACCCTTTCCTCCCCAGGTTATTTTGGCTCATGGTGTTTCATCTTCCTAATAGTGACAAAAAACCTACAGGGACTTGGGACAATGTTCCTCACATGCCTTCCCCGAATATTCTGGAGATGAAACATCAGATGTCAAAATGGTGACAGAGAAACTGAGTGAATGGGACGAGATGGTAAGAGAACCAAGGGGATCGTCACATCTTCAGGGGCCACACTAACAGATGAGGCTCAAATCTCAACCCATAAAATCTGGCTTCAAAAACCAAGAGAGACTAACAATGTGGAAAACCCAGGCACTGTGTCTTCAACTACAAGGAGAAATCCCACTGTGATAAGCAGCATACACCTGACTCCCAGGGGCAGGAAGGTGTGAGCTACTGAGGGGGGCGAGGAGTAGAGAAAACCCACTTTATTAAAAGATGATTTTTATTATTTTTAATTGCACGTATGCAAATGTGTCTTGTGTATGGGTACATGAGTGCACTTGCTGATGGAGCCAAGAAGAGGGCGCTGTGTTCCCTGGAGCTGGAGTTACAGGTGGTTATGAGCCACCAAATGAGACAATCCTCTGTGACAGCAGTTTGTGCTTTTTTTTTTAAGACATATAACAATAAATAGTTACATGTAAGTACACTGTAGCTATCTTCAGACACACCAGAAGAGGGTGTCAAATGGTTGTGAGCCACCATGTGGTTGCTGGGATTTGAACTCAGGTCCTCCGGAGGAGCAGTCAGTGCTCTTAACTGCTGAACCATCTCTCCAGCCCCCAGTTTGTGCTCTTAACTGCTGAGCCAACCTCAAGCTCCAAGAAAATCTTTAATTCATGAGTGAAAAGTGTGTAGAAAAAGTCGTTATATGAGTTTAATAACAAAGTGGGTAGAAGGAATATATAAATTAAAAACATTAAGTGTTTGTAAAACTATCAATAGAAATCACCAGATGAGGGGTGGATGGTGGTGGAGCACGCCTTTAGTGACCAGCACTTGGGAGGCAGAGGCAGGCAAACCTCTGAGTTTTGGACCAGCCTGGTCTATAGAGCAAGTTCCAGGACAACCAGAGCTACACAGTGAAACCCATCTCCAAAAAATACTAAATTAATTAATTAAAATAAAATTTCACCTTCTCTGACTAATAAGAACAGGAGCGTGGGAAGGTGAACTCTCAAGAAAATGTGAAGGACATCTGCTCTCAAGCGGTGATTCACTTCAAAAAATTCACACACAAGCCTTGTGCATGACTTGAAAGCTATACCTGATGGGTACACTGTGGACTGCTGTTCATTTACTCTCCCTCCCTCTCCCTCTCCCTCCCCTCCCCCTCCAGTGTGTGTGTGTGTGTGTGTGTGTGTGTGTACCCATGTGGGCAAGTGTGTGGAGGTCAGAGGTTAGCACCAACATATCTTTTGTTAATGTCTCCCCCCTCCCCACCTTGTCTTTTGGAGACAGGCTCTCTTACTGAACTTGGACTCACCATTTTGCTAGGCTGGTGAGCCAAGTAACCCCCAGGGTGCCCCGTCTCGCCCCCTTGGCACTGGGGTTAGTGTGCATGCACACATTAGTGTGTGCCTGGATATCCAGACTCAGGTCTTCATGCTTGCTCAGCAAGCCCTTTACCCACACAGCCACCTCAACACCTCCATAGTCCCACCTTTGGGTCATTAGAAGAATATTTTTTAAACCAAGTTTCACTGTATCACCCAGCCTGGTTTAGAATCACAGAGGTCCACCTGCCCCTTCCTCCCAAGGATAGAAAGAGTGGATGCCTGGCCTGACTTAGATACTGATAGATACTGTAAAATGTGGACAAGGACGCACAGCAAGAAGGAGGGCTGACTTGTTTCCAGAGTTGAGAGTAATAAATTTTGCTTAAGAAATGTTCAGAATCCAGGTTATCATGTTCTTCCGAAGCTCAGTTCTTCCTGGGTTACTTTTCCTTCCAAAGATTCTGGAGGAGCTGGAGAGCTGGTCAGCAATGAAGAGGACGCCCTGCTCCTGCTGAGGCACCGGGCTCAGGTCTCAGCATCTCCAGGCACATCCCAACCACGACTCCAGCTCCAGGGGCTCTGATGCCCTCTTCTGGACACTGCATGCACTACACTCACATGCACACACCCACAGACACGAATGCACATCACTTAAAAATAAATCTTTAAAAACAAAACAAAAAGACCCTGGAGATCAAAAGGAGAAGAATCCTCTGGGCGGCCACTGGCAGTTCTTACGGGCCTCTCTCAGCTGAGGCCTGAGCTTGTCTTCAGACCTCTGTGGAGGGCAGGACTCCCTGTGGCCACTGAGCTCCCTGCTGCCCACCCTCTTCCATGTGCTCATTCTTCAAGCATTTCTCATCTGACAACCAATGTCACTGCAGTGACCAAGCAATTCCAGAATATCTGTGACCCTCAGCCACAGCTAGGTCAGCTGCGGGTACCAAGTGCTGGCCGCTCCACAGAAAGACAACCAAAGGGACTAACTTCTAAAGTGGGCTTAGAAACGACCATAGAGAATGACGGAACCCCTTATTTCAACCTCTGTATCAGCACATAGAAACCACTCGATGGTTGAGTATAAAAGCTAACCCTAAGATGGGGCAGGGGAGTGCCGGGGGGGGGGGCGGTTAGTGGCCTGGAATCACAAACAGTGGTAGCATTCATGAGAAGGGTGGGGTTTAATCACAGCCTGCTGAAAGATGACTAATGCCCTGGCTGCCTGAAGCTGGCGATGGCTCCATACTCACACTGCAGACCAAGGCCCGGGCTGAGGCTAGAGTCACTTCCTGGGCCATGTCCCCGCCATTGTATAGTGACGAGAGTCCACCCTGAACTCCGCCACGTTGGACCAGATGGCTGTTTTTCTGCAGCCTTCGATGATATGTGGCAGCTCACAGAGTCCTCTGACCTCCACGAGTACACCATATCACATGTGCATGACTCTATCCCCAAACAAATAAATGTAACTCATCAAGAACTACCCCAGTAATCAAGCAAAACACAGAGTCAATTCTGAAATCTAAAACGGTGTGGTGTACCCAGGGACCGAGATCACATTCCCCATCTCCCTCTGGATGTAAGCATCTTCTACGGCTCCGTGGAATACTGCACTTCCGGTCAAAAGCTCTTTACCCTGGGCCATCACCACACACTAAAGAAACATCCATCCTTGGATCAAAACCTGTCCATGTTTTGAGGGACACTGGCGACAGTTTGGAGATGCCACTCAAAGATGACCATGTGTACTCATGTAAAGAATTAAGGCGTGACAGCCTTCACAACTAACAACAATTGGACAACTGCAGAATTAAAAAACAAAAAACCAAACCAAAACAACCCCCCCCCCCACCAAGAACAAACGAAGCTGGAGTGCCCAGTTGTAAACAGTGTCACCTGCAGACTCGCTGGTGAAACGACAAGTGACTGTTCTCTGAACAAGGACACCTTTGCTCTCAGATGCTCTCACTTAGAACTTGTTCTGCTCGATACCTGGGGACAGCACTCGGCCTCTTCACCTGGGGTATCATAAACGCACATCTTTTGTAACGTTTGAACAACTCACCTCTTAGAAAATACCCAAACTCGCTGGCCACAAGAGCCCATACCTGTAGCAATAACCTTTCCCCAGCTATTAATCAATTTAAGACTGTCTATTCACGCCCAACAGTGGCGCCTGCTGACAATTGCTACAGTCCGTACCAAGCTTCAAAATGAATCCAGACTTGGTACATTCTGGAGCAGACCAAGGAAACTCGGCGACAAGCTGGGCAGCATTCTACAAAACAAACCAGAAAGTCAGGTGGGCTCTGTCCCTTTCTAACCCAGGACTACATGGGACAGAGGCACCTGGAGGCCCGGGCCAAACGCAGGCTCTGTAGCACACACACGCTTACCTTAAGAGGAGCTCCTTGGGTAACTTTTTGTTGATGAGGCCGTCATCATTGTTTGAGAAAACCTACAAGAGGAGAAACATTGGAAAACGGGTCTTTGGCCATTGTATGAAAAAGTTAAGTCCCATGCTTTTATTCTGGGTCAGAACAGAAATACTTACTGTCCTGCAGAAAAGAAAACCAACTTCACCACTGGAGTTCAGTTCCCAGCAGCCATGTCAAGCACCTCACAACCACCTGTACCTCCAATTCCAGGGGATCCAACATCCCTCCTCCGTGGCCCCAGCTCCCACGCACACCTATCACCCCAGCCCCCACAAACACATATACATAATTAAAATTAATAAAAATAAATCTTTTAAAATGTCAACGCACAGCCATCTGTGTGCTGCATTGTACTGAAGGCTCTGGTAAGCTCACAGCAAGAGAAACAGAAGACGTAAAAGGGGTAATAGGATAGCCTCCATTTAAAGACATGGTATTGTATGTAAACAACTCTAGAAACCCACAAAACCATATCATAACTTGTCAAAAAGTTCAGTGATGTTACACATTTATACAAAAAGAAATTATACTTTTAAAAAATTTTGGTTTTATTTTGAATTGTGTGTGTGTGTGTACATGTGAGTGCAGCACCCTAGGAGGCCAGAAGAGGATGTCAGATCTCCTAGAGCTGGAATTATAGGTGTTGTGAGCTGTCCACACAACGTGGTGCTACGACCTGAACTCCGGTTTTCTACAAGAGCACCCAGAGCTCTTAACTACTGAACCATCCCTCCAGCCTCAAGAAAGTATATTTCTGTACATTAATAATGGACAACTTTGAATTGAAATTAAGTAAGCAATTGCACTTATAATGACATTAAAGTAAATAAAATATTTAAAAATTAATTTGACAAAAAAATATATGAGGTCTAGACTGAAATTTTATTCTGGGGTTGGGGAAGTAGCTCAATGGTAAGATGACTTGCTATGCAAGCACAAGAGCTGAGTTCGAATCCCAGCACTCACATGAAAAAGCCAGACATGGCTATGGAGACCTGTAACCCCAACACTGTGTGGCGGCAGAGCCCAGCTCAGCCAACCAGCCTGGCTGAACCAGTGAACTCTGAACTCAGTGAGAGAGTCTGTCTCCAGGGAACAAGGTGGAATGTAGTGGGGAGGCTACTCAATATCCTCTCCTGGCCTCTATATGCACACACAGACTTGCACACACACAGGCACATATAACGCACACAATGACAAACATGCACATACGCATACACCACATCCACATATTCAAACACACATACATCAATATACATATACATAACACAAGCACATACAAGCATATATCTCATCTGTACACCCACACGCACACACACATATACACAGCCATACATCATACTTACATACACACCCACACATGCACCCACACCCTCATACACAAACACACACACACACATACACACACTTGCAGGCATACATCATACACACACACACATGCACCCACACCCCCAGGCGCACACACACAAAGGGGAAAGAGATGGAACTTTGCTGGGAGAGGGGAGAGGTGGACGTGCCTGCAATCCAGCAGACCAGAGCCAGAGGCAGGAAGGTTGGCACATGAAAGACACAGCCTGGACTACAGAGTGGGATCCTCCCTCAGAAAATGCATACGGAGAAGAGAGAAATGAGATAGGATGAGAGGAGGAAAAGAAGGAAAGAGACTTGCTCTAAAGTTGTTGAGAAATTGATTATGAGGAGCGAACTGGCAAACTCCATGCTGGTGATGGTGACGCATTAGCAACCCCCCGACTGCTGCACGGGCCTGTGATTCACACCAGCATCCAAGTCTTAACCTCGAGTTTATGCACGAATGCAAGGAACCCAAAATAGCTAAAATAGATGTGAAAAAGAAAAAGTTGGAGAACTTAAGACTCCCTGATCTTATTATTTACTCTATGGCCAGGCACGGGAGCATGTCCCATCTCAGCTGCTGCAGGCCTTGATGAAGAGTCATCACTTGAGTCCAGACAGACACACACACAGACAAATAAACAAATGTAACTAAAATACTTTAATGTGTTTTTAAAATTCTTTATTCAAACTTATATGACTCTGCGTGTGCTGATTTGAATGAAAATGACCCCCATAGGCTCACAGGGAGTGGCGCTATTGGGAAGTGTGGCCTTGTTGGAGGAGGTGTGTCACTGGGTTAGGCTTTGGGGTTTCAGAAGCCCAAGCCGGGCCGGTCTCACTCTCTCTCCCTGCTGTCTGCAATCCAGATGTAGAACTCTCAGCTGCTTCTCCAGCACCATGTCTGCCTGTGTGCTGCCATGCTTCCCATGAAGACAATGGACAAATGTCTGAACTGTGAGCCCCAATTGAATACTTTCCTTATAAGAGTTGCCATGGTTTGGGTGTCTCTTCATAGCAATGGAAACCCTAAGACAGTGTACATACATGCAATTGTATGTGCAGTGCCCACAGAGTCCAGAAGGCGGCGTTGGATCACCTAGACCTGCAATTACAGGCAGTTGTGAGCCTCTGAGGTGCTGGGAACTGAACTCATGTCCTCTAAAGGAGCAATCTTAACCAGTCCTCCACTTCTAATTTTTAAACTTTTTTATAAAGCTATATAGTACCTGAAACACTGAAGTCCTGGCGTAATTGAGGACATATAGAAGTGAACTGTAGTGAGAGAGAAACTTGGTCTCTTTAAAAACCCAGTTACATTATGGGACTGTTTGTGTTTTAATCCCAGGTGTGGGCTATGGGGCTGCTTCAGATTGTTCACAGCAGCTGACTATGATTTGTCTCGTGCTCTGGTGGGGGCGTGCACTTGCAATTCTGGGGACTCTTGAGAAGGTGTATGAATGCCAGAGCTGAGAGAGGCACTGCTGCTGCTCCTCCTGCTGCTGTGGTTTGTCAGGTGGTCCTGAGCAAGGAGAGGACAAGAGGAGCTGCCCCGAGGAACTTGACGCCCCATCAGCAGGAAGTAGTCTAAAGGGATCTATGCCCGTTTCCCGATAACCTTTCTCATCTACCTAGTTTTGGAGGGTTGGGAGGTATTGATATAAGAACCCAATAAAGTAACCAAAAAGTACGATTACATTGATCAGGACTGAAAGCCCAGACACAAACTCTTACAGCCGGGAGCCATTGATTTAAATGGAAACGGGTGATGTAAACACAGGATCAATGACATCAGCCTGCGTGTGAGAGCTACGGGACAGTCTTAAACTTTGGTGCCAAAAGCACGGGCAACAGTGACAAAGCAAGCAAGGTGGACTTCGTTAAGATTAAAACCTTCTTGATACAAAGGGCATCATTTAGAAATGAAAGGGGATGGGTGTGGTAACACACACTCCAGGAACCCCAGCGCTTCAAAGGCAGAGACAGAAACACAGGAGGTTTGCCACAGTTGGAAGCCACGCTATCACATAATGGGAGTTCCAGGGGCGCAAGGAGACCTTGAGGGAGCAGGGGCGGTGACCACAGAGGTGACAGAGATACACAGAAAGAGGCGACTACCCAAGGATATTGCACACAGTATGTAAGGCATCCCAGGACGCACAATGGACCTCTCCACAGAAAAAGGCAGGCCGGGCGCTGAGGGTCTGAGTTCAAATCCCCAGCACCCATGTTAAAAAAAACAAAACAAAAAAACATGGTTGAGCATGCCGGCTGAGCATGCCAAGAACCCCATCACTGCGGAGCGTGTGCAGTGTTGGAGACAGGAGGAGCCAAGGAACTCAGTGACTAGCCAGCTGGGCTGGAATGGTGAGTTTCAGGTTCAGTGTGAGACCTGTCTCAAGGCAAGAGTGACAGATGAAGACATCCAGCACCCTGCTCTGGCCTCTACATGCACAGACCTGTGAACCCTCACACACATGTGTATTCAGCTCGTGACACAACTCATACATAAAGGTAGCCCAATGGAAGAACTGGCAAAGAAGCCTGAGCTGATAGTATATGGCTCTAGTCCCAGCTACGTGGGAAAATGAGGCAGAAATATTCACTTGGACCATGATTTTCGAGACCAGTCTAGGCAGACCCATCTCATAAAATAAAGGGGTTCACCCCAGCTGACAGCGTGCTTGCCTCATGTGCAAAGAAGGGCCTGGTTTTCATGCCCTGCGAAGCATAAATTGGCTGCACTGAGGTCCATCGTAACCCTGGCATCTGGGAGGGAAAGGACTAAGCATTGGAACATCGAGGTTGCCTGTGATGCTCGCACACGCACACACACACAGCCCAAAGTGGTGGCATACACCTTTGATCCCAGATTCTTGGGAAGTGGAGGCTGGTGGATCTCTAAGTTCAAGGCCAGTTTGTTCTACACAGTAAGACCCTGTCCCAGCAAACAACAAAACGTCAAATCTCACATCTGTCTGTTAACCACAGCTCCAGGAGACCCAGGGTTCTTTTCCGGCCGTCTGAAGCACCTACTCTCAGGTGCACACACCCACACAGAAACACAGACATAATCAAAAACAAATCTTAAAAGCCAGGCGGTGGCAGCGCACGCCTTTAATCCCAGCACTCTGGAGGCAGAGGCAGGTGGATCTCTGTTAGTTCCAGGCCAGCCTGGTCTACAGAGCTATTTCCAGGATACCCAGGACTTACACAGAGAACCCCTGTCTTGAGAAATCAATTAATCAATCAATCAATCAATCAATCAATCCCAAAACAACAAACCAAACCAAACAGGCTGTGGCTGAGGCAGTCCAGGGTCTTATCAGGGAAGTACTACTGTTCTGACTGGAGAAGGTGCCCATCGGATTCCCTCCCAAATGCTTCTGTTCATGCCACAGATTGGCACTGTCAGCTTTGGTCAGTCACGGGGGACTCATTTTTGCAGTGGGCGGCAATTAGTGCAGAGAGTCAGTCATACCTGGTCAGACTGCTGGGAATAGCTGACTGCCGAAAGCTGAGCCCTAGAAAGGACAATGATGTCACCCCCTCCAATGCTCAAGGAATGTGGTGGATGATGGTGGTGGAAAGGAGGGAAGGGGCTTGGGGGAGGGGCTGTGAATGCCATCTTCTGAGCAGGAGAGACCATGCAGTTTGGAGCTCTCAGCGGCTGTGACTGTCTAGACACACAGCCTGAAGACGACCGGCCGACCGGCCATCATAGGTAGGGAGCTAGCCTGGCCATTTTCACACACGCAGAGTTACATAAATAACTGTAAACAGAACCAAAACTAATCCCGCAAGGTGTTATCACCACCCCTGCAGCTTGTCAGAGAGAGGAGTGGGAAGCAATTGGTCTTCCTCTAGCTCAGCTGACAAGACATTGAAATTCTTTTTCATCTTTAGAGGAAAGATAGCTGAGAGCCACTGTGTGGGTGCTGGGAACCAAACTCAGGCCCTATGCAAGATTAGCAAGGCTTCTAACCACTGACCCATCTATTCAGCCCCCAAACATTGAAATTATTTAGTATTTGTTTTTACTTTACTTCTATGTATACACTTGTATGAACAAATGCCATGTGTGTGCAGTGCCCAAGGAAGCCAGAAAGGAACAACAGATCCCCTGGAAATGGAGTTACAGATGGTTGTGAGTAGCTGGGAATTGAGCCTGGGTCCTCTGGAAGAGCAGTTAGTGCTCCTAACCACTGGGCCATCTCTCCAGCTCCTCTTCTGAGATTCTTGGTCTTAATGTGGTACATACATTAGTTTGGAAGGCTTTGGTGTGGAGGTTAAAGTTGTAGCTGAGTTCAAATCCTTTCTTGGCCACTGACCTACTACTCCGTGACTAGGGAAAGCACATACTCAGTCTAGGCCTACCACATATATCTAGTAATTTCTATGTCATGGGGATGGCGCAAGGGTGCAGGAATTCAATGTGATTCTCCCAATCTAGAAGAGAGGTTCTGTGTTAGAGTGGCTGAAATTACTCTTCACATCAATTACAACAGGAACAGAAATCCAGACTCCATCCTGGTCAGGGAGCCCAGAGGTCTCATCGTGTAAGCATCTCTGTCGCAGCCAGCACCTCCCCTCCAGGTGCTGGGGACTATGGGCCTTGGGCTTGCCAGGCAACTGCTCTACCACTGAGCTACATCCCAGGCCCCTCTCACTGTGAGACAAGAATTCTCTAAGTTACCCAAGTTGGCCTTGAACATAAGACCTTTCTTCCATAGCCTGTGTCAGGAGCCTATATGCCAGAAATCCTGGTATCCAGGAGCCTGAGGCAGGAGAATCACCATAAATTTGAAGTGCAGCTGGCCTATATAGTGTGTTCTAAACCAGTCAGGGCTATTTAAAAAAAAACAAAAACAAAAACAAAAAAAACACTGCCTTAAAAGGTTAAAACAAACAAAACCCTACAAGAACCCAGTTTGTCACATAGGTCTGAGAACCCATGCTTGACCCCACAGAACATACACAAAACAACCAAGACCCCAAGTGTGTTTTAATCCCAGCAGGAGAGAGAGGTGACCTCTGGGGCTCACTGCCAGCCAGCCTAGATTGATTGGTGAGTTTCAGGTTCAGAGAGAGACTCAGACTGGAAAAAAACCAAAAAAACAAAGCAACAGCAAAAAAAAACAGCTGGCACCTGAGGTTCAACACCCAAGGCTGGCCTCTGACCTCCACACACACGTACACACCTGAGCGCGCGCGCACACACACACACACACACACACACACACACGCACCTGCACACATACCCAGAAAAGTCAAAGAAGGCAAAAAAAAAAAAAGAAAGAAAGAAAGAAAAAAAACTGTAAAGAGGAAAACTATCATCAAATATTTCAGTTTGAAGTTTCTCCCAAACTCGTGTTTCCCGCGCCTGTAACCAGTTCCGATTATAGACAAAATCAGAAGTGAGGTGCAAACTAAGGGGAGGCATCAAACAGAATGAACTAAAATGGGAAAATCATGTTGATGTGACATACAATTTAAAAAAATACATTTCTCTTATAAGCTAAATTAAATAACAACAAAACTCGTTGGCAACAAGGTAAGATATTCTAACACTTAAGGTGCTCCAAATGAACTAAATAGACCAACGCCTGGATGTCTGTATACAGCAACCACAGAAGAAAATTAAGAAGAGGAGTCAGATGAGAGGAGGAGGAAGAGGGGGCTGAGAGAAGAGTAAGAAGAACAAAGCAATTTCTAAAAACGATACAGTTTCATCCTAAGCACCAAACTGCATCTTTTACATCATCAGGTCTGTGGTCCACAACGAACAGATGGAGAATCCCGAACTCAAACCGAGGTGCCTGACAAACTCCCAGAGCTGCCCTAGGCAGAAGTGTGAACACTTCACAAGCCTGTGAGCACTGATCCCTCCCCTCTGCTAAAGGGAAGAATTCAGAGCTGGGACGGCCAGGCGCGCCCACTCTGCAGACAGCCCCTAAGCCAAAGCTGAGAACTACATGCAAACCACTCCAGAAGGCTCAGAACCAAAGCCTCCAAACAAGAAAGAAGCCTCCCACTTCTACTCCACAGCATCGCCACGGGGGAACACAGACGCTCTACAGCACAGCCAGCTTGTGTGTGGTGTCTGTAACCTCAGGGATGCGGAAGCCAAGGGTGCGAGAGTGAGGCGTTCCAGGCCTAGCCAAGTCAGTGAGTCCAGGTTCAGTGAGAGGTCCCACAAGAATAAGGCAGACAGGGTTGGAGGAAGACAGTCACTGATCTCTGGGCCTCACACCCACGCCTACACACCTACACGCCTCTACACACACACACACACACACACACACACACCCCTAGAAAATCTCCATTTAATCACTCATGGCAAATACGTAATTTTTTTCCTTACATTATTTATATGGAGGACATGCCCTGTACAGAGATCAGAGGATAATTTACAGGACTTTCTGCTTCCAACACTCGTGGGTCAGGGGTGGAAAACTCAGGTCATCAGGATTGGCAACAAGTGCCTCTACCCCCTGAACCATCCCACCGGACCTCTAGATATGTGTTTCTTAAAATTAGGCACTTCTCTATTAGCTAACCCTCAAATATCCTATTCCCAAGGAGTGTCACAAACCAGGGTACCCACTTCTCTTCCGGATGGGGACCTCTCAAGAAGTTACGCCTTAACCCTACCCATTAGAGCCAACCCACGGGCCAAGTCAATTAAGGCTTCAAACAAGAAGTAAATGGAGGCCAGGTGGCATGCCCATAGCCGTTCAAGTTTATTGAGCAAAGCTAACGGCTTCTGTAAGGCGTTTACAACGTACTAATGACAGATTCATTAAATCCCTCACTGAGAGTGCAGCACTCGGGGGGCGGGGGGGGGGAAGAAGTATAGTTCAATGTTCTCTATTTTTATAAAAGGGGTGAAAGGGTATCTCCGAAGCCACCCATTAAATCCCATCGTGCTAGGAGCCCCGTCAGGACGTAGAACTTGAAACAAATGCATGGTTCGGTATTGATATCATTGCATAAAAGCAGCCTGAAGTATGCAGCCTGAGGTGTGTGACTGTGGGTATCTATGTAACCACACCCTCTGGTGGCTTCCCGGGCACGCTCCGGACGAACAGCGTCACGGCGTCGGGGTGGTTTACCGAGTGGAGGTCCTGGGTGTGCATCAAAATGCACAGCGTCCTGGTGCCCCCCTGGCATCCAGGACCTGGGGACCCGGGTTCTCAGGACCGATCTCACCCGCCTTGCCCTGCCCTGCCCTGCCCTGCCCGGGCTCATCCGACCCGGCCCTGCCCTGTCCTGCCCCGCCCCGCCCCGCCCAGCAGCCCTTGGCTCTTCTCTGTGCCCTCCTCTAGGCGCCCAGCATCTCCGCCGCCCCGCAGGCGCGGGCCCCAGACTCACCATGGCCGCGAGCGCGCCCACAGCCTTAAGTCACACGGCGCCGGCGACGCCCGTTGTCCTGGTGACGCCAGCCCGGCGCCCCGCCCCGGCCTCAAGGTGGGCACGGAGACGGCCATTGGCCCGCGTCGGCCACGTGATCCGTAGACGCGCCCTTCGGCCCGCCCACCTCTCCATGCCCCACGCAGCTCTGAGGGCCCTGGGGCTCCACACATGGTCCTTTGCCATCCCCCCCACAGCGTCGCCTGACGTCCTTGCAACTGATAGGTGTCCCAGATCTACACTGGCCGGAGCAAGATACCTCTGTGGAGTCTCTCTATTAAAAATAAATAAATAAACAAACAAACAAGGGGCTGGAGAGATGGCTCAGTGGGTAAGAGCAATGACTGCTCCTCCAGAAGTCCTGAGTTCAAATCCCAGCAACCACATGGTGGCTCACAACCATCTGTAACAGGATCTGGTACCCTCTTCCGGTGTGTCTGAAGAGAATGACAGTGTACTCATTATACATAAAATAATTCTTTAAGAATCAAACAAACAACAACAAAACCCTAAGTTGCTGGAACTGGGGATGTGACTTTTAGTTGGTAGCCTGCTGGTCTAGGATGCATGAAGGCCTGGGTTCCATCCCCAGCGCCACAGAAACCTAGCATGGTGGTGCACACCTGTAACCTCGGCACGGGAAGGTGAAACCTGGAGGACCAGAAAGGTCATCCTCAGCTACCTAGCGAGCTCGTTCAGCCTGGGATATATAAGACCTTGTCTTGAAAAAACAAAGACAAAAACATAAACAAAACAAATACCAATCATCCAAGATGGCACTCAATTGTTCAGGCCATTTTAAATAATCAATGAATATGATCACAGTAAATACCAACACCTGAGATGGTCATGGCTGGTATTCTAATCTATTTGCCTGCATCCTTCCAATCAAATATATACTGAAGCATGCATTTATTCTATAAGCTACTTCCTTTGATTAAAAATTATTACCCTTAAGCTGGTGCAAAGTGGTCAAGGTGGAATCCTAAGTACTTGAGAGACTGAGGCAGGAGGATTCCCTTGAGTCAGTTCAAATCAAGACTGACCAATATAGAGAGACCCCACGTCAAACACATAAACACATTTATATGTGTAGTCTTTGTAGCTCTTTCACTGACGTAGCTTAATAACCATAGCTTCTAATCTAGTAAATCAGATGGCAATTTGTTGTGTTTTTTTAACGTGGTTGAATAACATTTGGATACTCTCAGATTCAGCCCATCAACCTGAGAGAGAAGAAATATTTACTATGGTAATGAGGCTCAGCTGGTAGAGCGATTGCCTAGCATGCATGAGACCTAGGTTTGATCTACAATGCTGCAGAAACCTTGTCTGGTGATGTTTTAGTTAGGGTTTTACTGCTGTGAACAGACACCATGACCAAGGCGACTCTTATAAAGGCAAACATTTAACTGGGGCTGGCTTACAGTTTCAGAGGTTCAGTCCATTATCATCGTGGCAGGAAGCATGACTGTATGCAGGCAGGAGCAGAGAGTTCTACATCTTGACCCAAAGGCAGCAAAATAAGACCATGCCTTCCAGCCTCGAGATCTGGATCAAAGGTATATTGTCTTCCTGCCTCAAGATTGGGATCGCAGGTGTGATCTCTCCCTTTCTGGATTGAGGTTCATTTCAGATATAGTCAGGTTAACAACCAAGAACAGCCCTCCTCACAGATGTTCATGAGCAATAGGCTGGAGGGTCAGGGGTTCAAGGTTATCCTCCTTGCTACACAGGAAGTCTGAAGCCAGTGTAGGCTCCATGAGATCCTGTCTTAAAACTAACTAACTAAAGTAGAAACAAAAATCAACACTCACCCTGACATCTCCCTGAGGTGCCTGATAGGCGCCCCTGGCTTTACATTCCCAAGGTCCTTGCTCCCCAGTCTTTCCAACCCCAGCAAAAACTCCAAGTGTCGCCTGGTTGTTCAGAACAAATTGTTCTTGATGTCCCCCCATTTTTCCCCTTTGACCTCACTTTTCATTAACAAACCTTCTCGAGTCCGTCTTAAAAAACATGAGGGGGTGGTGGAGCATGCCCTTAATCCTAGCATTTGGGAGACAGAGATGGGAGGACCTCTTTGAGCTTGAGGCCAGCCTGGTCTACATAGTGAGTTCCAGGACAGCCTGGGATACATAGAGAAACCCTCTCTTACAAAAATAAAATAAAAACACGTCGTCAAGGGCTGGGAAGATAGCTCAGGCGGACATGAAGACATGAGCTTGGTCCCTAGGACAGGTATTCAAGAGAGAAAAAGGTCAGTCATGGTGGCCTGTGATTGTAAGCCTGGTGCTGTGAAATCTAAGAGATCCCTGGAGCTGGTTTAAACCCTCTTTAATCATGTATGACTTTGCTTCCTGTAGAATCTTGAACAAGATCTTTGCAGCCTGCTGAGGACAACTTTGAGGACATCAGCTTCACCTTTTCTGTTTGCTCTGCTGAGGCAAGTGTATGGACCTGAGTGTTTGGGACCTCCCAGAGTCAGGCCTCTGGCACAGGACCCCAATAACACCCTACCCTAGCTCATGTTATTTCCTAAGGAGACTTAAACCTGCTGAACTCTAGTGACCAGCCTCTGCTTCCTTCCCTACCTTATACAGTGTCTAGATTTGTAGCCCAGGCTGACCTTGAACTCATGGTAACTCTTCCAACTCAGTTCCCCAATATACCTAATTCACTGCTTACATCTTGACACTAAAGGCCCTAATGGTTGATACTCTGTGGATTTTGTGGATGTTCATCCTGGTCCTGAGGGGATACTTTGTGTGCTTAAAAAAAAATGTGGACTCGGGGATTGGAGAGTTGGCTCAGCAAAGAGCACTGAAGTCAGGGAAGAGCACTGACTGCCCTTCCCCAGGTCCTGAGTTTGATTCCCAGCACCCACATGGTGGCTTACAACCATCCATAATGGGATCTGATGTCCTCTTCTGGTGTGTCTGAAGACAGCAACAGCGTGCTCTTATACATAAAATAAATAAATCTTTTTTTAAAATACACAGACTTCAGTCAAATACATACTACTTACTAAAGCTACATAGTTATGAGCCCAGGCCACTTACTTGGCTCTTCTAACTTCATAAACTTACTACTACTGATATGTGAAAGTGGTCGTTTGTTGAACTTCCACTATAGATAATCAATTTCTTTTATATTCCTTGTCAATTTTTGTGGTCTATCAAAGTTGTTATGTGCCCTCCAAATATGCTAGGAGGAATTCTCATGGAGGTTTGAGACCATGCAGAATATCAGATTCTATGTATAGGGTTTTTAAACATTGATTTACTTAGTGGGGGTGTGTCAGTGCCACAGTGCAGGTGCATGTGATGGTCAGAGGACAACTCATGTCAGTCAGTTCTCTCCTCCCCCTTGCTGAGGAAGGATCTCTCTTCTTTCTGCTGTTCTGTAGATCTCAGGCTTACTAGTTGTCTTGGTCAGTGTCCTATTGCTGTGAAGAGCAATGACCATGACCATGACCATGACCACTCTTTGTTGTTTTGTTTTATTTGGTTTTGGTTTTTGACACAGAAATTTTTGGTGTAGCTCTGGCTGTCCTGGAACTCTATAGACCAGGCTGGCCTCAAACACAGAGATCCGCCTGCCTCTGCCTCCCGAGTGCTGGGATTAAAGGTGTGGGCTACCATCGTCTGGCTGACCTCGACAACTCCTATAAGAGAAAACATTTAATTGGGGCTGGCTTATACTTTAAGAAGTTTAATTCACTATCTCATGGCATGGAGCAGGGTGGCACACAGGCAGATGTGGTGCTGGAGGAGGAACTGAGAGTCCTACAACCGGATTGGCAGCAGCAGGAAGAGAGAGGCATTGGGATTGGTTCGAGCTTTTGAAACCTCAAAGCCCACCCCTATTGACGCACTTCCTCCAACAAGGTCACACCTCCTAATCCTTCTCAAGCAGTTCCACTCTCTGATGACCTAGCATTCAAATATATGAGACTATGGGAGCCATTCTTACTCAGACTATCACAGTAGGCCAAATGATTCTGTGCAATCTGTCTTTGACTTCCGTCTTGCTGTGGGAATGCTGGGATTGCAGACACAAGCCTCTGCATCTGTGCTTGTGTGGCTTGCAGGAACCAGCCTCATGTCACCAGACTTGAACAGCCAGTGTAGAGCCACCTTGCCAACCCTGGTGAAATTATTTTTTAATCAATGTCATTTCTTTTTCAGAATATACACAGTATCAAGGCTTTTAGCAACTGTTGGACTAGGCATAGGTTAGAGACTTCCCCAAATTTTTGTTACTGTTGTTTTGGGATTAATTGGTGATCCCTTTGGGTTTTTTGAATCAAGATCTTGCTGCTTGACACAGGCTGGGCTTAGAACTCCTGGTAATTCTGCCTGAGCTGAGATTATAGACATGCTTGAACAAGCCCGGTCCAAACTGTATATTGTTAATTACATGCCAGATTTCTTTTAAAAAATATTTTATTTTATGCATATGAGTGTTTTCCCTGTATGTTTGCATGCCACATGTGTGTCATAGGCCACATGTGTCCTGGGTAACTGTCAAGGCCAGAAAATGACATCATGTCCTCTGGACCTGGAATTGCAGATGGTTCTGAGCCACAATGTGGGCGCTGGAAATCAAACCTGGGACTTCCGGAAGAGCATCCAGTGCTCTTATCCAATGAGCCATGTCTCCAGCCCCATAGTCTGGTTTCTTGATACCCTGCAGGCAGGTTTAGTCACCTTATTCTTCTACAACTTCCCTAGTTTCTCAACATCTTCCCTCTCTTCCTGAGGTTGGTGAAGAAAATATCAGCCCAGTTTTTCAAAGCCATGTCATCGTGGTTAGAGTAGCAAGAGGGAGATTCTGCAGTGGATGGCAGCATCTGGTCCTGGAGGTAGCTGACACCTTCAAGGGGAATGATGTGTCTGAGGCTGCATTGGGCAAGTTGTGGTGGTGCAAAGAGGCAGCAGACAGAGTGGCTGGGATGTGTGTGTGTGTGTGTGTGTGTGTGTGTGTGTATTCAAATGAAGTGTATGTGGGCATTCATGACACAGTGCTTATGAAGAGTTCAAAGGACAATTTTGTGGAGTTGGTCCTTTCCTTCCACCATTTCATGGGCTTCAGAGATCAGAGGCTTACACTGCCTCAAAAGTTCACCACCTTTGCCACTGAACAATAAAACAATTATTTATTCTAAATAATCTATAATATATCTGGCAAAACACAAATCAAGCGAAAGCTTACTTTAGTTTGCTTTCCAAACAAACTGGGGTTATTTAAATGACAATAGCCCCAGTAGGCTCATATGTTTGAATATTTGTTTACCAGTTGGTGGAACTGTTTGGGAAGGATTAGGGGGTGCGGCCTTGTTGGAGGAGATGTGTCACCGGGGGTGGGCTTTGAGGTTTAAAAATACCATGCCATTCCCAGTGAGCTCTCTCTGCCTTGCTTGTGGGTCAGGATGTAAGCACTCAACTATGGCTCCAGGGCTATGCCTGCCTGCCTGCCTGTCTGTCTGCCTCCCTGTCTGTCGGTCTGTCTGTCTGTCTGACTGTCTGTCTGTCGCTGTGCTTCCCACTATGATAGTCATGGATGCTAACCCTCTCGAACTGTAAGCACCTTATAAACTCTTTTATAAGTTGCCTTGGTCATGGTGTCTTACCACAGCAATAGAAAAGAAACTAAGGGCTGGTGAGATGGCTCAGCAGTTAAGAGCACTGACTGCTCTTTAGAAGGTTATAAGTTCAAATCCTAGCAACCACATGGTGGCTCACAACCATCTGTAATGAGACCTGATGCCCTCTGCTGGAGTGTCTAGAGACAGCTACAGTGTACTTATATATAATAAATAAATACATCTAGAAAAAGAAAAAAGCTAAGACACGTACATTTTTAAAGTATCTCAGATTGGCTACATATTATGGATTTTTTCACATCATTTTAAGTTATAGACTCTACATTTCTTCTTCTTTTTTTTTTTTTTTTTCTCAAGACAGGGTTTCTCTGTGTAGCCCTGGCTGTCCTGGAACTCACTCTGTAGACCAGGCTGGCCTCGAACTCAGAAATCCGCCTGCCTCTGCCTCCCAAGTGCTGGGATTAGGCGTGCGCCACCACCGCCTGGCGACTCTGCATTTCTTAAGGACTGTGTCTTATTTTTGCTTAGAGAACCCATGAATATACATGAAGTCAACCATATTCTTCTCAAGATTCCTTCAAAGAATAATTTTGTACATATGTAAAAAAGCAAGATGTTAGGAGGTTGGGGCTGGAGACATGGCTCAGTGGTTAAGAGTGCTCACAGCTCTTGCAGAGGTCCTGGGTTCAGCTCCCAAAGCTATATCAGGTAGCTCACACCCACTTTAAACCCTAGTTCCAGTGTACTCAGCACTCTCTGGTCTCCAAGAGCTACTACATGTATGTGGTACTTGTCAACTCACACAGATGCATGCTTGAGGGGGCAGATGCGCACAGATATATAGATAGATATAGATATATGTATATAGATAGATATAGATAGTATAGATATAGATGATTTAGATACAGATATAGGTAGATACAGATAGATATAGATATTAACATATAGATATAGGGAAACAGATAGATATAGAGGTAGGACAATCAGGAGTTCAAGGTCTCATTACTACATATGGAATTCAAGGACAGTCTGAGCTACAGAGTGAGACCCTGTCTCAAACCAAACAAGAGCGAGGCATTGTGTTCACATCAGTACTTGGGAAGCTGAGGGAGGAGAATCGCTCCAAGTCTGAGGCCAGCCTGGGCTGCAGAGTGAGACTCTGCCTCAAAAAAATCAAGGTGGAGGTCAGCAAGAGGGCTAGCCAGATAAAGGTGCTTGCTGACCAGCCTGATGACATCAGCCCATCTCTCCTTTGGGGACCTCTGAGCTTGGGCGACTTCCTCTGTTACCCTTCACAGCCCTTTTTCCTAACTTCCAGAATAGATGACTCTTCTTAAACGGACTATGCATACTCGACCCCAAAATAACCTCCTTTCCACACACATCTGCCGTTGGGTAGGGGGGTGGGAGAGGGGGAGCAGGCTCGAGGAGCTCCCTCTGAGGTAGCTGTCCTTCCTGGGGTTTCACACAATCAGTTCAGCAGCCGCTGCAGAGTCAACACAGAGTCTCTGTCTGCAGGGCAGGCGCAGATGCTGGAGGAGCACACAGTTTGTGTGGGAAGCTCTGAACCGCCCACCACACTAGCTTGGATAGGAAGGAGCCTGGCGAACGGCTGATGGTCACCTGGCTGGTGGCTGGCACTTGGTGGGTTCCTGATTTGTCAGGAAGGTCCCAAGGAGTAGGCAGGGAGAAAAGCCGGTAGGAGAAGGCCTGAAGACTGGGTTGGGAGGTTACTCAGCGGATACAGGCCTTGCAGCAGAAGTCGCAGCAGAAGATGGGCACTGGGAGAACCCGCACAGCACCGCACTCCTACAGTGAGATGGGAGAATCCTGAACTCTGGGGCCCGGCAGCCTGGGTTATGCAAAGGAGAACAGTAGGACACGCTACCTCAAAGCAGGGAAAGGCAAGGACAGACACCTGATGTCGTCCTCTGACCTCTACATGTACACCGTGGCGCGCACACGTGGGCACTCACACAAATACGCACACATGAACATATACACAGAAACACACATTATATACACATAATATACAAATAAATAAGTTAAAAGACCGGGTCTCAAGTAGTACAGGCTGTCCTTGAACTCACACGACATAGCTGAGGATGGCCTTGAACTTTTGACTCTCCCTTTTTTATTTTCTTTTTCTTTTTTTCTTTCTTTCTTTTTTTTTTTTTTTTAATTTGGAGTTACAAGTTGAATGATGACCGAGAAGGTTGCTGGGAACCATTCTTGGGTCCTCTGCAAGAGCAGGACATCCCGCTCTTAACCCCAGAACCCTTTCTCTCTCTCTTCGTTTGTTTCACTTGGCTTTGTGTCTTTTAGATCAGCGAGACTGTATCTTTCAACAACTGAAGAATTCTCAGTGATAAATCTTCATGCCTGTCCTCCCTCACTTAAATTCAATAAATTTCTTTGTTTTTTTTCCAATCATATGCCTTGAACATTCAATTAACATTAAATTAAAATATATAAACTTATCTCATCCTAATTTCTGATGTGGGGTCTTGGGTAGTCCTGGCTGGCCTTGAACTCCCTAAGTACTTGAAGATGACCTTGAAATCTGATCTTCCTACGTGTACCTCCGGAGTTACCAGCTTACAAACCTGAGGCACTATGACCAGTTTAGTCTCTTAAAAATTTTACATACCAACTCATAATGATACAGGCTTCCGATATTGCATCTTTTACAAGAAAAATGAATTAATCTTAACTTGCATAATTAAGAACTTGAACGAGTCAGCGTTATAAGTGGGGTGAAGACATTTGGGGGTTAGAGCAGAGGCCTTTGGGGGCAGACAGCATCATTTTGCCAGACATCTTCTAACATTTGGAGATTTTTTTTTTAATTATTTTGAGTACGTTTGTTTGGTGTGTGGTCTTTTGGGACAGGGTGTCATTGCAGAGTTCCCTCTGGCCTATCGTTTATCATTCTCTCGTCTCAGTCACAGTATTGTGATTGTCTCTTCCTAGGCCCTATGTTTCTATACTTCTAGATGGGAATTATTTGTATGCATGAATGTTTGTTGGGGGAGGGAAAGGTACACGTGTGTACGTGTGTGTGTGTGTGTGTGTGTGTCTGTGTTCACGTGATACACCTGAGGGGAGGGCAGAGGACAGCCTTGCATGTCATTAATGGATGTATTTTGTTTTTGAGATATGTCTCTCCTCGGCCCAGAATTTACCCGATGAGTAAGTTGGCTGCTTGACCAGTGAGCCTCAAGGATCTATTTGTCTTGATTTCTCTAGCCCTATGCCCAGGCTAAAGATTTATTTATTTCCTGTATGTCAGCACACTGTAGCTGTCTTCAGACACACCAGAAGAGAGCATCCAATCCCATTACAGATGGTCGTGAGCCACCATGTGGTTGAACTCAGGACCTCTGGAAGAGCAGACAGTGCTCTTAACCACTGAGCCGTCGCTCCAGCCCTAGGTCCAGGTTTTTTAAATTATTATTATTTTTTACTACATGTGCATGTGTAAGTGAGTGCAGGTGTCCTGGAGGCCAGAGGTGTCGGATCCCCTGGAGCTGGGGTACAGGAGCTTCTGAGCCGTCTGACGTGGGTGCTGGGAACCAAACTTGGGTCTTTTGGGAGAGCAGTCCAATGCTAACTTTTGAACCATCCCTCCAGGCCCAGGCCCACCTTTTATGTGGATGCTGGCATTGAACCCCAGTCCTCATGTTTGCCCAGCAAGCACATTTGCCAACTAATCCATCTCTCCAGGTCCGGGGTCGGGGGGCAGTTATTTTTAATAATCTGTTCATACTATTCCCCCTATAGCGCTGAAAACGCTCTACGGCCCTTCTGCTTCCCCCAGTGTTCCATCCACACCAGCACTAAGTAGACTAGACTGCGTCCTGTTGACTGTGACAGGAGCTTTTCCACGGATAATGGGGTCCTTCTTGCCACCCCTTCCTCTCTGCTCCCGGAGGCACACACTGCACATTTGTGTGGGATGTGGAGTTAGAATTTGTTTTGTTTGTGTTTTTATTCGTGCAAATGAAGCTAAAGTTCCAAAGCTGTCCGCGCCGCTACAAAGCGATCCTTTCATCTGCTCATTCGCTCCGGCAGAGTCTGGCCTTAAAAGTCAGTAGACAGGAAAGGATGTAGCATTGGATCACAACGGTAGGAAAACCAGTGGGCTTCGAATCCTTCTCCCAAGGCTCTTCCCACCTCTTCCAATAAACAAATACCAACTTGGCCACCTTTTTAATGGGCAGCGTGGAAGTAAACCGGAAGTGGGGGAGCGATGCCGGGGTAAGAGAAGGCAGGCGTGCCTAGCGGTCTGAGAGGTAGAGGATGCCGATGCCGATGCCGATGCCGATGCCGATGCCGACGCCTGCGATTTCCTCTGCAGGGACTGATCAGGCTTTGGGCAACCGCCCGGCGGGGTCCACAGAGCCTGTATGCCCATGGCACTACCCAGTGCTCTGCAGCCCTTCCTGGATTCCAACCACGACTCAGCCCTAAAGTTGGGCTGCCAAATCGGGTTGCACGGTGCGAGCCTTCCATCTTCCGTCACGTGTGTCCGGCGTGCACGCATGCACGCACGCACATCCCAAGCAACTTGTTTCCGTCCAGAGGCCTTCCCGATGTCTAGACTTTTTGCCTGTCCTATCGGCTCTCTGCAGACCACAGTAAAGGGAAAACAGAAAAAAAGATTTCTCTTGCTTCCAGGGCCTCAATGGTTAAAGTCAGTTTTACATCACTGTTGTGCAGAAGTTCCTGGAGTGAAAATCTCCCTCCGGGAGGGAGGAAGAGGAGGAGGAGGAGGAGGAGGAGGAGGAGGAGGAGGAGGAGGAGGAGGGGGAGAGAGGAGGAGGAGGAGGAGGAGGGGGAGAGAGGAGGAGGAGGAGGAGGAGGGGGAGAGAGGAGGAGGAGGAGGAGGCTCACCAGCCTCAGCAAGTAGACAGAGCTCAAGGGTCTGGGAGAAAAGAACAGAAACTTGGCTTTTTTTTTTTGTTTGTCTGTTTTATTATTATTTTTTTCAAGATATGGTTTTACTGTGTAGACCAGGCTATCCCAAAACTCACTCTGTAGACCAGGTTGGCCTCAAATTTGACTCTGCCTCCCAATGCACTGATTACTTAGCTAAATGTGGACTATTATTGAGAGCCCTCCCCCCGGCACTGTAAACGTGGAGTCAACAACCTGGCAAGGAGACTCTGAGCTGTAGACAACAGAGAGGAGGGAGCAGGCGTCTGGACAGCTGTGTGCAGCTGTGCAGAGAGCTCCGGTATTACAGCTCCTAGAGCTGTCACCCCTCATCATGTCGGAGTCAGCTTCTTGGTGACGCAGCTACTTCGAGTCATCCCCATCCTTGTAAAAAAAAAAAAGAAAAGAAAGAAAAGAAAAGAAAAACACTTCACCCCTATTCCTGGACCCCCCCCCCCAATAAAAACTTAGTAATTCACAACAAATTGGACACTGGCGTAGTCCTAACCCCTTTGTCTGTCATGGTTCCCTTTCTGGGGTGCATAGAGGTGTATGCTGTGTCTCCCCAGGAAAAATCTGCCACACAACAACTACCTAGAAAACTTGCCTAATTCTTTTTTATTCAAAAATTTATTGTTGTTATTATTATTGTTGTTGTTGTTGTTATTCGTGTGTGTGTGTGTGTGTGTGTGTGTGTGTGTGTGTGTGTGTGTGTGAGCTGAAGTGTCGTCGGTCAGAAGGAGGTGTTGGATCCCCTAAACTGGCAGGCAGTTTATTTACAGGCAGTTGGGAGCAACCTGAATGCAGGCCTGGGAATTGAACTTGGGTCCTGTTCTAGAGCAGCGCATGCTCTTAAGCACCGAGCTACCTCTCCAGAGCCACTTCCATCCTTCGACAGGTATGCCTCTCCTGCTATTTTTAGATGATTAAGCTAACTGTTATTATTATTATTTTTTTTTTTTGGTTTTTCGAGACAGGGTTTCTCTGTGTAGCCCTGGCTGGCCTGGAACTCACTCTGTAGACCAGGCTGGCCTCGAACTCAGAAATCCTCCTGCCTCTGCCTCCCAAGTGCTGGGATTAAAGGCGTGCGCCACCATCGCCCGGCGAACTGTTATTGATTTGTTATCTTGGTAGTAAGTGGATTTAGCCTCTAGTGTATGATGTTAAAAAAATAGAAAATATCATATTCCGTTTCATATGCAAAATTAAATAATAAATTGAGGTTCCAAGTGAATTCATACATGTTTAAAACACACAAGTTGATCCAGACATGGTGGCACACACCTAAACTCTCAGCATATAAGAAGCTAGGACAGCCGCCAGGCGGTGGTGGCGCACGCCTTTAATCCCAGCCCTTGGGAGGCAGAGGCAGGTGAATTTCTGAGTTCGAGGCCAGCCTGGTCTACAGAGTGAGTTCCAGGATAGCCAAGGCTATACAGAGAAACCCTGTCTCAAAAAAACAAACAAACAAACAAATAAAAAAGAAGCTAGGACAGAGAGATTGCCACAAAATTCTGGGTCAGCCTGGGCTACATCATTAGTTCAAGGCAAGCCTTGACTACACAGCAATTTAAAGCAGACATGGCTTCCATAGCTAGATCCTGTTTTAAAACAAACAAAATAAGTCAAAGCTGCCAAGGGTTAAATGTGGTGGTATACGGCTATAATCCTAGTAAGAGAGGCCAGGATTTGTCATGAGACTGTCTTTGGTTACATAGCCAATACAAGCCAGCCACAGCTACACGTCATGACCCTGTGTCAAGAAACCAGGAAAATAGGAACCAATGTTGAACAAGAGCGATCTGTGTACTATATAAAGTAGGTGTTTACTTTCAGCTTGCCCTATTTCTTTGAGCTATTTATTTAAGATTAATTTATTTATATGCATAGGAATACACTGTCACTGTCTTCAGACATACCAGAAGAGGGCATCAAATCTTATTACAGATGGTTGTGAGCCACCATGTGGCTGCTGGGAATTGAACTCGGGACCTTTGGAAGAGCAGTCGGTGCTCTTTACTGCTGAGTTATTTCTTAAGATTCCAGCCCTGAGTTATTTCTTAAATTTGTTTTTGTATGCAGGTACCCATGTAGGCCAGAAGAGGGCGCCAGATTCCGGTGAGAAGTTACCTCCTATGCGTGCTGGAAACCAAACTCAGGTCCTCTGTAGGTGTAGCCAGTGCCCTGACCTCTAACCTTCCGTACACCCTGTGGTTTCTGTTTGTACTACTCTTGGGTTTTTCGTTTGTTTCTCCCCCACTCCCCTTTAGTTAATCATTTATGTTCCCTTTTCTGCAGCACCAGGGATCAAATGCAAACCCTTCACATGCTAAGCGAGGCCCCACCACTAAGCAACGCTGCCATTCCTTAGGGTTTGGAGAGGTGGAAGACTCGTTGTGTAACCCAGGCAGGCCTTGACCTTTCTGCCTTGCTATTTTTCATTGCAAACACGGTTTTGGTTCAGAAACTGACACGCAACAGCTAATGATCAAAATACACAGCTTGCTTCGGGTTAAGGCTTCTCTGCTGGTTTAGGCTCCCATGTCCCTCAAGGCTACTCTTCTGTTTGGAAACTCCTTGCATCTCTTGACCTTGAACCTAAGTCCTCTTCCTGATAAGTGTCTCTGCCTGTTCAGATGGCCTTCTGCGACAAGGCCAAGATGTCACTTCCCTCTCTAGGATGGCAACAGTTTGGGTCCAGGCTCTGACAAATTTAACAGTGTAAGATGGTGGGCTGGAGAGATGGCTCAGTGGTTAAGAGCACTGACTGCTCTTCCGAAGGTCCTGAGTTCAAATCCCAGCAACCACATGGAGGCTCACAACCATCTGTAATGAGATCTGACACCCTATTCTGGAGTGTCTGAAGACAGCTACAATGTACTTAATTATAATAATAAATTAATTTTTAAAAAACCCAACTACCCCCCCAAAAAAAACCAAAACAAAGCAGTGTGAGATGGTAGTTACCACTGCTGTGGCAAAGCATGAGAAAAAGGCTTGCTTTGGCTCTCTGCTCTGGAAATTTCCGTCTACCTAGTCAGGGAGGGCAGGCTAGCCCACTACGGGTGTATGTCAAAGGCATTTATATCATAGCAAATATTTACACCATAGCAAACCAGGAAGCAGAACACAGGGAGAAACCAGGGGCAGGTGCGACCTACAGAAGCCTGTCCCTAAACAGATTCTCCCAGCTGCTCCGTACCTCCCAAAGGCCCAGAGCTTCCCAAAATAGGCCCTGGGATAAGCATTTGATATCATGAGTCTGTATGTAGAAGGAAGGGAGTATTTCAGATTCAAACTGTAACATGTGGGATTCGAGGTTCTAGTCTGTCCAATAGGAGGCGCTCTAAATTCAGGAAAGAGACACACACACACACACCACCCCCCCCCCCGTGCCCCCAAGAGGGATAAGGAGCGGCTCCTTAGAAGTCACCTCTGCCTTCACTGGGCTTTGTGCAGCAGAACCGGAAACAGCATACAAAGGAATGATAACCCTCAATAAATTGGGGGCGTGCATTCAGTCCTGGCCGATCTTGGACCCCTCAACCATGTCTTCTCAAAGGAATGGGAAGGACCGTGTGCCAGTGATGGAGGTGGAGTCCAGAGTGGATTTGTTCACCTAATACGTGTCCTGGGTTCAAGTTCAGCACTTGTCCAGTCAACGGGGGGTGGGGGAGTGAGAGCTGAGGACCGGAAGGGAGGGGTGGAGGATGGAAGTAAGGAAAAAAAATAAAGGCGGGAAAAACCCCTTTGCTCAGGCTTCGCTGTAAAGCCTGAATCAGCGCAGATCTCGGATGAACGGTTTGAACTCTGCAGAGCTTTTTAGAGGAGGGTTTGCTGTGTTCCGTATAAAGACAACCATTCCTAGAAACAGATTTGGGCACGGAGACTGACAAACACGTGTATATCAACGGACACAATGAGACCACTAATCCATGGACTGGGGTCAGTCTTGGATAGATAGCCCCTAAAAGGGCTGTCGCTGTTACTGACCTTACAGAGGGGTCAGTGGAGAAGTTCAGCTTGTTTCTTTTTTTAAAGATTTATTTATTTATTTGATGTATGTGAGTACACTGTAGCTGTACAGATGGTGGTGAGCTATCGTGTGGTTGCTGGGAACTGAACTCAGGACCTCTGCTTGCTCAGGCCCAAAGATTTACTTATTATTATAATATCTAAGTATACTGTAGCTGTCTTCAGACTCACCAGAGGAGGGCGTCAGATCTCATTACAAATGGTTGTGAGCCACTATGTGCTTGCTGGAAATTGAACTCAGGACCTCTGGAAGGGTAGTCAGTGCTCTTAACCACTGAGCCATCTCTCCAGGCCCAGCTTAGTTGTTTCTCAAAACAAGGATATGTCTCACTGGTTAACTTGTGGTTCTCTAAAGTCATGATGATGATGATGATGATGATGATGATGATGATGTATATGTGAAGGAACCAGAGGCATCAGATCCCTTGGATTTGGATCTGGAGTTAAAAAGTAGGAACTGAACTCTGGTCCCCTGCAAAAGCCATACACACTTTTAACCACCGAGTCATCTCTCCAGCCTTCAGGATCCTGTTTTTAAACAAACAAAACTTCTACCTAGGTGACATTATGATGTGTGTTAGAGGAAAGCGACGAAGGTCCAGAAATGTTAAAGGAGGAGTCAAGGAATTCGCGTATAAATCACAAAAGCCAGAATTAAACGCGGGCTTTAAATATGCTATTTTACCAGAACTGTCCCTCTCGGGACCATCTGCACTTCAACCAGAAAGGAAGACGACGACAGGATGCCATCTGGAGCCCGCAGGGGCTTCCTGGGAGACTGAGAACTTCCCAGGGCCCCTGAAATGCCAGCGCAAAAGCAGCCGGGGACAAAACCCACCCAGAAGACTCCTGAGTGTGCCAGGCCTTCTCCTTGGCAGCCCTGACCTGCCTTCCTTCCAAGCCCAGACTTCCTGAAGGGTCCCGTTTACAGCACCACTTTCTGAGAACTCACGCCTGCTCTGCAGAGTAGACGCTAACCCTGTGCGCTAACCCTGCGCGGAAACAAAAGCCTCCTGCCATCCCCAGCCTGCAGGCTACCAGCTTCTCCCTGGATGGTTTCTTTTAGTTAATTTTTAAAAGAGGCAGGGGAGGTAAATTGAGGGTTGGGAGGCGGGGAGCAGTCTTGGCAGTGACTTGGGTCCAGCTGCAAATCGGCTTCAGACCCCGGAGCAACTTGAAAGAAGCCCAGTGCCCACAAAGGCTCTTCAGTGCAGCCTGTGTTTACCCGGGACCCAGCCCACAGCCTCCGGGGCCTCCGAGGCAGCCCACGAGTAAATGCCGCATTGTGCACTGGGTTTTTTTAGTGCCTTCGGTAGCTGCAGGCTGGTAGCAAGATGATTTGTAGGGCTGCCGCACATCAAACGGGTTTGAAATTCTATATTGGCTGCTATAATGTCGCTGCGCACGCACAGGGCCATCCTTCCACTTAGCGAAGCCTAACCTAAGTGTGCAAGATGTGCCTAGTCCTACGGTAGCCACAAGAGGCAGAAAAAAACACCACAATAGGGCTGTCGTCCTATAGACCAAACAGGGAAGCAATGGGGAGACGGTTCAGTTAGTTGGTAAAGTGCTAGGCAGTCGGAAGGACCTGAGTTCAAATTCCTGTCACCCATGTGAAAAGCCGGCCACGGGGGGGGGGGGGGGCATGCAAGCAGTTCCAGCTCTGGGGAGGTAGGAACAGGAGGATCCCTGGAGTTGGCTGGCCAGTCAGTCTAGCTAATGGGTGGGCTATGGTTCAATGAGAGACCCTGTCTCAAAGTATAAGGCCGAGGACAACTGAGAAAGACACTGGATTCACAGATAGGTGTATATGCACGCATGTGGCGCCCCACACACACACAAGTAAATACGCATAGATAGATAGATAGATAGATAGATAGATAGATAGATAGATAGATAGATAGACAGATAGACAGACATTTAAAACCTCTGAAGCCAGAGCTATCTAGCTATACCACTCCGAGGGTACACGTGATAGATGAAGCCTGAGAGAACCGCAGAGACACCTGAACATCCATACTTACCACAGCCCTGTGCCCGAGTTATATGATCAGCCTAGGAGTTGACAGCAGATGAGGGGCTCATGAATGAAGACAGCATGGCACGCAGGGTATATTCGTTGCTCTTCTCATTGTTATGACTGAGTACCTAACAAAAGCAACTCAGGAGAGAAAGGTTGATTTTGACTCATTCTGGCGGAAGAGGGCATGGTGGGAAGAGGAGAGGCGGTGGGCTCGCTAGTTAGAAAGTTATGAAATGAAAGCTGGCCCTCAGTTGGCTTTCCCCATGTGCGTGCGTGCGTGCGTGCGTGCGTGCGTGCGTGCGTGTGTGTGTGTGTGTGTGTGTGTGTGTGTGTGTGTGTTGCTTGCGTGTGTATGTTGTCCTGTGTGCACATGTATGCATGTGAATCCTGGAAGCGGACGCTGGGTGTCTCCCTCCAGGGTCTCTCACTGAGCCTCGAGTGCACCCGTTCAGTCAGGCCAGTTGGCCAGTGAACTCCGGAGAGCTTCCTGTCTCTGTGCCCAGGGATGGGATTAGAGATGCCCCCCCCCCCCAGCTCTTTACCTGGTTCTCAGCTCCTCATGGTTGCCCGCCTTTGGGTCCAAGACCTCAGCCATGGAATACTACTACCCACAGTAAGGATGACTCTTCTCAGTTAACCTAACCTAGCAATTCTCTCATCCAGAGATTTGTTCTCTAGGTGAATCTAGATCGTGTCACATGAACAATGGATTCAGCCATCAATTTTCACATTGGAATTTTATTCATCTACAAAGAATGGAATAATGGGGGGGGGGGGGCTGGAGAGAGAGCAAGAGCCACTTCATGCTCTTTTAGAGAAACTGAGTTTGATTCCCAACGTCCAAATCCAGCAGCTCAGAACCACCTGAGACTCCAGCTCCGGAGGATCTGCTGCCCTCTCGTGGCCTCCTTGGGCAACTGCATGCATGTGGTACCCACAAATAAAAATAAATATTTTTTAAAGATTTATTTATTATATGTAAGTACACTGTAGCTTTCTTCAGACACCCCAGAAGAGGGTGTCAGATCTCATTATGGATGGTTGTGAGCTACCAGGTGGTTGCCGGGATTTGAACTCAGAACCTTCGGAAGAGCAGTCCGTGTTCTTAACCATCTCTCCAGTCCCCAAAATAAATATTTTAATGAAAGAATCAGATGGTGCTGTATGCTGGACTATGGATCAAACCAGAGACCGTCACATTAAACGCAGTAAGCCAGGTTTAGACGAATCCTCATTTGTGGGTCATAGAATTCTTTATAGCTGTGCAAAACCATATCTATACGGCTATATATAAATATATAGACATACACACACATATATGATATGAAAGCGGGAAGGGGAAGGGAGGAGAGTAAGAGGGAGACAGAGGGGAGAAGATAAGGAGAGGGCAGGAGAGGGGAGTTGGTTAAAAGACCTGACAGGCCAAAGAGGGGGCTGATGTGTGACCCCAAAGCTGTGTGTGAGAAGAATATGCTGATGAAAGAAAAACTATGTCCTCCTTCGTGCAACTTAAACAAAACCAAGCAATCCAGAAAGGATGTGCCTTCCATCCTCAAGAACATCCCAAGTAGCCAGCCAGGTGAGACAGATGGACCTATGGCCTAAGTGTCCTATGCAGGAGCCAAGTTACTGAACTCCACGGCTGTGGGGACGAGGTGTGGGAGGGGGTCACCTGTGAGGGAGAGGGCTTAGTCACCAGGAGGGCTGCTCGGTGGAGGCGCTGCAGACACTGAGTTCTGAAATGGCGGCGTGTACAACCAGAAAGATGGTGGGAGAGAAATCTTCTTTGGTGTTGTGGAAATTAACTCCCTCATTTAGCAAACCTTCACCAACAAGAACACATCAGGCACCAGGAGAGGAGCAGCGTAGACCCTCCGAACGGTACGGAGATTGTAAGACCCCATCCCCACGGTGTGGAAAGGGACAGAGCCGTAAGCATAATCACAGTGGCCTAGCTGTTCAGGCACAAGGTGGCCCTTGTGACTTCTTTCTATATACACTGATATGAACAGGCTGTCTGTCCTTCCTGTAATTTAGTTACCTTTTCTCTCCTCCCTCTTGCCCTTTCTCTTTCCCTTCCTCCCTGTTTAAATTTTTTAAATTTATTTTTGTTTGTATTTCTGCATACGTGTGAGTATAATAACCACGTTGTGTTTGGTGATCATGGAGGCCAGGAAAGGGCATCTGTACCTGGAGCTGAAGTTACAGGCAGTTGTGAGCTGCCCAACCTGGCACTGGGAACTGAACTCCAGTTCCTCTGGAAGAGGGCGCCTCTCGGCCTGCTCTCCCCTTCTGTCGTACTAGGGATTGAAAGCGAGTTCCCCTGAAACGGTAGGCAGGCACTGAATTAGTCAAACTGCCTCTCTTGCATGTTTGACTTTGAGATAAGAGTCTTACTAAGTCCTGGAAGCCGGCCTCGAACTCATAATTCTCCTGATTTACCAGTGCCTGAGTTGTCAGATTACAGCCACACAAAGCTATGCCCAGTTCAAAGCACAATCTTTTGAATGTAAACGATGGGACTGGGGAATGGGCTGCGGCCTTCCCACAGCAAGCTCTAGACATCCCTCTTCCTATGGCCTTAACAGGGCCGCGCGGGAGGGTCTGCACCCAGCTGATGGCTCCTCTATGGCCGAGAAGATAGAGCTCCTTCCGGCATCCTTCCTCACAGACCTCTAGCACCCAGAAATCCAGGATTGTGCGCAGTTAGAGCAGATCCGCACACAGCTGGTTGGGCAGAGTGGCTGGACACTCAAGTGAGGGTCCCGCGACACTCCGTGTCCTCTCCATCAAGGAGGGAAGGCCAACAAGTCCTGCTGGGACCTTGGGGGATCCGGCCCAGGTGACCCTGAAGACGATAGCGGTTTCCGCTCTGAGGCTGACAGTGTGACAGGGTCTGATCACACTTTAGTCCTCATCTGTGGGTCTAACATCTGGGGATGTTTATCCCTGCTGGGCACATTTAGAGTTATGGCGGGAAGCCAAGGAGAGCAGAGACCTAAAACGGAGGAAGCCTTCGATGATGAGATTGAGGACAGGAGCCGGGAAAGGAGAAAAGGCAGGGAGACGGTAAGCAACACAAAACAAAAACACTAACAAACCACAACAATAAAAAACCAATGGTGAATTCGGAGCCAGGAGGATGGCTTGGAGGATAAGAAAGCCTGCTGCTCTACCTTGGTGTCACTTTACACAAATCTAAAGTCAAACCCAAAAGGAAATCACGACTGAAAAACTGAGTCCATCACACTGGCTGGTAGCCGTGTCTGTGGGGCATTTTTTTTTTCATTGTTGATTGATAGAGGAGTGCCCAGCCCATTGTGGGCGGTGCCAGCCCTAGGCAGGGGGCGTGGGCTGTGTAAGAAAGCAAATGGATGTTGCTTCGGGATGCAGGATGCGGAAGCCTTCAAGGGCGCTGGCTTGGTTAGGTTCTGTTCTTCACACCCACAAGGAAGCTCACGCCCATCTATGACTCCATTCCCAGGGAATCTGTCGCCCTCTTCTGGCAATTTTTGGGTACTGCATACAGGCCGGCAAAACACCCATATACGTAAAATGAAATAAAGCAAAAATTAAAAGAAAAAGAAGAAAGGTAGCTGGATGTGAGCCTGGGAGCAAGGCAGCAAGCCGCATGATGTGTGCTGCAGGCTTCAGCCCTGAGCCCCAGCCCTGAGCTCCTGCCCTGAGCCCCAGCCCTGAGCCCCAGCCCTGAGCCCAAGCCCTGAGCCCCAGCCCTGAGCTCCAGCCCTGAGCTCCTGCCCTGGCTTCCCCTCGTGCAGACTTCAACCTTTCCACGCGGAGTTGCTCAAGGTCATGGTGTTTATCACGACAAAAGCAAAGCCAACTCGGACAGCCGAAGACCTGAATTCAGCCCCAAGATCCCACGAACCAACCTCTAACGTTGTCTCTCACTTTCACTGTGAGCCCCCTCCCTCCATGAAATACTAATAGCAGCAACGAGGAGAAGAATAAAATAAATTCAAACAAAAACGGAGCCAGGCTGTGGTGGCGCACGCCTTTAATCCCAGCACTCAGGAGGCAGAGGCAGGAGGATCTCTGTGAGTTTGAGGTCAGCCCGTTTTGCAAACCCAGTCTCGTTCTCCGTGCAGGTAGGCAGTGGTCACCTCGTGCACGCCCATGCTTTCTTTCTGGGTGTGAGGTGGGGGTCAAGGCCCTGGTCCATCCATCGGCCTTGCTTGGCTCCAGCTTCCCGCCAGTGTCTTTCTGACCTGCCTCTTGGGAGTGGTGGCTTTTGGTGCTGGGGGATGGAGGGGGGATAGTGGGGGAGGGGCGTGAGGTTCTGAGGCCTGCGGAGCTCTAGATAGCCTGTAATTCATTAGCTGAAGGCCTCACACTGTGCTGACCACCTGCGGCCTACCCTCAGCTACTGACTATGGTAAGTGAGGACAGACCGTTAGAGGCAGGCTTTGTGGTAACAGGAGGGTGGGGTGATGCCTGGTAGCACTGACAGGGTGTGGTTGGTTTGTTTGAATAATATCCCAGGCTGGCAGAAAACTCTAGCCTGCCTCTCCGGGTAAACAGGAACCCTGCTGCTCTCCCGTGAGGGCGGGTATTTGGCTGGAAAACCTCATCCTTGTAAGTTCAGTGGAACAGAGCATCTGAGGCGAGGCCGCTCGGGCAGGAACTTCTGTCTCAGCAGATGTCTTGATTCTGATGAAACTATTTCGGCATTACCTCTCACATCGTGTGCGTTACGTGATGATGGAGATGATGGGGATGGTGGTGGTGGATGTTAGGGTTCCGTCTAAGCTCCACCCCACAGTTACCTGGCAACAGCCAGGAAGGCCTGGCCTACTATAAAAAGAGCTGCTCACCCCTCCCCTCTCTCTTCTCCTCTTACTCGGCTCTTACTCCTCTTACCCTCTCTTGGCCCTCGTGGGCTCTCCTCCCCTCCCCCCTCTCTCCACGTGGTCATGGCCGGCCTCTGCTTCTCTACTCTCCCTCTTCTGCCTTTCTCTGCCTCCACTACCCCCCTTAACTCCCATCCCATGCCCGGAATAAACTCTATTCTATACTATGTCTGTGTGTCTGGTCCCTCGGGGAAGGGATGCCTCGGCGAGGGCCCGCTGGGCACCCCCTTCCCCCAAACCTGTATACCATATTCTCTAAACCTCTTTCTCTTTTTATGATCACAACAGTGATGCTGATGATGACGACGATGATGATGATGATGGTGGGGGTGGGGTGGGGATGATGATATAACATCCATAGAGTTCTTGCTGTGACCAAGAATTCCTGGAAAGTAGCCATCTGCAAAGACTCACTTGTTTAAAACTGCAGTGATGGCCGGGCGTGGCGTCACACACCTTTAATCCCAGCACTCAGGAGGCAGAGGCAGGTGGATCTCGGTGAGTTGGAGGCCAGCCTGGTCTACAGAGGGAGTTCCAGGATAGCCGGGGCAATACAAAGAAAGCCTGCCATAAACAAGCAAACAAATCCCAAATCAGCCAACCAAACAAGAAACCTGCAATGGTGTGGAGAGGTTGGAATGTAGCAGGTCCCCACACTAAGAATGTCACCAGATAGCATCTGAGGCCCGTAGCAAAGCTTCTATACCATGACCAAGGAAACCTATAAAAGAAGCATTTGATCTGAGGCATACAGATTCAGAGGATAGTAGAGTTCATAACCAACATGGTGGGATGTGGTCCTTCCTCAGTGGGATGTGATCCTCCCTCAGTGGGATGTGATCCTCCCGTGGTAGGATGTGGTCCTCCCGTGGTGGGATGTGGTCCTCCCTTTTCCTCCAGGGTCAATGAAGGGAGCAGGGTAGGGGACCGGTGAGCACAATGGGGAGGACAGCCTCATCTCTGGGATCAGCTTCAGAGAGGCAGCTCAGCTTTATTCAGGGTGAGCAATGCTTATATAAAACTTTGGGGAGGGGGTAGGAAGATCCAGGGTGGGCAAAGGCCGTTGGGTTAAGGCTAAGGTGCTGAGATACCTCGTCAGCATGAGGAGGGATTCCTGGAATCCAGTACTTGCTGAATGGGTTTCTTATCGGGAGAAAGGGAGTTAGACCTGTAATTTGTCTAAGGGCTACAGGATGTTCCTCACATCCTGGAGGAAGTCCCTCTGACTAAGGGAGTCCGCCATTTTGCACCAAGCTCAGGGCTTTCTGGTAATGTCAGACTCTGACCTTAGCAGCAGGGCTTCCTGCCAGTGGAAACAAGGCAGCAGGCAGCAAGGCAGACACTGCAGCAGTAGCTGAGAGCTTACATATGATCTGTAAACAGGAGGCAGAGAGCTAACTGGGAATGGTGCCATACCTCCTCTAACAAGGCCACACCTCCCAATCCTTCCCAAACAGTTCCACCAACTGGGGACCAAACACTCAGACATAGGAATCTTTGGGAGCCATTCTCATTCAAGCCGCCACACCGATGGACTCTGTAATGTATTTTAGACTTGGCTTGATTTACAATGTTTTTTGTTCTTTAAAACTATAGAACTAAATCTACGTTGAAACATGGAATTTGGGGAAACCTATATCTGAGTTCCTCGACTGTGTTCATTCAAATGGCTCCAGAACAGACGGTCTCTTGTTCCTGTTAAGGTGAGAGCTGCACTTTGCTCTGACTTTGCTGCTATTAAATGAGAAGTCTCAGGGCACTGCAAACACGGTGCAGAGATCATCTGTTAAGCTCCGGAACTGTAATTCCTGCTCTGCATCACCTCTGGGACACACTTGTGAAAGAGTGATTCACAGAACCCTCGTGGTAAACACATTGATGGCCGTGGCGAAGAAGTACTGCGGGGAACTCTCATGGCAAAGACACACCTTCTGGTGGTGAGAGAGGGCTTAGCCTGTGGCTTAGATAGGGTTTTACTGCTGCGAACAGACAATAAGGCAACTCTCATAAGGGCAACATTTAATTGGGTCTGACTTACAGGGTCAGAGATTCAGTCCATTCTCATCAAGGCAGGAGCATGGCAGCATCCAGGCAGGCATGGTGCAGGAGGAGCTGAGAGTTCTACATCTTCATCTGAAGGCTGCGGGTATAAGACTGGCTTCCAGGCAGCTAGGACTAGGGCATTAAAGCCCGCACTCCTTCCATGCACAAAACTTCATGTAAGTTTTTAAAACATCTGTGTTTAAAATGGAGAGCTCTCGGGATTTGAGTGGCGGTTTGTACCATTGTCCCCAAACACATCCCTCAGTGGCCTCATGAGCACTGGCCTGGTGGCATACGCCTTTAATCCCAGGACTCAAGAAGCAGAGGCAGGAGGATGTCTTTGAGTTTGAGGTCAGCCTGGTCTACATAGTGAGTTCTGAACCAGCCACTGCCACAGAGTGAGACCCTGTCTTAAAAAAAATAATAATCCACACCCCCCTACCCACCCCACCTCACCCCCACCCACCCCAGCTGGAAAGATGGCTCAGTGGTTAAGAGCACTGTCTGCTCTTCCAGAGGTCCTGAGTTCAATTCCAAGCTACCACATGGTGGCTCGCAACCATCTGTAATGGGATCAGATGACCTCTTCTGGTGTGTCTGAAGACAGTGACAGTGTGCTCACATATATAAAATAAATAAATCTTTAAAAAAAATAATAATCCCCCCAAACTAACCCTACTGGTCTCTTGGAGCAAGGGCGAGGTATTTTGTATTTCCGGAACACGGAACAAAGCAGGAAGTAGGGACCTGTGGACCTGGCTTATTTGCAGACAGAGAGAGGAGGATCCCTTGAACCCAAGGGTTTCAAAGAAGCCAGCTTCATCGTTAAAAAGAATAAAGAACAACAGGGAGGCTCTAAGAAATAGAACAGAAAAGGGTACAGTGTCAGAACAAAAGAAAACGGAGCTCAGGGGGGGCTGACGGTGACGTATGACGGTGACGTACACCGGTGACGTACACCTCGAACGCTAGCCCTCGGGAGGCCGAGGCTCTGGTACAGCAAGGTCGTGGCTATCCTGGGTTACATGACGAGAACTCGCCTCTTAAAACAAAGCACGCATGAAGGAGGAAACAGTGCACAAAAGGCTTCCCTGGAAACCGAGACATCGTGGAGCAAGGACTCAGCAGATGGTGAGCTGCGACTCTGGTTTCCTGGAGAGACAGACAGAAGACAGAAACGGAAGGCGGCGGCGGGTGTTCCGGGAGACACAGTATGGGGAAGGAGAGAAGCTGGGAGCTAGTCTGGATTGTGTTAATTACACCGTCCATATGGATGTTTTACTTTTTTTTTTTTCCACATTTTAGGTCTTTTTGTCACTGTTGGTTTTGTTAGTTTTGTTTGTTTTCCATAAAATCTCGCCTTGACACTCTGGCTGCACTGGAATCTTTATGTAGACCAGGCTAGCCTTGAACTCCCGGAGCTCCACCTGACTCGACCTTCAGAGTGATAGGGTTCAAGGTATATACCACAACACCAGACATTTTAAATTTTTTTTTAATTAGGTGTGTGTGTGTGTGTGTGTGTGTGTGTGTGTGTTTGCACATGCGCACACGCATGGGCATTACCTGAGACTTGAACTCAGGTCATCAGGCTTGGTGGCAAGCATCCCTAGCTGATGAGCCATCTGACCAGACATAGGAAGTTCCTCAAAGCAATGAAAAACACTGGTTCAATAGTAGACTGGACGGGATACTGAGAGCCCGTGGGTGGATAAGAAACATGAGCTGGGAGATCGGTTCCTTCACAGCATCCCTTCCTGTTTACCAGAGCAAAAGCCAGAAGAATATGGAAAAATATTAGTTACTTATATTCAAACTGGCCCAGCAGCCTATTCCGAATGACGCTACTGTCCTGGGTGTTGCAGTCTTTGCTGGGAGAAGTCAACGCTCTCTCTGGTGCCCACGGTGTGGCTGTAAACCTGAGTAAACAGCTCATTCCCACTTCCTCAGAAGCAGATGCCTACAGCTAACCTACTCACTGTCCCGAGTCTGCGCCTGTAGCTAGAGGCAGGCGTAAATCACACACCGGCTAACATCAGGGTCAAAGGAAGGGGCACCCACTGCTCCAGGAATGTTTCAGAAAGGAGTTAGCAGCAAGGAACCCAGGCCATGCGCAAGCAGCCATCTCCTGCCGGTGGCTTTGTGATAGCTTCAGACTGTGATCTTGACACAACCTAGAATTACTCGGGAAGTGAGTCCCAGTGAGAGATTGTCTGCATCAGGGAGGCTTGTGGGTGTGTCTTAAGTTAGCTGTTGGGGCAACACAGTAAACAGTAAAGACTGTTTGGCTCCACCAAAGAGTCTTCGCTCCTTTAGCAACTGCTAGCTGCTTATAGAACCTTGGAGCAGGACCCTGGAACTTTTGCAAGTTTCCCCAGTTTGTGTAAGTTTCTGAAGCTTGGGGCTCCCTAAGTCCTTGAATCTTAGGTTCCTTCCTCCCTCTGGAGGTGATGGGTTCATTGCAGGAAGTAGCTTACCCAGTACAACAGGCCTTCTCATCTCTGATTTCTTTTTCCTTAAAAAAATGAATAAATAAAAATAAAAAAATGTATGGGGGCTGGAGAGATGGCTCAGCGGTTAAGAGCACTGACTGCTCTTCTGAAGGTCCTGAGTTCAAATCCCAGCAACCACATGGTGGCTCACAACCATCTGTAATGAGATCTGACGCCCTCTTCTGGTGTGTCTGAAGACAGCTACAGTGTATTCACATAAATAAATAAATCTTTAAAAAATGTATTATGTATGTACATATGGATATAGATATAGATATGTACATATGTATGTATGTATGTATGTATTTTTGAGATTGGGTCCCACTATGTAGCTATGGCTGTCCTGGAACTCACTATGTAGACCAGGCTGACTTTGAACCCCTAAGAGCTCCTCCTATCTCTGCCTCCCAAACACCCGTATTAAAGGTGAGTCATACCATACCTGGCTATTTTTGTTTTTTGGGGTTTTTTTTTTTTCACTTTTTGAATCAACTTTCATATCAATGGAATCATATGGACAAACCTGTATGCATTTGGCTTCTTTTTCTCAGTATTCGGTTTTATTTATTTTGGTGTGTGTGTTTTTAACATTGATTTATTTGTGGATGTGTGGATGTGTGGATGTGTTTGCCCCAATTTGAATGTGGATGTCAGAGCACCACCCAAGTCAGTTGGCTCTCTCCTCCACTGTGTGGGCTTACGTCAGATCAGAGACCTCTGGGCAAGCACCTTCTGCATTTGGGACTCCTTGCTGGCCTGTTTTTATGATATTTTTTGTAGGCCCAGGCTGCACTTGATATAGCTAAGAATGACCTTGAACTTTGGATCCTTGAACCTCCTGCCTCTGCATCTGAAGATGCTGGGATTGAAAGACGTGCACCCACAGCCCGCAGATGACCACATTGGGGTTGAACCTGGGGTTTCATGTATGCTGGGCAAGTGTCCAGTGATCTTCTAGTTGCCAGCTGGTACTCTATACCACTAGAACACATCACCATGTGTCATACTGTTTATCCACTGATGATACCCAAGCTGCCCCTGAATGGTGCAAATGAGGGAACTATGAACAGCTCGGAACAAATCTTTCTGTAGATGTCCATTCTCATTTCTTCTGTAGAGACGCCACAGCGCTTTCTGGGACAGGAGGCAAGCATACACTCACGGGAGACAGCTGGACAGTTTTCCCCAGTGCTTGCACAAATTATACCTCTAGAACATACCATTTCCCGGAGGAGGACAGGCCAAGACAGACCTGAGCAAAGATAATATTTAAAATGCCATCAAGGTTAGGTAGTGAGTTTCAAAATGACTTCTATGATGTTAGCAGGCACTGCCGTCGGATGGGTCTCTTGGTGTTCTTGCAGACAGCTTTCAGTGTCTCCTCCAGCCCAGACATGTGAAATCCCACCCCCTAACTTGTCTTGCCAATTACTAAACTGAAAGTAGCTAGGTAAATTCATTTATACTTACATGGGATTGATTATCAGCCCTTGCTCCATTAACATCCTCAAATACCTATGTTTTAAATGGGAAATTTAACTACCTAATCTGAAAGTTATGTTGGGGCTAGCAGGATGGTTTGGATTGTTAAAGGCACTTGCCTTCTAATCCTTTGACCTGAGTTTCACACACACACACACACACACACAAATGAAAGTTGTGTGAAGCGTGAAGCCCTGGGCTACAGTAGCGCCCACTATCTGTGGGGGTGTAGGTGGGAGGGATGTGAGTTTGAGGTTAACCTGGGCTATAGTGAGTTCCAGACTAGCTTTGGCTCATGTAAATAACGTGAGCTGAAAAAACGATGCCTGTCTTACACTCAATGTGGTTCAAATCCCAGACCATACTGTAAAAAGGAAACAAATTCTTCCCAAGGTCTGGGTCCCAGCTCAGTAACCGCAGACAGTTACTTGTGATTTAGCACCAAACCCTTGCTCACCCTTTAGCATCTGGCTTGCCTAAACAGGACTTTCCAAAAGCACAAACTCTGGCTTCCTTATCATCGAGCGAACGGGCGGCTGTGCTAGGGGCACGTGATACCCGTTTATTGACCGTGTACATTAATACGGAGGGGATTCACAACGGCACAGAACCATTGTTGTACTAATCTTAACAACGCTATTATTCTTCATTGAATGGGTGATTGAGACAGGGTCTTGCTATGTAGACCATGCTGGCCTGGAACTGGCAGCAATTCCCCTGCCTCAGATTCTAGAATGCCAGGATTACAGAGACACTGGCCACCAGGCTAGGCAAGAGAGCTGGGTTTACGAGCTCTCCAGTGAGCCGATGCTGGAGAGACAGGACCCCGAACGGGAGGGATCTTCTGTCCCAAGTGGGGACTGATTACCAAGAAGCTTAAGAGTGTAGCTTCTCAGGTCACCCGCTCTCCAAACCTGGGAATGCCACGCGCTCTGGATGTCACCAAGATTTGAGTAATGATGTTCAGGCACGCTAGAGAGATGTAGGAAATGCCTTTGAAGGAAATACTTAAATTAGATGGGGCCCCCTCTACCTCTGCCATCCTCCTAGTGTGCTGAGATTATCAGCAGTTGCCACCACGCCCGGTTCTCTGCGGTGCTGGGGAATAGAACTCAGGCTGCGTGCCTGCCAGGCAAGCCCTCTGCCAACTGAGCCACATCCCCAGCCCCAACCAAGATGGCCTTTTCCTAATAGGACAGAGGAGCTCGCTGCCCCGCGGACCAAGGCTAGCAAATCAGCAGCTTCCCTTCTTCATTTAAAAAACGGTTCGTTTAAAGAAGGTTCTGTCTATATAAGCCTGCGTCCCTTCAACCCTGAGTGGCGACCGTCCTCCCCTCGGGGGTACCCACTGCCCGCCCTCCGGGCCCTGGGCGCAGCCCCTTTTGGCACCGCAGTTCCCAGGTGCCCGGCGCTAAGGCGGAGCCGGACTGCAGCCGCCTGGGTGGCGCCACCGAGACCCCCGGGAGTTCGCGGGTCCCAGCGCTCCTGCTGCGACTCCCGCAGCATCCTCGGCCGCGGTATCAGCATCCCTGGACCTCTCTGGACGCGCGCAGCCCGCGGACGCTACCACCATGAACGGGGGGCCGCGATGGCCGGCGCCCGGCAGCCTGCCTGCGCTCTGCGCCGCGCTGCTTCTGCTGGCTCCGCAGCCGCCCCTGGTGCGCGCCGAGGGTGAGTGTCCGCCAATCGGGCCGGAGATGCTGCCTGGGACTGGCCACCCTGCGCCCCAGCATCACCAGCTCCGGCCCTTCCCCGCGCTCCCCGTCACCTCCTGCCCCGAGAGAGAGCTCTAGAGTCACGTCTAGGCTACCCTCGAACTTCCCCTGCTGGGACTGATTTTTCATCTTCCTCCGGTTCTCAGCGTCTATAAAGTGGGCGCCCCTCCCTGAGGCTGAGATTAGAAAATCTGCGAGTAGTCCAGGAAGATCTTGAGTGGGGATCAATGCCCCGGGGCCAACAAGGAAGAAGAGTGTCCCCGGTAGAGGATACAGTTCGAGCTGAGGCGCTTGGGGATGTTGGGAGACATGGGACCCACGATTTAAAAACAAACTGCAGGGTAGGAGCCCGGCTGCCAGGTAGGGGTGGATGCCTTGGGACGGGAGATGGAAAATCAGGTAGCAGCCAGATGACGTTGACCCACATTGTCTTATTGAACTCGAATTCAGCTTTAACGTTTTTAAACATTTAGTATTTATTCTGTGTTTGTGTTTTACTTTGCTTTTAAAATTCGAATTTAGTTTTAATTTGACAAATTCGGGGAGGGGGTGTTTATACGTACGCTTGCCACAGTATGAGTGTGGAAATCAGAAGACACCTTGGCTTCACTTCTTCCCCTGGGGCGGGAGTCGGGTCCCCGGGCTTGGCAGCAAGCACCCTTACCACTGAGCCATCTCGCTGGCCCTTGAATTCGGCTTTTGATACTTGCCTTAAACGGGTGGCATTAGAGCCCTGTGTCAATACAGTTTCCGTTTGAAAAGCTAATTCAGCTGTGTTTAGATGTCGAAACAAAACCCCTCAGACGGAGGATGTGAAGGGAGCCCGCTGTCCTGAGCCTCAGAGGGTTTCTAGAAAGTCCACCCTTAGGAAAACTTCAACCAATAGGGGAGAAAAGCCGCTGGCTGATTTAGGAAGCTTTGCGAAGATTGGAATATAGTTATTTTAATTTGGTAAAGCATAAGAGACGAAGCTCAAGATCAGGGAAAGAAACCCCTAGTGCTTGAGAAAAATGTGAGGGGACACTGTCACTCCACAGACACTGCTGTATGTGTCGTGCTCTAAGTAAGAGCTTGGGCGCCCTGGCCATGTCTTTAAGCATTAAGAGAGAACATTTTTCACTCTAAAGGTTGTTAATGACTCCTAATTAGTTACCAATTAATTTATGTGGCAGTGCTGTAGAAATATCCTGCCACTGAGTCATAGTCTCAAATAAAAAAAAAATAAAGTTAAAGATTGTTTTTAGAAATCTAGATATGCCTCATAAAAATTACCATTTAAAAATGTAGAACTGCGGTTTTATTCTGTCGTACAATGTTTGCACATCTAATTCTAGAACATTCCATTACCGCCACACGGAACTCCTTTGCAGTATGTCCATTGGTAATGCTCTGGGATTTCCGGCCCGATGTTGAGTTATGAAAATTCAACTGAGTTTAAAGAATGCACGTAGAAGGGTTGGGGTTAGTACTAACTTTTGAACAATGTCTACTTTTGTTCCAATTTTAATTCCTTCGACCAAAATCTCTTTCCATGATGTTTTATCAAGTTTCACCCAGTTATGAACGCTTAAGCGGAATGCCACATGGATAAAGACCAAGGTTTTGTGCCTATCTGGCTTGGGGAGGGGCGGAGAAAGTAGAAGGTAGGATTGTCACCCAGCAAGGTGACACTGAGGAGCCCTAGCGTGTGTTTGTTCTTGCTGGAAACGCTTCCTGTCCCCCCCCCCACACACACACACCTTCCTCTTTCCTCTCTCCACTTGGCCTATGGAGAATTATGAGCACACTTCATTTTAAGAAAACTCCATATGCTAAGTCCTCCATTGTATAGCAGAACCATGGAAGCAACATAAAGCATATTGTGAAAGATTCCTCCCTGGGTCTGTGCTTACCGGCTTCCCACACACCTATTTATATGAGTCTATGCGGGGAGGAGGGGGATTGACTGTTTAGCTGAGAATCATTATTATAGATATTTGAAGAGATTTGCCCCCCCCAAAAAAAAACCCAGTCTCTTAAAAAATTAAAATTTAGGGGCTGAGATACGTCTCAGCGGTTAAAGCACTGACTGCTCTTCTAGAGGTCTTGAGTTCAAATCCTGGTAACCACATGGTAACCACATGGTGGCTCACAACCATCTGTAATGGGATCCGATGCCCTCCTCTGGTGTGTCTGAAGACAGAGACAGTGTGCTCACATACATAAAATAAATTTAAAAAAATTAAAATTTAAACAAAAACATTTAGTAAATGTGTGACTAATTCAACAAAGTAGAGGGACCACTGTATTTCTGCATTTTACTCTGTTTTTCATGTGTGTGTATGGGCAGCGCATAAATGCTTCTTGTGGAGTCCAGCACCACGTGTCTTCCTTAATCCCTTCTAGTTTTTCAGGGTTTTAAAAAATATTTTTATTTTTTATTATTTGTAATTAGTGTGTGTGTGTGTGTGCAGTGTGTGTGTGTGGTGAGCGCATGCATGCACACACGTGTGAATACATATGAGTGTAGATGCCTTCTGAGACTGGTGATGTAGGAATCCCCAGGAGTGGAGTTCCAAGCATTCTAAGCCACCCGGTGTGGGTGCTAGGACACAAACTCTTGTCTTCCACAAGAGCAGCTATGCTCTTAACCACTGAGCGGTTCCAACCTCCCCACCTTGTTTTTTGAGACAGGGTCTCTCAATGAGCCTGCAGCAAACTTGCCATCAAGTCCCAGGCATTCTCCTGCCTCCACCTCCCTAGTGCTGGGATTACAGGCATGGGTAGCCGTACTCAGAGTTTATGTTATTGGGGGTGGGGCGCCTACCACATTCACAAATAGAGGTCAAAGACAACTTTTGGGAGTCTTTTCTCTCTTTCTACATCTACTTGAGTTCAAAGATCAAACTCAGGTTGTCAAGTTCATGAGGCAAGCTCCCTTACTCCTGAGCCATTTTGCCTGCCCATGTGGGAGCTAGGGATTGAACCGAAGTCCTCAGGTTAGAGCACCAAGCGCTTTACCCGACCGAGTTATCATCTAAAACCTTACTTTTTGATTTTTGAAATGGGGAGAAAAAAACCCTTCATATTAACTAAATGCAAATGAACTGTTTGGGTAATGACTTCGGAAGAAGACTCACTAATGCAGTTCAAGTCTACAGAGTAACTACTGCATACCAGGTAATGGCCTTGCTGACAATGACCGGATGATGGAGAGAAATGGGTCCTTCTATCAGGGAACCTTAAAAATGCCCAGAGGTAGCCAGGTGTGGTGGCACACACTTTTAATCTCAGCATTTGGGTGGCAGAGGCAGGTGGATCTCTGAGTTTGAGGCCAGCCTGGTCTACAGAGTGAGTTCCAGGATAGCCTGGGCTATACAAAGAAACCCTGTCTGGAAAAATAAAACTGAACCAACCAACCAACCAAAACACCAAGGAGAACTGCGGTCAGCTTCAGCCACTGAGGAGATTTAAAAATAGAGATGCTCGGAGAGGCAGGGCACTGGAATTTGGTGACAGGCATTAGGATCAGGGTCTGTTTTGTCCTTCATGAGTGGGAAGGTGGCTTCCTTCTCTCTCGCCTGAAAGGATTTGATGCTCTGTAAAAATATGTTTTTATTTTCTTGTTTGTTTGCTTTGGTAGTGAAATCTTTGGGTTTGAGTTTTTCTTGTGGGGAGATTCAAAATAATTTTTCTGAAATGTCATTACATTCTCGAATCTCATTTTGTGTGGTGGGAACGTGGAAGCAGGTGGAGGACACGGGCCAGTGGTGGGAGCTGGCTCTCTCCAGCAACCAAGTGGGCTTAGGGGATTAGAAGTCGGGTCATTGGGGTTAGCAGCCTGGAATCATGTGATCAGCCCCAAAGTGATTTAATGTCTCGAGGAAATAAAGGAACATTCAAAATCGGGTCAATTTTGCAAAGATTTTGGTTGTTCTTTTGACTTTTCTTCTTCCTTTTTTGGGTTTTGTTTTGTTTACTTTTCAAGACAGGGTTTCTCTGTGTAGCTCTGACTGTCCTGGAATTTGCTCTGGAGACCAGGCTGGCCTCGAACTCAGAGATCCTCCTGCCTCTGCCTCCTAAGTGCTGGGATTAAAGGCCTGCGCCACCACTGCCTGGCTGTTTTTTCTTTTGTTTTTTTTTTTTTGAAAGGAAACTGCTTCTTATTAAGGCTCAGGGATCTCTGTGGAAGACAAGGCAGAGAAGACTGCAGGCCTAAGAGGTAGGGGGCCGACTTCAAGGCAACGGTATTTTCCAAACACAACAGATCAGATACACATGAACTCACAGCAGTTCTGATGACACGCACAAGGTTGATACAAGCTCACGTCAGACAAAATCTCGGCTTGGAGAGAGGATGCAGGCGCATACGTTTCCCCTCTAGTGGAGGAAATACTGTCATTTGACTGTTGCTAGGAGAGAGAAAGTCAGTTTCTTCAAGGAACTGACACCTGGTACAACAGCCAGGTCAGGCCCTTTGCCAGTCAGCCAGTACAAACTGGACTCAGAGTGCGGAGAGACAGGAAGCTGAATGGACAGGAGGCAGGGGAGGGTCTGGGAGGAGCTGGGAGGGGGAGGGGAAGAGGAATGGCCACCATCAAAATATGTTGTATGACAAAGCATTAATGAAAACATCATGGGGAAAAAAAGACCCCATTGCATCTAATCAGTGTTTCTCAACCTCCCCAAGGTCGTGCCCCTTTAATAGGGTTCCTCATATTGTGGTGACCCCAACCATAAAATCATTTTCATTGCTACTTCATAACTGTCATATTGATGCTGTTGTGAATCATAATGTAAATCTCTGCGTTTTCCAGTGGTCTCAGTCCACCCCTGCGAAAGAGTCATTCTGCCTGAGGTGGTCAAGACCCACAGACTGAGAATCTAAATTGTCAGTCGGCACAACTGTCTGGAACTGAATAGGGCTTCCCAGGCACGCCCTTGTCCCCCGGTGGCCGCTGGTGAGCCCCTGGAAGCTCTTCTCCCTGGCTGTCAGGCTGAGTCCCCACCTCTCCCTCCATTCATGTTCTCTCTCTCTCTCTCTCTCTCTCTCTCTCTCTCTCTCTCACACACACACACACACACAATGTACCCCAAGCTCTTTAGTGGCCACACACCCATAGACAGACAGGCTTCAGAGAGTCAGGGTATGACAGGTGATGTCCTTGTCTTTCGCAACAGGACAGAAGCTAGCAGGCATTTGGTTGTAGGGAGCCCCTGTAATGTCCTAAGACAAGGGAGCAGGAGAAGTAAAGTACCCCACTATGTCAGGGACAGCCCAGGGCAAGGGAGGCAGAAGGGAGCAGTGAGGACGGCCTCAGAATCCTGGGCTCCAAGACACCCACCCGCACAAGGGACCCAGGAGAAGTAAAGTACCCCACTATGTCAGGGACAGCTCAGGGCAAGGGAGGCAGAAGGGAGCAGTGAGGACGGCCTCAGAATCCTGGGCTCCAAGACACCCACCCGCACAAGGGACCCAGGATGCTGAGCCTTGGCACATCTTTTTGGAGGAAGGATTAAATGAAGTATAGCCACACCCATACCCCCCAGACACACTACTCACATTACACACACACACACACACACACACACACACACACACACACACACACGATCAGGTACTCACTGTAGACCAGGCTGACCTGTAGAACTCAGAGATCAGCCTGGTGCTAGGATTAAAGACATGTGCCACCATACCTGGCTAATTCAAATTCATGCCAGACCATCTGGTTGGGGTGTGTGTGTGTGTGCTGTGTATATGCACATGGAAGCCAGAGAGAACTTCAACTGTTGTCCTTAGATGCTACCCGCCTTGTACTCTTGAGACAAAGGTCTGTCCCCGGCCTGAAATTCCTCAGGTAGATCAGGTCGGCTGGCCATGAGCCCATACGCTGCCTGTTTCCATCCCTTCAAGGCTGGATTTACACGTCAGCACCACAATTGTCTTTATTTTATGTGGTTTCTACAGATCAGACTTGGGGCCCTTAAGCCCCCGAGACAGACAACTAACCAACCAGTCTATCTCCGCACCCCAGTTACACTTTTGTTTGTTGTCTACAGTAGACTAGAACCGGCAAGGCTCGAGACTTGTGTCCCGCTCTTGTTCCAGACAGACTGGAAGACAAGGCGGGAGGATGATTTGAGCTCCTGGGTTTGAAGCCCTCTTGGGCAAAAGGTCCCAGAGCCTGTGTGCGTGAGAGTCTGCCGACAGCCGTCGCGCTTCCTTCACAAAGCCTCAGACCTCACCGCCCACCTATCCCTCTCATCCTGCACAGGGAAGCTCTTCGTGCTGGACTCTCAGAATGGCTCTCGGGGCCTGGACCTAGAGGCAGCTCGGCTCTCCTGCAAGAGCAGGGGTGCCCACCTGGTGTCCGCTGGGGAGCTGAAGAGGGTGGTCCAGGACTGCGTCTCCACAGTGTGCACAACGGGCTGGCTGGCGGATGGCACGCTCGGGTAAGTCTCCAAACACCTCCGCTGCCCTCCCTAGGTGTATCCGGGGCTCAGCAATCGACCTGCAGGGACAGCAGGACAGGCTATGTGAAATGGACTGCACCTTCTAGCACGTTCGATTCATTATTTATTTGTGTGCATGTGCATCTCAGCTTTTGGATCACACACACACACACACACACACACACACACACACAGAAATCAGAGGTCTAATTTTCTTTTTTTTTAAATCTTTCTTTTTGTTGTTGTTGTTTTGTTTTGCTTTGTTTTTCAAGACAGGGTTTCTCTGTGTAGCCCTGGCTACCCTGTAACTTGCTTTGTAGACCACAGTGGCCTCAAACTCTACCTGACTCTGCCTCCCAAGTTTTTGGACTAAAGGTGTGTACCATCACTGTCCAGCTCAGAGAACAACTTTTCAAAGTCAGTTTTCTCCTTCAGCCTTGTCGATCCAGGGTCTATCTTGTTTCTGCTTCTCTGCGTACTCCAGGCTAGCTGGCCATTGAGCTTCCAGTCAATTCTCCCGTCTCTACTCCCATCTTGCCCGGCCCTTCCAGCATGTTCTAGCGTCTGGAGTCGTTCACCTTTGTAGCTTTATAATTGCTTAGAGGTAACTATCGTTTGAATCTGAATCATCCCCCGTGAACTCTTGTTTTGGATGCTTGTCCCCAGACCGGAGGCACTATCTGTGGGGAGGGTCTCGTGGAACGTTTACGATGTGGGGTCAAGCTGATCACATGGGTCACTGGGGGCCCGGCCTTTTGAGTTTACTTGATTCCGGTCACCTTTTGTATCCTGGTCTTCAGTCATGTGATCAGCCTCTGGCACCAAGACTAGGTGGTTACCACCCCCATACCTCGCCAGTTGTGTGGACTGAAATCTCTGAAACCATGGGACCAAATGAACTCCCTGGAGTTTTTTCTCTTGGGTGTTTTGCCTACAGTCGTGCAAAAGTAACAGATCCAGATGAAATGCCTACGCACTGAGGAAGGATAAGGCCTCACACAGGCCCTTGCCAACCAGCCAACCAGTCCTAGGCAGCACGCAACGTTAACTGTTAGTGAAAAGACCCAGCTGCTTCCAGCCCCAGCTGTTGAGTTATCTTCAGTCCATGAATATCCCAGCTCAGGGTCTAGATCAGTGGTTCTCAACCTCTGGGTCTCGACCCCTGTGAAAGGGTCATTAGACCAGAGTAAGACCATCAGAAAACACCGATATTTACATTGCAATTCACAACTAGCAAAATGACAGTTATGAAGTAGCAAAAAAATAATTTTAGGGTTGGGGGTCACCACAACATGAAGAACTGTATTAAAGGGTCGCAGCATTAGGAAGGTTGAAAACCACTGCTCTAGACATTATAGAGCAGACAGTCAGCCCCACTGTGTGCTGAGTTCCTAATCCATGGAATGCTTTAGAGAAGTAAATCTTACGATTAGCTGGGGGAAATGTCCCAATCGTGTTTGCATCTGTTCTTTAGATTTCAAAGCTGATAATGGCACTTCAGGCTTCCAGGCATCTGGAAGAATCCATAAAACTTTACTTTTAAGGAAGACAGTTCTACTCTAGGCCTTGATTTATTTCAACAGTTTTTGTTAGCATAGTATTTCCCACACGATATGAAAGAACCAGTCGTACTAGGACACTAAGAATAAGTAAAATTCAGGAGACACAACAGCTAAAAGAAACTCTGTATCTCAGCATTGATAGACAGTGACTTTCAGACGACAAACCTTGGGTCTGGAGAAATGTCACAGCCATTTAGAGCACTGACTACTTCTGTATAGGACCTGGGTTTGATTCCCAGCATGCACACGGCAGCTCACAACCATCTGTAACTTCAGATTCCAGGGGATCCTATATCCTCTTCTGACCTCCTTTGGCACCAGGCACACACACAGCACACAGACAGACATACATACAGGCAAAACACCCGTACACATAAAACAAAAATAAGTCTTTTTTTTTTTTTAGAAAAGAAGAAAACAATCTTTAAAAATTTCAAAGACATAAAAGGGGGATTTTAACAACCCAAGAAACTATAAAAAGAGTCAAATGGAAATATTTTATAGATAAAAATATACCTAAAATTAATGGATGGATCTAACAGCTGACTGAAAAGAGCCAAAGAGAGAATTAGTAAAGTGGAATCTATCTCAGAGGGAGATATGCAGAATAAATAAAAGAAGAAGAGAGAATAAAAACAATGTAGGGGAAATGGTGAAGGAGATGAAACTATATGCTGCAATTAGAATTTTAAAAGAAAAGAAAGCGGGACTGGAGAGATGGTTTGGTAGTTGAGAGGTCCTGTGTAGAGATTACCAGTTCCTTTTTTTTTCTCCCCAGAGCTGAGGACTGAACCCAGGGCCTTTAGCTTGCTAGGCAAGCACTCTACCACTGAGCTAAATCCCCAACCCCTCGATTACCACTTCTTTAGCACCCACTCAGAGGATCTGTGATGACCACCTCCATGTGGCATCCAGCCTGAGAGGCGCTGGTTTTGTGTCTCTATACAGATGCCTGAACAATACAGAGGGCATACCCACTGTGAACCCTCTATGTTCTCAGATGCTCCCAGCCCAGCCAAATTATGCAGCCTGACTGCTACAGCTTGGTGGACTCCCTAGCCCCCATTTTGTTTTGGTGCCTCACACATGCCAAGCACAGACTTATCGCTGAGCTACCCTCTCAGCCATAACATCTCCATCTTACAAGTTAGCCTGAGACCTGGAGGGATCTAAGTAACTTGCTTAGGCACACCAGACTACTCCCTTCTCTGCTAGTCTGCCTTCTGATGGCTCGACATTTAGCTCCATTCCCTCTCTCTGGGAGGCAGCTTCCTCCTTTAGGTCCCACCTCAGTTTCTGTCTTATCTCAGTTTCCTCCTAGGCTCATGGTGACAGGCACCAGGGTCCCGGGTTTTGCCGTGGCTTTCTATAGACCTCTGAGACATGTCGGACACGGTGATCTAGCAGAGTGAGTGCAGCCACCTTCTTCCAACCATAAGGCACTCCTCCCATCTCCTCCCAGATCCTCCCAGCTCCTCCCAGCCAGTTTCCATGTCTTCTGCACTCCTGAGTCTGGACCTAAAGCCCATAAAAGGCTTTAGAAGGAGATTCCAAGCTTCAAAACTTTGTCAAGGACCAATGGTTCTTGGAGAGGCTTCCTGAATGAAAAAGAACCACACCCTGGTGATGTGCCTCACACTGATGTTTACGCTCCGAATTTCCAAAGGAAGGGAAAGACCCAAGAGCAGGTGTCATTCAGAAGACCTCCCCCTTCTCCAGAACACGGGGGCCCCTCCAGCAGGTGGTCAGATAAACAAAAGGCGGACTGACCCTTGCTATTTGAAGAGACTTGATTCTGTTAAAGCTGAGCTTTCTGTGCCAGGGGAGTTCTAGGTGTTTCTCCAAAGATTAAGAGCCACCCAACCTGTCCAAGAATAAAGGCTCTGAGGAGAAGCTCCCTCAAAAAAGTCCTCTCAGAAGAACACCCTAGAAAAACAGCCCCCACAGGAGAACCCCCTGAAAAGAAGCCCCCTCAGAAGGATGCCACATAGAAATCCACCCCAACTCACTTAGAGAATCAGCATTCTAGAACATTCCAGAACTTACTAGGGAAGATGGCGGTAACTGCCCATGAGTCCGTGCACATGGGTCCCAGTGAGGCATATTAGATCGTTAGCTCTGTGTAACATTGTCGGCTGCAGTGCAGAGGGGCTTCATGGCGAGCATTGCCTTCCCTTGCTCAGAGGAGGGCTTCCTGACAGTGTGGAGTGGTTCCCTCAAGAGGCACGTGGTGAATGTTGCTTCCTTCGAGGTTGGGTATAGCTAGATCTTGAAGACATTCCTGGGGAAGGTAGCATTGAAGCAAGCCATTTACAGTGACTTCCAAGCCCTCTAGAACATTTGTGTCATGCCCCTTGCCTAAGACATCTCCCACCTGACCTGACCCCCAACCAGAAGGCCACTGCCTAAAGAATGCCACTGTGCCTATGAAGTGTCTCATCAAAGAAGCCATTGGGCTAGAACATCCAGCCTGGAGAAGTCAGACATTCTTCTGGGGAAGGGGTCATGGTTACCATGGTGCTAAGGTGCTTTGTGTAAATGGAACGTTTGACTTTCAGCAGTCAGGGCAATGTGGGAATCATTCCCACGTTGCCTCATCACTAGAGTGACCACCTGTCTTTTGGAGGAGGTGGGAGAGGAGGGCACTCACTGTGTTACCCACACTGGTCTCAAACTCTTTGTTTCAAGGAATCCTCCTGCCTCAGCTTCCCAAGTAGTTGGCACTCCGGTTGTGTACCATTATGCAAGAAGTCATCTTATGCCTTTTGTTCTCAATTAATCTGTTGATGTTTAAGTGTTTTGGTTGTACCTGCTTACCTAGAGCGATAGACTATGCTAGATGTGGGTTCTACTTTTTAAGTTAAAAGGGGGTTTTACATAATTTTAGTGGATTTTTTTTAGTCTTTTAGGATATCCTGAAACTGAAGTTACAGGAGATAGTGAGCCAACCACACACAAGTGCTGGGAACCAAACCCAGTTCCTCCGCTTAGTCTTTTCTCTAGCCCAAATATGAAACCATTTCAAAACTCAAGTAAGGCCCAGGGACAAGGCTCAGCAGGTAATGGCGCTTACTGCCAGGCCTGGGTACCAGGAACCTGGGTGGTAGAAGGTGAGACCTGATCAATGCTGTTCCTCTGAGCTTCAGATACACGCCCATGTGGTAATTACATAGAATGCAAAGATAAACTCCAGTGATTCCTTTGATGAATTTTTCCATAGTAAAGAAAATAAAAAGATCGCAGAAGGGATCCAAAGGTATTGCCTCTGAGAGCTGAGCTGTGCCTTCGAGTTAACCCCAACATCACTCGTCTCCCAAAAAACGTGACTGTTGTCTGTGGAGAATGTTCCCTTTTGGATGCCTTTGCCAAAGGTCATGATTCACCCAAACATCTGCTGACTCAGCTGACAGAAGAAAAATAATTCTTTTCAACCGAAAGACGTTCTCCTAACCCAGGCTCCAAATTTGTCTGTTTCAGGACAACCGTGTGTAGCAAAGGGAGCAGTGAACATCCAGTGTCCAGAGCTGTTGATGTGACAATTGACAGCCACCCGGATCCCAGGGCCAAGTACAATGCTCTCTGTATTAGGGACGAAGGTTAGTATCTGCAAGGGTCCTGGAGGCTGCGAGTGGCAGCAGCTGCTATCATGGGTGGGCCGTCTAGACAAGCACACTGAGGCTGATAGAGGGCTGGCTCAGCACTTTCTGCTCTTCCAAGGGACCTTTGGTTCCCAGCACCCATGTAGGGCAGATGACAACCTCCTGGACCATCCAATAACCTCTTCTGGATTTTGTGGGCGCTAGCATTCACATGTGCACATACACACACATCATTTTTAAAAAGTAAAATAAAGAAGCCAGATGACGGTAGCATACATCTTTAATCCCAGCACGTAGGAGGCAGAGGCAGGCAGGTCTCTGTGACTTCGAGGCTAGCCTGGTCTACAGAGGGAGTTCCAGGATAGCCAAGGCGACACCGAGAAACCTGTCTTGAAAAAAATAAAATAAATAATAAAAGTTAATAAATAAAATTTTAAAGTTTAGAAGGACGCTAATTAGGGACACAGATAGGGCAGTGAGGACCTGGACAGCAAAGTGACAGTGGCCAGGCATTGGTAGAATATTAAGCAGAATTCACAGAGGTGTGGCAGAGAAGGTAACTTTGAGCCAGTGTTTCAGAGAGCCTCTGGAGATGGTGCGCATGTCTCGGTTACTGACTCATTGTCGTGACAAAAGGTGACAGAGAGGAGTAGGCATTTCCTCAGACTCACAGTTGGGGAGAGTCCATCATGCCTCTGACTGCAGGAGCTTAAGACTGCTGTGGGCATTGGGTCCACACGTGGGAATCCGAGGGACAAATGCCGTTTTCCACCAGATCCTTCTTTCCCCAGAGGTCGTGGGGTGGCACCACCCACTCTGAAGACGTGTTAAACAGCCTTTGTAAACCTTACAGATACACCTGGAGCTGTACCTCCTACATTATAAATCCAGCTAAGCTGATAACGAAAACGAATCCTCACAGTGCAGAATCATGATTTTTCTGATTGGGGTGAGGAGGCTGGGCAGATATACCATGATAGCTGTCCATCATTGGTCAAGGGATGTGTCAGGAAATATGACTTCTGGGTTTTTGTTTGTGTGGGTACAATGCCACCCTCCTACAAAGGTGCCCATCAGGAGTCCGGTGCCTAGAAAGGTTCAGATTCCTGGGAATGAGAACAGAGCCCTGGGTGTGTCTGCTACAGGTCCTTAAGGGTCACTGCTTAGGCTTCTGTCTCTCTTCCTAGTGAGGGCAAACCTTAACGTAATCCCATTTCTGAGCTGGAGAATTGGCTCAGAAGTTAAGATCACTTGCCCTCAAAGAGGATTCAGCACCTGCATGAAGGCTCATGACCAGGTGCCCATACAGCATACATACATACATACATACATACATACATACATACATACATGCATGCATGCATGCAAAACACTCATACATATAAAATAATTAAATATATCTTTTAAGGTTTTTATTTCTTATTTTTATGTGCATTTTATTTGCGGTGTTTGCCCGAATGTCCGTCTATATGAGGGCGTCAGATCCCCTGGAGCAGGAGTTACAGACAGTTAAGAGCTGTCACGTGGGTGCGGGGAATCGAACCCAGCTCCTCTAGAAACTGAGCAGCCAGTGCTCTTGACTGCTGAGCCATCTCTCCAACCCCACAAACAAATCTTTAAAAATCCCTCTTCTGAAAAAAGAAATGTAGGAAACTGCCTGTGGGAGAGAAAAGATTCAACTTTCTGTTGGAAAAATCAGCCAAGTGGTGCGGAGAAAACCAGCGCGAAGTTTCTCGGCGCTGGCGGCAGCGTGCTGCAGTGGGTGGGTCTTCATGATCAGAGACGCGTGCTGCTGAGTGGGGCTGATGGAGAAAATGGCAGACTGACTAGTGGGCCTCAGAAACAAGTTTTGCCTGGCTCCTCACTGAGAAGGGTTAAAAATACTGGTACGTGGGTGCTGCGCCTGAAGGATTTCATCTGAATGTTCTGGGCATTGAGGGTGTTTGTTTTGAGACAGGGTCGCATGTAGTGCAGGCTAGACTAGAAATCACCATGTAGCCAAGAGTGACATCTGATCCTCCTGCCTCTACCTCCCAAGTGTGGGATACAAGGCTGAGCTCCAGGTCCTACCACTGAGCTTTTAAAAAACCTCCCCAGTGAGTTTTCTATGCAGTCTTAGGTTGGGAGGTACTTTTCAAACTCATGGCTTCCCAGACTTCTCTTTAAATGTTTTTCATTTGTTTATATGTGTACACATCTGGGGGCATGTGTGTCACTGTGTGTGTGTGTGCGTGTGTGTGTGTGTGTGTGTGTGTGTGTGTGTGTGTGTGTGTGTCAGAGCTCATGTAATCAGAGTTCTCTTCTGCCATGTGGCTCCTGGGTATCAAACTCAGGTCTCTGAGCTTACCAGGAGTGTTCCTATCCACTGAACCTTCTCCCCAGCCCCAGATTTCTCCCAACATTAGAAACACCAGACCACATTATTAAAATCACAAATCTTTGGCTGCCTCTGGATGCATCAAATCACTTTATCCAGGGAAGACGTCAGAAGAATCAGTAGATGTGAAAACTGTCATGAGTACTGGTAGATGCTTGCTGCACATTCACAGTGGCAGCCTGTCTTCCAGTATGAGCAAGAGAGCTCTAGGAAAGGGTTTCGATTTGCTGGGTTCTATGGAAGGCTGTCAGAACCATCTCTCCATCGGTCCAATAAAACAACCAAGAGATGTGACCTTGTTTCTGCAAATATCTAGAGAGAGCAAGATCTGTCTGTGTCTGCCTCTCTGTCTATCTGTCTGTCTGTCTATCTATCTATCTATCTATCTACCTACCTATCTCTCTGACATCCTTATAAACGAATTCGAATGGCTGTTTGGATCCCCGACACTGGGAATGTTGATCCCTGAAGGAAGCAGAACAGAACCCGGTTCCTCTGGTGATCTCAAGGAATCAGGTCCTCTGTAGCTTTTATGACGTTAAGTGCTACTCCAGAGTAGAGTGACTTAAAATGACAACTTGGTAGCCCTACCATTTTTGTGGCTCCTGTGCTAATCCTAGCTAGACTCATTTATAAATCCACGGTTAATAAATACCGGTTTGGAGGTAGCCTTGCTCCTAGGGAGCTCATGAGCCCCCATCCCAGCTGCAATGGTGAGATTTGGGTTCAAAGGGAACCCGAACCTGGAGGGAGTAAGGCATCCTCCTTAGGCCTCCCCAAAAGTGTGTGCAGGCGTGCACACTTGCACACACAGATACCCAGAGACACATACAGATACCCACACACACAACACTACATACACAGTACAAAAGACACTACATACACACACATCACATAGACATTCCATTACACAGACACTACACACACACACACACACACACACACACACCTACACACACAGCACCACAAACACATACCACAGATGCCCACCTCCTCCCACAATACACACAGATACTACACACACATACACACAGATACTACACACACATACACACAGCACCACACACATACATCACATAGACACCCCACATACATCACACACAGACACTATACACACACACACACAGCACCACAGACATACATCACACACAGACACTATACACACACACACACAGCACCACACACATACATCACACACAGACACTATACACACACACACACACACACACAGCACCACACACATACATCACACACAGACACTACACACACACACACAGCACCACACACATACATCACACACAGACACTATACACACACACACACACACAGCACCACACACATACATCACACACAGACACTATACACACACACACATCACTAAAATAAATTACAATGCAGAGAATTGAAAGAACTGAGGCAGCCTAAGCAGCTGACCTAGATTAAAATAGGAAAAGAGACTTGGTAATGAAATGCAATCTGGGATCGTATCCTGGACTAGAAATAAAACAACTATATTTGACGATATTTGAATGTGGCTTGTGAACTGATCGGCATGGCATCAATGTCCGAATGCCCTGATTTTGATAACTACTGCTGCTGCGGTAAAGAAACATCCTTGCTCGTAGGAAATGCATGGCAAAGTCTCTTAGGGGTGAAAGGCACCATGTCTACAACCCCCTCTCAAATGGAGCTGGGGAGAATTTACAAATGGTTGCGTGTTTCCTCCCATGTAGTGAGTTTCTCCTAGTGAGATGTGAAGAGACGTCTCACCTCAGAGAGGACCCCAATGACAGGACAAGAAATGACTACACTCAAGTCAAGCCTAGTGGTCAGTTTACAGGGGTTACTCTCGGGCGCTTGACTGACGGTAGAAAGCCCACCCAGCCTGAGTGTCTGCTGAGGAATGCTGCCATCTCCCACTGTAACCTGTCCCTATGTCCTGCTGTCCTGCTATAAATGAACCATGTAAGCCATTTCTCATAGCCCTCCAAGCGTGGTGACGGAGAGGCTGCTCTTGCCTTATGGGGACTTGATAGACTACAGAGTTGACAAGAGGCATAGGTTACAGAGGGAAGGACCACCTCCTCAGTCAAAGCAAGCACTGGCTGGCCAGGGGGTTCCTACATACTGTCAAATGCTGCTCTGTGAGCTCTCCTGAGGTTTCTTAGTACTTGCAGAGTTAATAAGGCTCAGGGGAGAGGACCCAAGGGGTGGGGAGGGTAGGCCTAGCTCAGAGGATTTGAGGTTCCTATTTCGCATGGGTGAGGCTCGACTGGGTGCCCCACAGCATACCCTCTTTCTTACCCTCTCTCTGGGCAAGTATCATGGACGGGTCCCTGTGGTGCTGCTCCCCTCTGGCAAGGCCAGGAGAATGAAGGGTGCTTACTTCAAAACTGAGAGACAGGCGTTTGCTAAAATGCCCAGAGGGAAGAAGGAGCCTGGCTCGCATGTGTACAGCACCCCTCCTCCCCCTGCTTCTTTAAAGCGAGTTCATCATCCAAAGTGTAGATGCGGCCTTTTCCTTCTGGTGTTCTTGTTTCAGACAGTGAATTTCCAGCCCTGTGGTGATCTCACTTAGACTAACATGTGCAGTTATTTTTAACTGACGGGATGCTGATGAAATACGCCTCTTCCATTTGGGTTGTCCTGTTCCCATCCTCCCTCCCCGACGTTGTTCCGTGTTCCCCCTCCCCCATGCCCCCACCTCTGCTTTCAGAGCTTGGGTCGGCAGCCTGGGGGGTGGAGGCTTCCGGCTTCCCTTCCACTCTGTCTGCCACACTCCAAGCCAACACTTTACTCCTGTTTCTGCCCATGAGACAGAGCCGGCCTCACCTCCCTTTCTTATAGCCCTTGTCACCCCATATATGACGGTCACCTTACTGCCCCTAAAGACAGGGATGGGCAGTTCTGTTATGCTCTCAAGAAGAGCTGGATCCTCACTGTCCCCAAGACAAGACAGATGGAAATGTTTGAAAGGAACCAATTCTCAGGTCTGCCTGGAGGAATCCCCCTGCCTCAGGAATGGCTTTGGGAAATTTCCCCAACTGAGGCATTTCTCTAGCCCCTCCTCAGCCTACCTTTTAACCTCTATCTACATGGATGTTTTAGGGGCTATGGTTAGGACTGTCCTCCTTCAAGATTTTGAGTGTTATGTGTTCAAATTGAGGCTCAGATATAGTCTAGTGACTCCATGTCCCAGAAGCAAGTAAAATACAGTTGAGTCTTCCCAACTCTTTCCCTTTACCAAGCCAAGGGCTCTCTCTGTGCACTGTTCCTTGTCTCTTGTGGATTTTCTAGTCTTCTGGCCTTTGTGTTTGGTGCAGTGGTTCTCAACCTTCCTAATGCTGCCACCCTTTACTACCTCATGTTGTGGTGACCTCCAACCATAAAATGATTTTTGTTGCTACTTCATAACTGTAGTTTTGGCCGGGCGGTGGTGGCGCACGCCTTTAATCCCAGTACTTGGGAGGCAGAGGCAGGAGGATTTCTGAGTTTGAGGCCAGCCTGGTCTACAAAGTGAGTTCCAGGACAGCCAGGGCTACACAGAGAAACCCTGTCTCGAAAAACCAAAAAAAAAAAAAAAAACAAAAAAAAAAAACAACCCATAACTGTAGTTTTGCTATTCATATGAATTGTCTGCAAACATCTGCACTTTCTGATGGTCTTGGGTGACCCCAGTGGAAGGGTCATTCATCTCTAAAGGGGTTGTGACCCACACGGCTTGAGAACCACTGGCTTAGAGGACTCCCAGCTGGGGAGCCATGTTGAACAGCAGCAAGGAAGATCTTGGTGCATTTGAGAACTGTCCCCAGCAGGAGGGACAATCTGAGATAAGTAAGGCTGGAGACACTGAGAAGAGTTATCTGCAGAGGAAGAGAACTGTATTGGATTTTAAGGAGGAGATGGGAAGCCATTGCCCGGTTCTTGTCTAGGATGTATGTTTTGAGCATCTTGTGGTTGTTCCAGTCACTGGAGGTAGAACTTAGGTGAGCACAAGCCCCTGAACTTGCTCTCCATGTAGAGACCCGTGTTAAGCTAAGAGAGAGCTGTGTGCTTAGCTCGGTGGTAGGCTTCTGCTTGCCTCACCCGTGTGAGGCTCTGGTTCAGGTCCCTGTAACTCAGACAAACAAACAAAATAGAAAAGAAAACAAACTGATAAGCCAAGAGTAGCACAGAGTCTTGGACTTTTCTATTGAGATAAAGCGCTGTGTCCACGGCTGCACCACCCTGAACGAACCCGAACTCCTCTGATTTCAGAAGTTAAGCAGGGTTGGGCCTGGTTAGTACTTAGATGGGACATAAAGCACTCTGACCCAAAGCAGCTGGAGGAGGAAAGGGATTATCTCGGTCACAGGCCATTATTGAGGGAAGTCAGGGCAGGATCTCAAGCAGGAGCTAAAGCAGAAGCCATGGAGAAAGGCTGCTTACTGGCTCGCTCACTGGCTCTGGCTTAGCTGGTTTTCTTATATAGCCCAACCCACCTGCATAGGGAATGGTTCCGCCCAGAGTGGGCTAGCCGCCACCATCATCCAGCAACAAGACAGACTCTCATAGGCACGTCCACAGACATGTCTGATTACAGTAATTGAGGCTCCCTCTTCCCAGATGACTCTAGGTTGAGTCAATTTGACAATAAAATCTAATCAGGCCTGTGAGGCCAATGCTTTTACCCACATGGACAAGTGCACGCGCGCGCGCACACACACACACACACACACACACAGAGGTGAAAAGGTGAAAAGCTCCTACTGCTCTTGTGGAGGACTAGATTTTGATTCCCAGTATCCACATTGCATTGGGTGGCTCATGACCATCTCTAACTCCAGATCCAGGGGTGCTGACATTCTCTTCTGGGCTCTGTGGGCACTCACACCTACATGCACGTGTGCACACACATACATCCATACACAAATAATAAAATAAAAATTTTTGAAAGAAATGAAAAACCAGCTGGATGTGGTGGCATTTGCCTTTAAATGCCCGCACTCCGGAGACAGAGGCAGGCAGAGCTCTATGAGTTCAAGGCCAGCCTTGCATACATAATAAGTTTCAAGCCAGCCAGAGCTGCACAGTGAGAGTTCCCCTGCTCCTGACCCAAAAAAAAAACAAAAAATAAAAACAAACAAACAAACAAAAAACAGAGAAAAGAAATGGGAAAAGGAGACCCACTACAGATCTCATGGATATTAAAGGAATCATAAACAGAAGTATATAACTAGGGCTGGGGCAATGGCTCAGCAGGTAAGACAGCTGCTGCTTTGTCAGAGGACGCAGTTTCCCACCTCAGCACCTGTATCAGGCGGCTCTTGAGTCTAGCAGACAGTTTGGTTCCCCAGCTCGCGGGGTGGGTGGGTCCAACCAGCTGAGCTCCAGCTCCACGACTTCCGGTACCCTGTTCCGTCCTCTGCACTCATGCGCACAAACACAAACCCAGACACATAAATACATATGATTAAACATTAAAAAAAAAAGATCTAAGTAGCTGCACCCTCAGCTTTGAAACCCAGATGAACTGAACCAGTTCATTGAAAGAGCAGTCTAGCAACCCTGCTAAGAAGACAGGAGAGATCCCCGTGAGCCTCTCTCTGTTAAAGAACGGAATGAATAATAGCTCTGGAAGAGGGACCATCAGGCACAGATGCTGATGCATTTAAGGAATTATTACTGATTCTCTATGAAATTTTCCAGAACTTAAAAGCAGAAGGAATACTTCCTAATTCATTCCATGAGGCCATTATTACCTCCAAACCAAAACCAGACAAGACATTCCAAGAAAAGAGGACTACAGACCAATATATCTCATGAACACAGACAAGAAAACATTAGCAAATTCAATCTAACAAGATATAAAAGAGTAACACAGCCTCGTGTGGTGGCATGCCTGGAACCTCCTACTCCAGAGAGGCAGAGGCAGGGGAATCACAAATTTGAGGTCAGCCTGGGCTATGTAGTGAGACTCTACTCCACCCCACCCCAAATTTACAGGAGCTGGGAAGATGACTTAGGGAATAAGAACACTTACTCTGAAAGTAGGAAGACCTGGCTTCAGAGCCCCATTATACAAGCAAAATGCTATACATGCCCGTTGCCCCAGAATCGGGGATGGAGACAGGGTGGAGAGTGGGGGATCCTGGGAACTTTCTGACCAAGCAGCCTACCCAAACTTCAGGTTTAGTGAGAAACCATATCTCAAAGCTATCAAGTGGAAAGTCAGAGATGTCCTGCTCTAGATTCTGCATGTGCATATGTGATCACATGAACCCACGCATCCCCATATAGACAGCATGTACACACACACACACACATATATACACAGACACATATATACACACAGACACAGACACACACACACACACACATATATACACAGACACATATATACACACAGACACACACACACACACACACACACACACACACACACACACACACTAATCAAGTAGGGTTGACCCCCCAGGTGTGCTTATCTGGTTTCACATTTAAAAAGCAATTGATAAATAAAAGAAAAAAAAAGGAAAAAAGCAGTTGATATAATCCAGTACATCAATGGACTGACTACAGAAGAAATATCACATGACTATTAAGCCAGGAGAAAAGCAGTTGACCAGATCCAGCACCTGTAGATAATAAAATAAACCTTTCATCAATATCGAAATAGAGAGGGACTTTCTCAACATGTCTGAGAACATCTAGAAAAAATAACCCTGCTGCCCCTGTTTCCCTGAATGGCACGAGATCAAATCTTTCTCAGTAAGATCAGAAGCAATGCACCTCTTAACCCTGCTTTCCAACATGGAGTGGAAGCTATAGCTAGTACTATATACTATATATTTCCTTATATACTGTAAGGAAAGAAAAGGTAGATAGAGGGGGATGGAGAGAGTGCTCAGTGGATAGAAGCATGTACTGCTCTCCAGAGAGTTTGGTTTCCCACATCAGGTGGTTTATGATCACCTGCTTGTAACTCCAGCTCTAGGGGATGCAACATACACATGCACAACCCCCCCACACACACATACACACATGAGTTAACACAGTTAAAAATAGTAAAAATCAATCTTTTTAAATAAGATAAAATAAAAGGTGGACAGAGCAGTAAAGAAAGCTCGAGTTGTCTTTGTCTACAGATAAAATGACTGCGTAGGTGGAAAACCCCAAACAGTGTTTTAACATCTCTTTATTCACTTGCGTAGTGGGTAAGGGCGTGCGCATGCTCTGGTGCACAGGAGGAGCTCAGAGGATGGATAACTTGTGAGACTTGGTTCTCTCCTTCTACCATGTGGGTTCTGGGGCTAGAATCCAGTCATCAGACATGAGGGCAAGTGCCTCTTCCCACTGAACCACCTCTCCTACCCCCAAACCTGAAAAAATTGACAAAAGTGTCTTGAAATTGATCGTAGCAAAGTTGCGGAATACAAGTTATGATGTGTATAGAGTTGACTTCGTCAATTTGACAGAACCTAGAATCGCTTGCGAAGAGAGTCTCAATGGGGGACTATTTAACCTTGGGCTGCCTGTAGTCATGGCTGTAGAGGTTGTCTTTAATTGATGTGGGAAGACACAGCCCACTGTGGGTGGCACCATTCTCAGGCAAGAGAGTCCTGAATGTATAAGTCCTGAATGTATAAGCATGGAGACATTGAGCTGAGCACAAGCAAGAAGGTGAGCTAGTGAACACCAACGAAAGAGAAACAAACACGTCTGCGGGAGACGAGGATTGCCATGTGGAGCAGAGAAAGACCTCTCAAAGCTCAGCAGTAATTAAAAAATAACCTGTCTTAAAAATGGACAATCTTAAAATAAAAAAAAGGTGGAGAGATGGCTCAGCAGTTAAGAGCACTGACTGCTCTTCCGAAGGTTTTGAGTTCAAATCCCAGCAACCACATGGTGGCTCACAACCATCTGAAACGAGATCTGACACCCTCTTCTGGTGTGTCTGACGACAGTGACAGTGTACTTACATATAATAAATAAATAAATCTTTAAAAAGAAATGGACAAAAGACCCGAGCAAATACCTCACCAAAGAAATAGATAGGTAGCAAACAAGTGTAGGAAGAAATGTTCAATGCCCTGCGCCCTTAGGGAATTACACATGAGAACACAGACCATCGCCTCTCTGTCTTCAGTTCTGTTGCTATGATATATACCCTAGAGAAAAGCAAATTAGGAGCAGATAAGGGCTGGCAGTGATGGCGCACGACTTTAATTCCAGCACTTGGGAGGCAGAGGCAGGCGGATTTCTGAGTTCAAGGCCAGCCTGGCTGGTCTATAGAGTGAGTTCCAGGACAGCCAAGGCTATACAGAGAAACCCTGTCTCGAAAAACCAGAGAGAGAGAGAGAGAGAGAGAGACAGAGACAGAGAGAGAGAGAGAGAGAGAAGCAAATCAGGGAGAAAGAAAGGGGTTGTTTTAGCTCGCAGTATCGGATTACAGTCTATGAGCACGGGGACTTCAAATAGTTAGTGACACCACATCCATACTCAGGAGCAGAGAGAGAGAGAGAGAATGCATACAGACCACCCACTTGCTTGCATCTCACTTTCTTATACAGTTCAGAAGCCCTGCCTGTGGAATGATACCGCCCACAGGGAACTGGGTCTTCCCACACCAATTAACTTAATTAAGACAGTCCCCATAGACATGACCACAGGCAACCTAATGTAGGCAGTCCCTCAGTGAGACTTTCTTCCCAGGTGAGGCTACATGTGTCAAGCTGATAATTTAAAATGACCATCACATCTTCATTTCTATCAAAACAGCCAAAATCCAAAACCTCTGGCACCTTCAAGTCCCTGCAAGAGCGTTAATTACAACATTCCTGTTAGGAATGAAAAATGGCTCTTTTACATTGAAAGACAGTTCGACAGTCTTACTAAACTGATATTGTTTTGTGTGGGAGTGGGTTTATATGTGCACTCTTGTATGTGCAGGAAGACCAGGAGGTAACCTCAGGTGTTACTGACATTATTTTTGATTCAGGGACTCTATTTTTTTTTTCTGGAACTCACCAAGTAGGCTAAGTTGGCCTGCTGGCCAGGAAGCCCCAACCCTGCCCCGCCCCCGTCCTGGGTGTCTATCTGTCTCTGCCTCCCCAGAGCTGGGATTGCAAGAATGAGCTGCCCTACTCGCTTTTTTGTGAGTTTGTAAGGACTGAACTTGGGTTCTCATTTATCTACTGAGTCATCTCCCAGACCCCATGTTGTTACTCCAGTCACATGATCGAGTGGTTGCCCATATTGGGGAGGAAGGAAGTGTCCACCATCGAGGCTTTTTAGACCAGAAAATGCTCTTTAGGATACTCTAACAGAGGACATGTGTCGTGTAACACTTGTTCAAACCCATAGGATGTACAGTTCCAAGAGCTAACTGTGAGGGACACAGTGGACTTCGGAGGTGATGTTTCTGTGTGAGGAATGTAACTATGTGGGGCACTGCTGAGGAAGGACACAGCCTGAGGTGGGAGGGAAGTACGTATATAGGAATTCAGTGTACCTTCCTCTCAATTTTGTGCGAATCTAAAATATCTTTTTACAAATATCGTGTTAACTGAAAAACAAAACAAAACCGAGTTCTCAGTAATAGGCACGATTGAATCCCATTTGGGTTAAAAAATATACAGATGTTGAACCAGTGAGAGGGCTCAGCAGGTGAAGGAGCTTGCCACCAAGCTTGACAACCTGAGTTTGATTCCTGGGACCCCCAGGGCAGAAGGAGAAAATACTCTGCCCCAAACTCCTCTGGCTTCCACTCATGCTCCACGGTAGGTTCCCACGCGCGTGCACGTGTGCAGACTCGCAAAACAAATAAATGTGATTTCAGTCTTTTAAGAAATAAGCAGATGTTTTATATGCATTTCAGATAGTTTCGAATCTCAGCTCCACATACGACACAAAAGCAAGTGGCATTTGTCTTTCGGGGTCTGGTTTCTTTGGCTTAACATGATGACTTCCGGTTGTGCCCACCATCCTGAAAATGTCACGGGCTCTCTTTCCTCTACGTCCTTGTAAAATTTCCTTTGTGGGAAATGCCTTGGCTGCTTGCCATATAAACATGAGAGACAGAGTTCAAATCCCCAGGGTCCACATAAATGCTGGGTAGACATGGTGGCCTCCCGGGTGGACGTGGTGGCCTCCCGGGTGGATGTGGTGGCCTCCCGGGTGGACGTGGTAGCCTCCCGGGTGGACGTGGTGGCCTCCTGGGTGGACGTGGTGGCCTCCCGGGTGGATGTGGTAGACTCCCGGGTGGTCGTGGTGGCCTCCCAGGTTGACGTGGGGTATGCCTTCAGTCCCAGCCTCAGAAGGCAGAGATGGGAAATTGTCAGAGCGAGCTAGCTAGTGAAATAGCCAGAAAGGAGAGCAATGGATCTGACTGAGAACCCCTGCCTCAGTAAGTAAGGTGGGAGAGAGGAGAGAATGTCCTAAATGTGCACATGTACATGCAGATATGCATGCCCACCACATGCATACATCAAAAGATAAATTAAAATTTCATCCTGCATGTATTTTGTCCTTCCAACTCTTGCATATATGGAACTTGTATGTGCATTTATATACGTATAGAATGAATATTTCCATCTGTATTACGTGACTTGTGTGGCTGCACTTGCTGCCATTAGCTACCAGACAGATGCTAGATCTGTATGTATGTGAGCGTACATCTAACGAGCACTTCTGCGTGGAGGTCAGTCTCTTGACCACACCCTGGTTCCTTCATCCAAACAAGGCCAAGGGACCTGCCATGAGGCTTGTACGTCTGAGTCACCAAGGGGACCTCAGAGGGGTCTCTGTGTCTGGCAGTTTTAAAGTACAAACTGTAACTTGGTACCGTGATGAGTCACGCAACAAGCTTCTTTTTTTTTTTTTTGTGCCTCCTTTGTCAGGCGTTCTGCCAGCCATGAGCTAGAGGAGCTTGTCCCTGGCATCCCGGTTTGGGTATAGGTGGCACTCAGGGGACAGGGTGTTGAGGTAGGTGGGTTCACTCTGCAGGTTCTTTTTTCTCACAGGCTGGGAAAGTTCTGTGTCACTTGCGTATCTGCTACTCGTCCTGACGCTGGGGCGGCACCCTGGGTTTCTTTCAGCTCGCCGTTTGAGGGCGCAGTGCGAACATGTGAAGATGGCTGGAGGCCCCTGCAGCCCAGTCAGGTCTCCCTCTGTCTGTGTCTCGGTCTTTGTCTCTGTCTCTGTGTGTCTCTCTGTATCTCAATGCGTTTTTGCATCTATCTCTGTGTCTCTAGGTCTCTGTCTCTGTCTATCTCTCTGTGTGTCTCTCTATATCTCAATGTGTTTCTGCGTCTATCTCTGTGTCTCTTGGTCTCTGTCTCTCTGTGTGTCTCTCTCTGTCTCTGTCTTTTTCTCTCTTCTGTACTCCTGACTATCTTGGAACTAGCTAGGCAGACCAGACTTGCCTCAAACTCACAGAGATTCTCCTCCCTCTGCCTCCCAAGTGCTGGGATTAAAAGTGTGCACCACCACACCCCACTAAATTCTCCTTTGTATTCAGTCCTGGACCAGAGTTCCTGAAATAGGGCCCCTTCAACCTCAGTTAACCCAGTCTAGGAAACCCCATAGATATCCCGTATAGACGCGTGCAGATGCATTTCCATTGTGATTCTAGTTGTCAGGCTGACAGGGTAGATTAACCATCACACTTTGGAGAGTCTGACTGTTGCTGCTTCTCCTCAGAGAGACCATGTGGAGACCCACCGTCATTCCCACACACCATCCTCCAGGGGCGCACTGGCTTGGAGATGGGGGACGAACTGCTGTACGTGTGCGCACCAGGGTCCGTCACAGGCCATCGGGAAACAGCCTTCACCTTGCTATGCAACAGCTGTGGGGAGTGGTACGGATTGGTGCAAGCCTGTGGGAAAGGTAAGGGCCACTCGGCTACCTGCAGCCCACACAGGGCTCGTAGGCAGCTGCTATTCCGTCTCTTTCCAACCCAAGGCATCCAAAGCCTCTATACCTGGGCGTACACGTGCATTGCAAATGTGGTATGAGAACAACTGCCCTCTTCATCTGCCTGCTGGAGGTGAAGGATTAGCAAGCCCACCCCCTCTTCTCTAAGGAGGGACTTGATCTCAAGTTAATATACTTTTTTTCTTTTCTTTATTTTTCATTTATTGTTGTTATTTTTAAAGACTTATTTATTTATTTCATGTATGTGAATACACTGTAGCTGTCTTCAGACACACCAGAAGAGGACATCGGATCCCATTACAGATGGTTGTGAGCCACCATGTGGTTGCTGGGAATTGAACTCAGGACTGGAAGAGAAGTTGGTGCTCAAGCACTGAGCCATCTCTCCAGCCTTCCTTCTTTCTTTTCTTCTTCTTCTTCTTCTACATTATTATTATTATTATTATTATTATTATGCTTTGTTGTTTTTTAAGACAGGGTTTCTCTGTGTAGCCCTGGCTGTCTTTGAACTCATTCTGTAGACCAGGCTGGCCTGAAACTCAAGAGATCTGCCTGCCTCTGCCTCCCAAGTGCTGGGACTAAAGGTATGTACCACCACTGCCTAGGTCTGTCTAAGTTTCTTCTTAAATAATCTGTATTATATTATTTTATGTGTTATGGGTGCTTTCCCTGCATGTATATCTAGCATCCCAGAGCTTTCCAATATAAACAGAGATAGTCTTGCTAGCCAGCTTGCTCTATGTCTACCTTCTGAATCATAAATTAAATTAGAGAGAGACCACCATGCCTACCCAGCATTTGCAGGCATTCCTGGGGATCCAAACTCTGGTCCTCACACTTCTACAGGAAACACTTTAACCACTGAGACATGTCCTCAGCCTCGCTACAGTATTGTATTTAGGACAGTGTGTCCTCAGATGTCCTGTAGATCATGAGGGGAGTATGACAGTTGCTAGAACACTTTTTGGACCCTGTGATCTACCCACAACGTCTGAAGCTTTGGTTTGTTGTATGTCTCTGCTGTTAATGACTATCCACAGAGTGATACAGCCCCATACGTCAGGCCGCAGAGGGGACGTTTGGCTGGTTTTCATTTTGTGGCTGTCAGGAACTGTGCCCATGAGCTGTTATCCGTGCCGCTGGGGTCTCAGGCTGTGTCTGGTCACTGGCTCCTGTGAGCGGGGTTCTGACACACCGTGTACCTGTGCAGTGTCAGAGGTACAGCCCCAGGTGTTTTGTAGACCGGACTGATCAGTTGACCCTCTGGTGTTTTGTTATTTCTCTTGCTACTGTGACCAAATCTCGGACAAGGAGAAACCTGAGGGAGGAGCACTTTCACCACTGAGCCATTTCCCTGCCTGGTTCCTTCTGTTTTCTTTCTTTTTTTTTCTGGATGGTGTTTCTCCGTGTAGCCCTGGCTGTCCTGGAACTCTTTATGTAGACCAGGCTGACCTCAAACTCACAGGGATCCGTCTGCCTCCAGAGTGCTGGGTTTAAAGGTGTGCGCCACTGTGCTCAGCCCTTAATTTTTTTCTTCTTGAGACATACTCTTGGTTTAGTCAATGGGTCTTGATCAGGTTCTTTCTCTGCCAGCTAAAGACTTTAAAGACAGGACTTTATCCAGGGCTGGGGATAGAACCCGGGGCCTCGTGAAATCTCAGCAAGCACTCTACCAAGTGAGCTACACCCTTAAACAGAGCTGCCAGAAATAAAGATTCTGTCCCAGTGTGAGGCTTAATCTTGTCTCAATTCAGAGCACATTTGATGAATGTGCTTTTGTTACTCTTTAAATTTATTTTATAACTTTTCAGAGGAGGGTTTAGCCATAGACCATCCGCAAATTCTATGGGCTATTACAAACTTTTGGTATCAGATAGATAGATAGATGATAGATAGATAGATAGATAGATAGATAGATAGATAGATAGATAGATAGATAGATAGAGTAAATAAAAATAAATGAAGTAAGATAATAAGATTGATTCCTATTATAAATGCAATATTTGTTAGCATAGATTTTAAAGTTCCCTGTGAAATTATTACAGACGTGCCGAGGACCACTATTTCTGATTGTTAGTTCCTAGTAACTAAAGTTACAGAAGCAGACAGGTGCTAGAGGGCGGAGGGTGTGGTCCAACCTCACCCAGACTCTTAATATTTTCCAGAGGCGCTGAAGTCGCACCTTCCTGTGAGCCACACCCATCTACCAAATGGGTAGTTTACTGGCCCAGGGAGGAAGAGAACTAAATGCAGGTTTTGTGCGTTCTAGAAGGTGTTTATTTTCTCACTGCAGCGAGGAGTCAGAGAGGATTCTGGCTTCTACACTTGGCTGGGTGGACAGGCCGCTACTGTTTTCCTTACTCTGAAGACTTAGCATTTACAGTATCTGTGTCCTAGTAAGAAGTCTGTGTGTGAGTGTGTGTGTTATATGTGTCTGTGTGTGTGTGTGTGTGTGTGTGTGTGTGGTGTGTATGTGTGTGGTATGTGTATGTGTGTGTGGTATGTGTGTGTGTGAGTGTGTGTGTGTGTGTGTGTGTGTGGTGTGTATGTGTGTGGTATGTGTATGTGTGTGTGGTATGTGTGTGTGTGAGTGTGTGTGTGTGTGTGTGTGTGTGTGTGTGGTGTCTGCAGAAAACCTTCACCCAGGTCATGGTGGCACATGCCTGTAGCCCCAGCCCTTGTGAGCTGGGGACAAGAGGAACAGGAGCTGAAGGTCATCCTTGACTGAATAGCAAGTTCAAGGCCAGCCTGGGTCACATGAAAATATGTCTGAAAAAGATACCGAAAAAGACTGTGGGGCATCACTCAATTGGCAGTGTGCTTTCCAAGCACATGTGAGGCCATGGGTTAGCTCCTCAGTGCCACACCTACTGTGTGTGGCAACACACACCTGTGGTCACAGCAGGTGGGAGTGAGGTGGGAGTCCAAGGCTGTTCTTGACTGCATAGTGAATTCTGGGCTAGCCTGGGCAACATGAGATATAAGACTGTGTGTGGTAGCATACACCGCCCACCCCAGCACCTGGGAAACAGGAAGTTTCATCTTCAAGGTCACCTCTGCTACCCAGCAAGTTGGAGGCCAGTCTGGGCTATGAGAGAAAGTCTTAAAACAAGGACTCAATACACATATGGAACTTGGAGCAGAAGTTTCCAGTGGCCTTTTGGAGTCTTAGCACATGTCATGGAGGTGAGGGCTAAAGGTTTTAGTTCCCAGATTTTCTGCTTCAGTCTGTCTGGCCATCAGCATCCCCACCCCCTCTGTGTGGTACCAGGAGCAGGAGCTACAGGACCCCTCCATCCTAAGGACAGGTGACAGCAGAGGACACAAGACAAGAATGGAGAGGGGAGGGGCTGTGAGCCATGGGAAACACAGAGACACTTGAGGAGGCAGCCGGAGGTCTGTGTGACCAGGGTGGGGACATTGTGCCAGTGGCCAAGAAAGAAAAGTGGCCCCAAGGAAAAACATGGGTTTGGCATAGTAAGAACCAGACACAGCAAGGAGGTCTGTGGTACCCATGCTTACAGAGCAGAGCATCGAGGGTTTTCTGTAATTAGAGCAACAGCCAGTTACAGGGAGATACTGAACACAGCGGCGAGGCATGCCAGATGAAGCTTCCAGCCGGGGCACGGAAGCCAGCATGTGTGGATTTGGACAGGAGAATGGAAGACTGAATAGCTAGATCCAGACCAGGGCTCTAAAGCCAACGCTACAGAATCCCAGCAACTGAGGGAGAATGCGGCAGGCCAGTTAGTGGTCAGGGCTTGCAGGATCCCAGAAACACCTGGGCTAAGTCTAGGAGATAAACAGTGCTCTTTCTTTCAGGACAGCAAATTAAGACTCTGGAAGGCTGAGAGGAGTGTTCTGTTGTCAGCTCTCCTCAAACCCTTCCGTCATTTAAATATCTTAAATAAACAATCTTTAAAAAACAAGACCTAGGGTCAATGAGATGACTCTTGGGGTAGAACCACCAAGCCTGAGGAGTTTGATCCCCAGAATCTGCCTGGTAGAAGGACAGTACTGATACCCACATGTCCTCTGACCTCCACTCAAGTGCTGTTACCACCACCCCATACACAAAATTAATTAATTAATGGTTTTTTTTTTAAATCAAGCAAGCAAAACAAGGCCTCGCCACTCCTTGGACAGCCTTCTCTGCTTGCCAAGGTCACTGTTGTGTCTTCCCTGGTTTTCATGAAGGTTAAAATGTGTCAGTGGGGGCACACATCTTTAATGTCAGAACTCAGGAGGCAGAGGCAGGAAGGTCTCTATGAGTACAGGGGTCTGGTGGTGGGAAGAATGTGCCCCTGGTTCCCTTCCTTGCCCCTCTTTGTCACCCCTGGCCTGGAACAATCTCATTCACCAAAGCCACTGGATACAAGGGTCACGGAGGCATCTCCTGTGAGCATGTTTCTCAGCTTTTATTTCCTTGATTTCTACAGTCTTTAATGACTTTAATGACATTGAGCACTTCTGTGCACATCCCCCACAAACCCCAGCTTCCTGCCTTCTGCTACCGCCACATCCTCTGCCTCCTGGGTTCAATGAAGCACCCAGTGTCTGTAAATGGTTTGATTCAGTGTGTGTGTGTGTGTGTGTGTACAGGTGTGTGTATGTATGTACAGGTGTGTGTGTGTGTATCTATGTGTATTTATTTATTTTGTATGTGTGTTTATTTCTTTTGTTTAGGCTTGTTTTTTGCACTTACTGCATTTATTATTTATTGATTTATTGATTTCGTGTGGGTGCCACAGTACCCTTGTAGAGGTCAGAGGACAGCTTGCAGGAGTGGATTGTGTCCCGCCCCCTTGTCGGAATCCCCAGATCTGGCAGCAGGAACCGTTAGCCCCATGAACAAGCTGGACTTCTCTCTGTCATGTTTCCTAAGGACTTTTGTTTATTTCGGGGATGATCTCTCTTCTTGCACAAACTGGCCTAGAACTCATTGTGCAGCGAGGAAGTCCTTGAACTCCAGATACTCCTGCCTGCACGTCTCACCCTTCCGAGGTTCCCAATGTCTGCCACCATGTCTGCCTTTCCCTAGTCTTTCTTTTTAATCCCTCTGGTTTGATCCGCCATGACCACAAAACACATCTCTGTAGGGCACTGAGAAAATAGCTGTCACCAAGCAGATACCTGCTCCGTGTCATCTCTGTCCTGGCGATTGTGATGGCCTCTTTCCGAACCTTTGTTTAAAGCTTAACTTACTATAACAAGCCACCCTTTTAAAACACAAAATTATCTGAAATATCCCAGGCAGACCCACATCTGAACACACCATCACAGTCAAATCACAAACAAGAACACTACAACTGGAGGGGCGGCTTGGTGGTTAACAGCACTGGATGCCCTTCCATAGGATCCAGGTTCAATTCCCAGCACCCACACGGAGACTCACAACTGTCTGTATCTCCATCCACACAGACAAAACACTCACAAACATAAAATAAAAATATTTAAAATCAGAACAACTCCATCACCCCAACTTGCCCATCACCCCAACCTATCCATCACCCCAACTTGCCCATGCACCATTTCACAGAGGGCATTTTACATATTTCACCTCATTGTAAGTGTGAGTACATTAATGGCTAGCTCCAGTGTTCAGAGGGGGAAACTGAGGCCCACAAAGCTTTCTTGACTTGCCTGTGTCCCATAGACAGGAGGAAACCTCACAGAGCTTGGATTTAAAGGAGGCCTGTGACATTTCTGTGTCATCATCAAATAGGGGTGCCTCTGCCAGGAACCTCAAAACTCTCAGCAAGCAGGGTCAGAAGCTCACTTCCAAACTGTCTTCTCCTTGAGTCACCCCACCCCCACCCCACTCTTATTTCGAACCAAGTTCTTTTGGTTTCTTAAATCAACTTCAGTCTCTGTTTTTCTCTGCCGTTTGGGCTTCGTTTTCCTCATTGACTCAAACATGAGCCAAAGCTGAATTTAGAATTCCTTCGTCAATATGACCATATTTGTTCAGAGGTTCATTGAGCCACTAGTTATTTCTGGCATGTCTGCATGCCTTTTTTAAAAATGACTATTTTTAAAGGCTGTGTAACCAGGACATGAGGGCAAAGAGAACCTGTGCGTAGGTTTCCCAAAACGTGACAAGGATGGAGGGTGGTGGCAGCAGGAGAGCCCTGGAGCACTGGGTCCTTCTGGACATCAGTCCCTGACTACCTCTCCTCTTATACTACAGACATGTACAAGGCAGCTACTGGAACTGAGGGTTGGGGTTCTAGTGAGGGACAGATGGAAGGGGATGGTCAGAGATACCAAGAACATATCTCACAGGCTAAATAAGCCAGGGTGTAATTTACCTAGTCTTTTGTGTTTCTCTGTGTATGCATGTATATTTGTGCGTGGATGGAGACATGCATGTGCATGGGGACCAGAGGACAATTGAGGGTGTCATGCCTCATGTGCTATCTGCCTTTTTAAAAAAATATGTATGAGTATATATTGATTTGTGCATGTCACATGTGTGGATGCCTGTAGAAGCCAGAAAAGACATGTAGAGCCTCTAGAGCTGGAGTTGCAGGTAATGGCTAGCCTCCTGATACGGGTGCTGGGAATTGAACTTGTGTGCTCTCAAGAGTAACAAGACTTCTGAAGTCATCTTTAAAATTTTGTTTGTTTGTTTGTTTGAAACTTGCTGTCTCACTGACCTGGAATTCACCAAGTAAGCTAGGTTGGATGGTCAGTGAGCCCCAGGAATCCACTACCCTTGGTCACTGTTCTAGTGCTGTGAAGAGACACCATGACCAGTGCAACTCTTAAAAAGGGAAGCATTTGATTGGGGCTGGCTCACAGTTTCAGAGGTTTAGTCTGTTGTCATCAGTGGTGAGCACAGTGGCAAACAGGCAGACATGGTGCTGGAGGAGGAACTGAGAAGTCTACCTCCAGATCCACAGGCAGCAGGAAGAGGGTGACACAGACCCTGGCTTGGACTCTGGAAGTCTCAAAGCCCACTCCTGGTGACACACTTCATCTAATAAGGTCACACCCTCCCCAACAATGCTACACCTTCTAATCCCTCTCAAGTAGTCCCACTCCCCAGATGACTAAGCATTTAGATAAATGAACCTGTGGAGGCCATTGTTACTCAAACCACCACAATACCTACCTCTACCTCTCCCCAGTACTGAGGTTCTGAGAGCGCATGCCCCAGACCAGCTTTTTAAACTGAGTTCTGGGGATTGAGTTCAGATCCTTGCACTAACGAGGCACGAATCATCACCCCAGTGTCATTGATTTAGGTTTAATCCCACAGGGCCAAAATAAGAACACTACCACAATTTTTGAGTCAAATGTGAAGCAAGCTTTATTAAATACTAACTGGGTTCATGGATACACCATACATAGGATTCCCAGAGTACAGCACCAAATTGTGTAAGTCGGGGCTTTATAAAGATAAACCCCACAAGGCTACATGCTTCCCACCTTCCTCTGATCAGGGGCAGGGCAAGCATGTATCCTGACAGAATTCCTGCCTATGTGTGATCCAGCACATCCTGTACATTTGGAGCCACCAAGCTTGTTTACCGAAGTGAAAATACAAGGTTTTCTATTTTATGGTATGCTTCCTGAGCGATTGGAGTTGCAGGCAGGAGACACTGGATGCGGACAGACTCACATACAATATATTCGTACTATGCGTGCAATTCATGGTAAATGGCTTTCGTAAAGGGGATGCTTAGTGGTCATGCCTTGGCTAGGCGACAACCAGGGAAGTAAACACTCTTTTCCTTAAGGATAGGAGAGCCATCTAGCTAGAAGTCCACTAAGTAAATGCAGGCTTGTGGATTTTATAGGGTCCCTAGGTCCTCTTCTTTACCCTGCTGTCCTGTTTAGGTCCCCGCCCCAGCAAGCTGCTTTCACTTCCCTTGTCTATGACCCTCTAACTCCTTTAGGTTTTTTTAGTTGCTCTTAGACAAAATAACACAGTGGGCATCTCTGAGGTGTTGGATACTAATTTCCTTCCCTGTATGACAGTTACTCTCAATGTCTGTCCCTTACCATGCTGTATACTTTTTTTTTAAGACACAGTTTCTCTGTGTAGCCTGGGCTGTCCTGGAATTTGCTCTGTAGACCAGGCTGGCCTCAGAGATCCACCTGCCTCTGCCTCCCGAGTGCTGGGATTAAAGGGGTGCACCACCACTGCCAGGAACATTTTTATTTTTTACATTTAGCCTCTCTCTCTCTCTCTCTCTCTCTCTCTCTCTCTCTCTCTCTCTCTCTCTCTCTCTGTGTGTGTGTGTGTGTGTGTGTGTGTGTGTGTGTGCGCCACAGCACATGTTTGGGGGACAACTTCTACTATTTGGGTTCCTGGGATGGAACTCAGGTCACCAGGTTTAGCAGCAAACCCTTTATTGTCTGAGTCATCTCACCAGACTCTCATATTGTATATTTTTAATATATACAATTAATAGCTAGACAGGTGGTTCAGCAGTTGAGAGCACTGGCTGCTCTTCTAGAAGACGGAGGTTCAATTCCTAGCACCAATATAAGAGCTCACAATTATCAACTTCTAGAGGATGCCCTCTTCTGACTTTCTCAGGCATTAGACACCGAAGTGGTTGGTTCACCGACATATATGCAGGCAGAACGACCATGTGAGCTGCCATGTGGGTGCAGGGTATTGGACCTGGATCCTATGAAAGATTAATTAGCCAGTGCTCTTAATCACTAAGCCCTCTCTCCACCCCTTTAAATTTTTAAATTAAAAATTTTCTTTTTTCTTTTTCTTGGAGACAGGGTTTCCTCTGTGTGGCCTTGGCTATCCTAGAACTCACAGTGTAGACATATGCTGCCACCACCAGGCTTGTTTTTCTTTGAAACTGACTCTTGTGTGGCCCAAACTCCTCTCACTGCCAACCCTTGTGCCTCAGCCTCCCAAACACTGGGACTGCCTGGCTGATACTGACTGATTTTTGGTTTTTTTAGTAAGTCTCACTTTGTATCCCAGGATTGACTCAATGCTCCAAGCCCAAACTCCCGCCTCATTGCCTCAACAGCTGCGATTACAAGAATGAGCTACAATGTTCAGTTTTAAACTCTATTAAAAACACACACACACACACACACACACACACACACACACACACGCCACACCCCCTTTACTCAGCACCTCTGTGCTCTGTTTCTAAAGTAGCTGTCAAACACAAATGCCCAGGAGATGGCCTGGTTTTGCTGGGGAAATTCACAGTGCCCTAGACTTGCTTATGTCAATTGTTCGAGGTCACATCAGCCCAGACTCCTGTGGAAGGAGCCACAGAGGACCTAAGATTCTGGGATGAAGTCAGCATTGCTGTAAGGACACAGAGAGGAGCTGAGAGAAGTCACACCTGGATAGCAAAGGGCTAGCCTTCTGCATCTCTGGGGCAGAATGGACTTTCTGGTTGAAATTTAGTCAGTAACAGACTTTGCTGTTTGCTATGAGAAGGTCAAGCCTGGGATGCTTTCCCATGAGGAGGCTGTTTGTAAACACTTGGTGGTCCTCTTCCTCGTTTGAGATTTGGGGAAAATAGATATAGATACAGTTCTGAGTCAGGACCTTATAGCGCCTGGGAATCTGGGGACAAGAAGTGTTGCGGTAAATCTCCAACCCAAATATGCCCGGCAACGAAAACACAAGTCAATTAATGTGAATACAAGCTGTGAGCCTAGATTGGATAGATCTACCATTACACCACTATCTTCCCATCTATGAGACCCCATATAACTCGTGGTTTCTCCAGGCCACGTGCTTCCGTTCCTCTTTCCTTCCACCTCCTCCTCCAACCTCTCTTTCTTTCCTCCTTCTCTCTCTCCCAACTTTCAGCTCCTATACATTCTCTCTCTCTCTCTCTCTCTCTCTCTCTCTCTCTCTCTCTCTCTCACACACACACACACACACACACACACATGAGCTGAGGTGACTTTAAGCATCTCTGTGGACACTGTCCAACCCTTAGTTCAAGTAGGATGATCTTCCCCACCCCAACACCTCAGACATTGTACACAGGCCAGTGTCTCCTATATGGACAGTGTCAATGCGATCGCAGTCCCTACCTCATGAAGATGCTACTTCACTTTACAACATACTTAAGAATACAGGATAAACCAGATATGGTGGTACACACCTTTAATCCCAGCCCTGGGGAGGCAGAGGCAGGCAGATCCCTGAGTTCGAGGCCAGCCTGATCTGCTTAATGAGGTCCAGGCCAGCCAGGGCTACAGAGTAAAACCATGCCTCAAAACACAAAATCAACAGAAAACCACCATAGCAGAAGAGATCGGAGCCATGAGGGTGAACTTACTATTGTTTAGCTAAATTGCTATGGTGCCAAGATGCCTTCTCAATATTTACACATTTATGTTCATCTAGCCTGATGCTGCTGCCCACAGCCTTTAGAGAAGCCTACTTTGTGCCGTGTATGTGCAAATGTGTATGTGCTCCACAGCATGAGGGTAGAAGTCAGGGGACCACTGGTGGCAGCCACTTCCTTCCTTCCACCATGTGGACCCCAGGGGTAGAACTCAAGACATCAGGCTTGACAGCAAGAGTCTGACCTGCTGAGCTATCTCTTACCTTATCATCATCATCATCATCATCATCTAATTAAAAGCAAATTGGACACTAAATGAAACAAGAAATCAACGAAAAAAAACCATGACTGCTCCCTTAGTATGGTGGAGGAGGTTTATTGTAGATTATGTGGGAGAGAATAGCACGAAGCAGGGACATCTGGGAGAGTGCAGGTTGCACATGAACAGAGCAGCAGTCAGGAAGTCCAAAGATACCAAGAGGGCAGGTAACCAGAATGGTTGGACTGCGTAGGGAAGAGCAGCCCAGCTCCTTGACCTGGAGAATTCAAGGTAGAGGGTGGGGTGTGCCAGCCAGGAGGACCCTGTAACAGGTGGAAGGAGATGCTGGCGGCCAGGTCTGCTTTGATATGTTGTCAGCTCAGCCATTTTTCCCAGGTTTAAAACCTAACAGACATAGCATAAAATAACCCGTGGGGTTGTGAAGAACACCAAGTTTCTTTAAAGTAAGATTTGATTGCGGTGAAAAATCTCCTCTCTGCCTTTTTCTGATAACTCTGCCAGCAGTGGTCTCCTGGGGCACTCTATGAAACTGACACAATGAGGGGTGTGTGTGTGTGTGTGTGTGTGTGTGTGTGTGTCTGCGTGCATGTGACTGTGTAACTGTGTGCATGTGTGTGTTTGTGTATGTGTGTGACTGTGTGCATGTGTTAGTGTGCCTGTGCCTGTGACTGTGTGTGTGTGTGTGTGTGTGTGCTCGTGTGTATGTGTGTGTGTGTGTGTGTGTGTGTGTGTGTGTGTACACAGTCAACAATGGTGACTTCAGAGGACTCGGGACAAGCCCTCGTGCCTCATCACTTGGCAGTGGGCCAGCGCCCCCTTGTGTTTGGGGGCCGTGCTTCTGGAAATAGGTCGTCTGTTCTGAGTGGTTCTGAAGCTGCTTTGGAGAGCAGTTCGGGCCTGAGCTACTTCAGACTGTCCCTCCTTCCCCAAGCCAGAACAATTCACTCTTTCATTCCTTCAAAAATGCCTCTGTGAGCCAGACATGAGGATGAATATAGGTAATCCCAGCAATTTAGGAGATTAGGCTAGCCTGGGCAACATAGCAAGACCCTGTCTCTTAAAAAAAAAAATCAAGTATTTTTCAAATACTTGTGATAGGTCTTCTTATCCTACCTTAGAGATTCAATGCCTGGATTCCTTCCTTCAAGCAGCCCATGGCCAGTGTCCTAGCTTTTTCTGCATAGTAAACCATCCTCTCACCCAAACCCTACTGGCTTAATCAATAATCAGGGAACTCGGTCGTTCTATCTCCATGTGCAGGGCATCCCTAGCATGCTGGATAATAATAAAAATCATCTTGCTTTTTGCATCAAAACAAATAATCAGGGAACTCCGTGGTTAAGAGCTCTGACTGCTCTTCCAGAGGACCCAAGTTCAATTCCCAAGACCTACATGGAAGCTCACAACCATCTCTAACTCCAGTTCCAAAGGATCTGATGCCCACTTTTGGCCTCTGTGAGCAGTATACACATGATACCCATACATGCATAGACAATTTAGAGCTGGCCCAGGTGTCTAATGATATAACCTCAGCACACAAGGGGTGGAGGTTAAGAGGCTTTGGAGAGAAGTTTAAGGTCAGCCTCAGCTACTTGATAAGTTTAAGACCACCCTGGGGTATGTAGGACCGTAGGGAGTTAGAAACAATGGATCTCAGAGTTTAAGGCCAACCTGGACTACAGAGTTCCAACCAAGGCTACATAGAGACTCTGTCTTAAAAGACAAAAGAAAGAGCGGAGAACATGTCCATCAGCAATCTTTCCATCATGACCTATCAGTAAATACCAATACCGGCAAACCTAACCTCTTCATTCCTGGCCCAAGACTTCACCTGAGGCCTTTGAATATCTCCACCTGGATCCAGGACACCGTATCCATTTCACATAACGTTTACAGAAAGGTTTTGTTATCCGATCTTGTGTGTTGTGTTTTAAAGTACAATTTATAAATAAAAAAACAGCCATTTATTCAGCAGGGTGAGTAAGACCAACTTGTAGATTTCAGGACAACTGGTCGACCTCAGTGAAGTTCATTGAGTGAAGGCTGCAGCAGGACCTAGAATGACATGATGAGACGCATTCTTGAGCCATGGTCCTTGCCTTTCACTTTGAGACCGTCTCGTTGTTTTCCTACAACAATACATGAGACTTGCTGGTCTGTGAGCTTCTGGGGGAGTCTCCTGTCTGTCTCTCCCTTTTTAGGAGCACTGGAACATCACAGGCTTTCAATACCCACCTGGGTTTTACATAGGCTTGGGAGATTTGAACTCATGTCCTCATGCTTGAAGGAGAGCAAGCACATTTGCCCACCAAACCATTCCCCACCTCCTTCCACCTTGTTTTTTGTTTTGTTTTGAGACAGAGTCTCAAAATAAATAAATAAATAAATAAATAAATAAATAAATAAATAAAGAGACAGAGTCTCTCCCTGAATTTGAAGTTCTCTATTTTTTGTTAGTCTAGCTGGCCAGCAAGTCTTGGGGAATCTCCCTGACCCCAGCTCCCAGCGATGGGGTTAGACATATATGGCTCTGACCCATTTTTTTTGTATTTTATTTACTCAATATTTTTACATTTTATTTATAGTGTGTGTGTGTGTGTGTGTGTGTTTATGTTTGATACAGAGTTCCATATATCCAGACTGACCTCAAACTCTTTATATAGCTGAGGATGACCTTGAGTTTCTGATCCTCCTGTCTCCACCTATTGAGTATTGGAATAACAGGGTGTGCACATCTGGTTGACATGATGCTAGCTAGGATCAAACCCAGAGCCTTGTACACTGTACTGGTTGCTGTTTGTACTTGGCTGGAATCACCTGGGAAGATGGGTCATTGCCTGTGGGTCATTGTCTTGATTGATAGCTATTTGGGAGAGCCCAGCACACCATGGATTTGTACTGTATAAGAAACTTAGCTGATCTCAGAAGACAGAGGCAGGTAAACATGAGTTTGAGGCAAGCCTAGTCTACATAGTGAGTTCCAGGTCAGCTGAGGCTACATAGTGATTGATACCATCTCAGGAGTTGGAGTCAGGGAGATGGAAACGGAGGAGCTAGCTGAGCATGGCCCCGAGAGCATGCTGGGAGGAAGTGTTCCTCCATGGTCTCTGCTTCAGTTCCTGCCTCCAGGTTCCTGCCATGATTTCCCTCAATGATGGATTGTGACCTGGAAGTGTGAGCTGACCAGGGTGACAGTATTAATCACAGTGAACTAGGCTATGCATGCTAGCAAGCACACTCCCAACTGAGCTACATCCCCTGTTCCCTGACCCTCCACTTTTGAAATAGAGTCTCACGACATGGCTTAGGCTCAAACTCACAGCCCTCCTCCTCCTGCCTCATTATCAAATGTTGGAATTACTGGCATGTACTACGATACCTCATTTTTTGTATGTTGTTCTAAGTGGCATCCTTAAAACCGTTAGTTCTCTGAAAATCTTTTTTTAAAGATTGTTTGCTTTTTTTAAAAATTGTACCAGTGAGTTTATTGGAGTCATTCATGGGAACATGAGTGATGTTAAGAGCAGCTGTATCACCATAAGCCCCACCCCAGTGTGGGTGATGACGCATGAGGGTAAATTTATTTCCCGTGTCTTATACTCTTTCTTTTTTTTTAAATTATTATTACCTTTTTTTTTTTTACAGTCCAGTCGTTACCCTCCTCCTGGTCTGCCCTCCCACAGTTCCTCATCCCATTCCTTCTCCCCCAAATCTCCAAGAGGATGTCTCCCCTGCCCCATGCCCTATGCCCCAGGTCTCCCCACTCCTGGGGCCTCAAGTCTCTCAGGGGTTAGGCGTGTCTTTTCCCACTGAAGCTAGACCAGGCACTCCTCTGTGGTATATGTGTTGGGGTTCAACCAGCTCATGTATGTTGCTTGGTTGGTGGAAAAAGTTGTTTTCTAGTATATAGAAATATGCTTGGTTTTTAAATATTTCAATATTTAAAATGCCTACAGTAAGCTCTTATTTTAGTTATAAAGTCAGAGTGTACATTCTTCAGGGGTGACTATGATTCCCACGCGACAACCATTGTTAATTCTCTTCCAGACTCCATGATCTGTTGCCCTTCGGGTTTTCCACATTGACTCCATGTCTTCGGATCTAATGAAGTGTCTCCTCTTTCCCTCCAGATGAGGCCGAGGCTCACATTGACTATGAAGAAAACTTCCCTGATGACCGATCCGTGTCATTCAGGGAACTCATGGAAGACTCCCGGGCAGAGGGAGAAAAGGAAAAGGCTCAGGAAGACGCCTCTGACGAGACACCAAAACAAGATCGTCTGGTCTTCACTTCTGTCTCTAAAGAAAATACAGCCCAGGAAAAGGGCTTTGTGCCAACCACAGGCTTGCCAGGCGCTGGGAGTGGTGTCCGCACAGACTGGCCAAGATCCCGCCTACACCGGAAGTACTCCCTCTGGTTTCCGGCTGAGACTTTCCACAAGCCAGAGCTGGAAAGGGATGAGGGAGATGAGACCAAAGAGCCACTTCCTGCCGGAGACAATCACAGTGAAGAGAAACCGGCCCCAGAGGAGTCTGAAACCAGGCTGGTCTATGCCACCACCTACAGCCCCTCGGAGCCATTTGTGGAGAGGAATGACAGCAAGGCGGAGGACCCAGGGGCGAGCAGCAGCGATGATTCCTGGTTAGATGGCTACCCTGTGACGGATGGGGCTTGGAGGAAGGTAGAGGCTGGGCGGGAGGACGATGAGGACAAGGGGGATGGGTCAGTGGGACCGGATGAAAGTGTCCCCATGCCGCCTGATCAGCCTATTGGGAAAGTTCAGGAGCACGAGAATGTCACTGTCACACTGAGCGACTCCGTGATACACAGTTCGATCGGTCCATCTCAAATGCTCGATGTAGAAACTCTGGTTCCCGGACCCATCAATGTGTCTGAGACTGAGAGTTCCCATACCAGGGACGTTGATTCGACCAATTATCAATCAGCTATACCCCGGAGAGTCACCACCCAGCAGTCACCCACGGCCACCTCCACCCAAGAGACAGTAACAACAACCCTCCAGCCGACACATAAACGCGTCCCTTCGACTGATGTGGAAGCCACCCAGCCTCCAGCAGAGGTCACAGCTCCCGAAGTTCAGGATAACTTCCCATACCTGCTGTCTGAGGACTTCTTGGGACAGGAGGGCCCTGGGCCTGGTGCAAGCGAGGAGAAGCATCCTCCAACCTCGGCACCGTGTGTGGGGGATGAGTGTCCCAGCTTCAGGAAAGGCCCGGTGATCGCCACCGTCGTCACCGTCCTGTGTCTACTGCTGCTCCTGGCAGTCGTGGGAGCCGTGTGGGGCTACCGCAGGTGCCAACACAAGAGCTCTGTATACAAGCTGAACGTTGGACAGCGGCAGGCTAGACACTACCACCAGCAGATTGAGATGGAGAAGGTCTAGCCTCTGTCAGCTCCGGCTCTCACAAAGCCGCTTGGAGGAAGATTAACTATGACTGGTCACGCTGATAATTCTCCGGATCTGAGGTGGAAAGGCTTCCCCCTCTAGAGTTCAAGTCTTTCTTCTGTATGCTGAGAAGTGTCTCTGGGGGGTGCCTAAAGGACAGACAGGGGTTGGTGACATCATCACACGTGTCAAGGTCTCCTCAACCAGCTGCCCTGGAATTCCTTGCCCGAATCCCAGACCTCTGCTTGGCCCTATTCCAATAGAAGGTTGAGATGTTGCTGTTTTAGAATCACCTTTTGTTGATTTCATCTCTTTAGAGTGAGAATCACAAACTCCACGCTCCAGGGCTGGCAGTGAAACCCAGTTCTTGGTTTCTTCTCTCAGGGTTAACTGTTTCTCTGAACTCCAGGAAGAAGGAATGATTTGGAAGCGGGGAAATGTTTGAAGAAGCCCAAAGACTGCTTTATCAAATATGGGTACTGCTTGGTGGATTCGAATAAAAATGAACATGGACGGCTCTGGGCTGATCCATCCCAGACATTGCTTCTCACGGCGACCACCGAGTGGTGCCTCAACAGTGTTTCTAGAAAGATGGTCCTCCGACCAGGGGCACATCACCTGGGGAGTTGTTGAAGATGCGGCTGAGCCAACTCTGAGCTCAGTCTTCAGGTTGTTCTGATGTGCATTGATGTTAAGAACCGTTGGCATCTGTCATCTGTGGTGATCTTGGAACCCAGGAAGGCCTGGAGACAGGGAGGTGAGTACCGCCTGCATCCTGTCTTGCTTGGCCTCAGCATCTCACAGAAGCATGTAAAGTGTCACCACTGGCTGTCACCAGGGTGTTAGCTCAGAAGTAAGCACACCATGGTTTTCTATCTGAATTGCATTCTTGAAGGTGTGAAAAATGACAACAGAGGCTGCACTTTTCTTTTTCTGAGGCACTGCAGGAGTGTCTGGTTTTGTATGACACCAGAAACCCCGATCTGTGTTTTTGTTGGTGGTAGTTTTACAGTTGAAACGCAGGTGGACAGTCTAGCAGGTATCAGGTCCTGGGTTCAATCTCTGGGTATGGTGTAACCCTAACCCTAAAACAAACAAGTTGGTGATGGTCTTTTACCAAAGGAAGAAAGGTCTCACCATGTATTTCCTGTGCTGTCACCTGCTTGATTCACACTTTGGAAAGCGACAGGTTCAATAGCTACAGAACAGTATAACACAATATAAGGACCATCACACGAAGGCCCGAGGGGACCAGCGAGGACACATCTGCTTCAGAGGGAGCAGAGAGGGAAGGAAGAAGACGCTTTGTGTATGTAGCCAAAGAAGAACTCGACGGAGTAAACCCAGAGACTGTACATTTTTAAATCAGACTCCAATCTCTTGTGAGATGGCATTTCTATTTTTATGACTAGTTATGTAAAATAACCTTTGTCTCCACACGGGAATGGTGTAAGTAACTAATTAAACCCGGAACACTGAATTTATACCAACACATAAGTAGATGGTATTAATACAAATGTCTTAATAAGTTTATTATAAGTTATTAACATGTCAATGCATCCTTTTGTAGACACGGACTGTAAAGTCAGCGCAGCACACTAGCTCATACATATTACCAATTTGCTGTCATCTTAATTAATATGAGAGAACAGGAGGCTTCTTGTCGGAAGGGCCTGGGTCACCGGCTCACCAGGAATCTAAGCTGTCACTGCAAAAGCTTGGAGAATGGTGATGCTTATGAAAATGGAGAGGGGAAGGGGTTTCATTAATGCAAAGCTTCTGATGTATCTAAAATAAAGTTATTTCCCCCAACACTTGATACATTACTGGACCTCTTTTTAAACTTGTGCGTGCACACATGTGCTATGAGGGTCAAAGAGCAATCTCAGGCATTGACCCTCACCTTCCACATCATTTGCCATAGGGTGTCCTGTTGTTCATGCCTGCATACACCAGGCTAGCTGCATACACCAGGCTAGCTACATACACCAGGCTAGCTCTCCTGCCTCTGACACATATCTCTCTGTAGGAGCACTCAGCTTACAGATGTCCACTCCTGTGCCTGGCCTGATCTGGGTTGTGGGGCTCAACCCCAGCTCTCACAGTAAGCACCCCACCCACTGAGCCACCTCCCCTACTTTTTTTAAGTACTCACTAGTAATCCCTTTTTTTTAAAGATTTATTATATGTAAGTACACTGTAGCTGTCTTCAGACATACCAGAAGAGGGCGTAGGATCTCATGAGTCACTATGTGGTTGCTGGGATTTGAACTCAGGACCTTTGGAAGAGCAGTCAGTGCTCTTAACCGCTGAGCCATCTCTCCAGCCCACTAGTAATCTTGAAAACAATGTCTTAGTGCTTGCAGTGTACACTGCGGTTCTCTTTAACCCTGACCTCAGCTTCCTTACCTCCTGCTGCAGGATTTGAGGTGAGGGGGTGGGTACAGAGTTCCCCTCCCCTTCTCTCCTCCTTCCATCTTCCTCATGCCAATCATAAAGGAATTTGGAGAATGTGCTAGAAGAATAGAATTTGGGCCTCCTCCTGCACTGAGCATGGTTCTCTAGTAATGAGTGTGCATTGGGTCACACCCAGTGACCCCCTTCTCTCAACAGTTAGGCTCTCAAAGGAGTAATTAAGGAGGGCTAGACAGAGTCCTCTGCAAATGTGCGGGCTGACAGACGGACCAAAGGTTGGTAGGGAGCTGTACCTAGTGACAGCATCGACAATTGGAAGGACCCCGCAAGGGAAGCTCTGGCCTGGAGGAAGATGCAGTCCTGGTCCAGCCAGGACCCGGAGCAGCTGGGGATAATGACCTGACTAACTCTCTCTGAAGCCTTCACCACATGTGTCCTGTTGACAACAAGAGCCCAGATAGTCTATACCATAGGGATGGAGAGAGAGAGAGAGAGAGAGAGAGAGAGAGAGAGAGAGAGAAGAGGTCTAGCTGGGAGGGATGGTGTACTCAAACAAACCATTAGCATCAGTGTCATCTCCTTTAGTAACATCCCCTGACACCTCCAGCCACCAAGAGACTGTGACTCTCAAGTCCCCTGTGTGGCAGACACACCATGCAGGTGAAGATCTCTCAGCTGCTAAAACACTAGTGAAGTATCTAGTGTACCCTCACTGATAGTGAGAATCACCTTCTCCCCCACGGAGGTCAAACAGGCCCGCCTCCCTTGCTAAAGTGGGAACTATGCTCCAGGACTCCCATGAGATCCAGCCACCCCGTCAGATGGAGGATATGCCCTTGTTCGGTCCCTCCTGTTTTCCTCACGCATGCTCCCCTCTTGAGTGTGCCTGCCTACATGCTTCCAGGCTCCAGATGTAGGATTTTACCTGACATTCAAACTCTCCCAGCCTCAAAGTAAGTCCAAATACAAGAACTGTTATAATAATAACCATTTCTTATGACTTATCAAACCATGGGGAATAAAACTAAAAAATAAAAAACAGGGCTGGAGAGATGGCTCAGCTGTTAAGAGCACTGACTGCTCTTCCAGAGGTCCTGAGTTCAATTCCCAGCAACCACATGGTGGCTCACAAACATCTGTAATGAGATCTGAAGCCCTCAGAGTGTCTGAAGACAGCTACAGTGTATTTATATATACTAAATAAATCTTAAAAAAAAACAATAGCAAAAGAAATTATACAAACATAGGAATCGAACAGCACACTTGGATGATTAATAGGTCACTGAGGAAAGGGAGACATAAACTGGATGCAAATGATAGTAAAAGCTCAATTTTTGGTTACAGCAAAGAAGAATGTTTACAGCTACAAATGATTCTATTTAAAAAAAAAAAATCAGGGCTGGGAGCTGGAGAGACGGCCCAAAGTGGTTAAAAAGGCTTGTTCTTAGAGACTCAGGTTTGATTCCCTGCACCACAAGGCAGCTCACAGCTGTCTGTAACTCAGTTCAAAGGGATCCTACACCCCCTTCTGACCTCCATGAGCAACAGGTACACAGGTGACTGAATACAAAGCAGTCACACATAAATAAGCCTAAAGAAAAATACTTTTTAATCACAACTCCAGAGATACGTTAGTGGTTAAGAGCACTAGCTGCCCTTTCAGAGGGCATAGGTTCAGTTCCCAGCATGAAAGGGAGTTCACAACCTTCTTAAACTCCAGTTCTAGGGGATCTGACACCATATTACGACCTATACGGATATACATATAAGCAGAACACATAGACATATAAAAATAATACAATTCTTTTAACATAATTTTTTAAAAAACCAAAGAGGAAATTAAAGAAGTGTTCAGTGGCTAAAAGCAGTCACTGCTCTTGCAGAGGACAGGAGTTTGGTTGCCAGCACACACTCGTCCCTCAAGACTCCCTGGAACTCCAGTTCCAGGAAACCCAAGACCCTCCTGTGGCCTCCTCATAGACCCCCACACATAAATAAAATATTTTTTTTCAAAATAAAAAGTCCCAAATAAGTAATTTAGCAATGTACCTCACTTATTCTTAAGATGTTACTTATTTTTGTCTTTATGTGCTTTGGTGTTTTGCCTGCAGGTGTATCTGTGTCATGGTGTCAGATGCTCTGGAAATGGAATTGCATACAGTGGTGAGCTGCCCTGCGGGTGCTGGGAATTGAACTCAGGTCCTCTGGAAGAACAGGCAGTACTTTTAACCTCTGAGCCATCTTTCCTGGCCCCTGCACCTCAATACTTTTTTAGTGACTAAGCCAAACTCCAACTCAGTAGATATAATAAAGGCCAGGGAGAACCAATGAGACAGAGCCGGGAGAGGGGGATAAAGAGCCCAAGACTTGGCTATTTCTTTGTTGATGGTGGTGGTTTGGGGTTTTTTTCCCTTGGTGTTTGTTTGTGGGGTCTTTTGTTTGTTTGTTTTTGTTGAGGCTACCACCACCTGGCTGGTTATTTCAGAACATAAATGAGTTCTACAAATCCTAAACAAAAGTAGCCAAAATAAAGAGGAACCCTATGATGGTTTGTCTATGCTTGGTCCTGGGAGTGGCACGATTAGAAGGTGTGGCCCTGTTGAAGTGGGTGTGTCACTGTGGGCGTGGGCTTTAATACCCTTGTCCTAGCTCCCTGGAAGCCAGTATTTTGCTAGCAGCCTTCAGATGAAAATCTGAACTCTCAGTTCTTCCTGCACCATGCCTGCCCGGATGCTGCCATGTTCCCACCTTGATGATAACGGACTGAACCTCTGACCCTGTAAGCCAGCCCCAATTAAATGTTGTCTTTATAAGAGTTGCCTTGGTCGTGGTGTCTGTTCACAGCAGTATAACCCTAACTAAGACAAATCTCAAACTAATAAAATTAAGATATGGAAACGGGGAGACTACAACAGCTCTCAGACAAATCCAGGGGATTATTTGGGATCCTTTGGAAATCTATATTCCAAAGTGCTGAGAAATCAAGAGGAAGGGAGAAAGTTCCTGGACACAAATGACCAGCCAAAGTTAGATAAAATGACGCAGACAAGATTTTTCTATATTGAGCAAAGAGAAAAGAGCAGTAATAAAGTGTCTCCCAGGAAAGAAAACCCAGGACCAGACAGACTCACCTCTGAATCCTATCAGACCTTTAAAAAGAAACTGACATGGTCGGTGGTAATCACACACCTTTGATCCAGCACTCGGGAGGCAGAGGCAGGTGGGTCTCTGTGAATTCAAGGCCAGCCTGGTCTACAAAGAGAGTTCCAGGACAGCCAGGGCTACACAGAGAAACCCTCTCAAAAAAATTAATTAATTAATTAGGCTAACTGAATGCTCCTCAAACTGTTGCATGAGATAGAAATTGAAGAAACATTGCCAATCTCATTCTAGAAACTAGTATTATGATGATACCAAAACAGGCAAGGACACAACAAAAGAAGAGACCAAAAGCTCGTGAGTGCAGACCCCAAAATTTACCAGTAAAACACGTACAAACTGGATTCAACAACCCATCCCTTAAAGTGCATGCCATTTTCAATTTGGCTTCGTTCTCCGGCTACCAGGATGGTTCCAACTGCACAGAACATGCAGACACTATGCACAGAACCACAATTGTCCTAGCAGATGTAGGGAAGGGCTTAGAATTCCTCGTAGACTTCCTTATAATTGTTTTTGCCTTGTTTGAGTTGGGTTGTTCCCTCCTTTGGTTGGTTTGGCTTGCCACATAGCCCAAGGCTAGCTCAGACTGCCGCCCTCCTGCTTTGGCCTCCCAGTGTGCTGGCAATACGGCCACGCCACGGTACCACCTTGCCAAGTGTCCCTTGTTTCACAACTGGCTAGCTCCTTTTTCTTTCTTCTCGCTCCTTTTCATTCCTGTCCCCTCCCCTGCCTTCAGTGACATGCACGCAGCAGCTGCCATCAGAACTCACATCCGAAAATGCTCTGAGTCCTTCTTTGAAATAGACTGGCAAATGTTCTTCCTTCTGGGACCCCAGATCTCCTCTAAAAGTCTCCCGAGGCTTCCCCTAGTCCTAGCCAGCCCAGGAGTCCAGAAGCCAACTTAGTTTTGGGAGAACTAGGGGTCTTGCTACAAGGATTCTGCCTTAGAAAGTGAATGTCAGAAATCTCAGGACTTGAGAGAGCAGAGTGTCCTGGAATGACTGGGTGCGGCTACGATCCCTGAGCCCAGTGGATAGAGGAGAAACAGTGGGAAATAACCAAAATAAAACACTTAAGCTACCTTTTTTTTTTAAAAAAAAAAGGATTTTTTTTGCCCCAACTATTTTCCAAGTACTAATTTCCTCCAAGACAGAGACTGAACATACCACCCTAACTCAAGGGTAGGCAGGGCCAGAAATAACATTTTCGGCTGCTACTCACCATCACTGTGGGAAACAAAACTCTATTTTGCATTTACCGGCCGTGTTTGCTAATCCCTTTCCTTTGTGTGTACATACTTGTGCAGGTAGAGGTCGGCGTTTAGTGTCATACCTCAGGAGCTGTGCTTTGTTGAGACGGCATCTTTCTCTGGGACGTAGGGAGAACGGCCGGCCAGTGATTCCCACAAACATGCCTGTCCCCACCTCCCTGCTGCTGGGAGTCTAACCACACGCCACTACATCTGTTTGCTTCTCCGCTGGCATAGAACTCAGGTCCCGGTGTTTGCACGCCAAGCGCCGTGCCAACTGAACTGCTTCCCAGCCCTCCCTCTGTCCTTCTTGCTTCCAAGATACAATCCTGCTATTTAGCCCAGGCTGGCCGAGAACCCCGTGTTGGCCTGATCCCCCTCGCTCAGACTCCTGCTTACGGGCATGCATCACCACAACTTATGGATGCCTTTACCTTGAAACTGGGGCACTGATATCTTGTGTACCGGCTCCAAGAAGGTACTGAACCAAGGCCATCGGCGACCCAAGCCAGGAATCTGTGGCAGATGCTCTGAGGCACTAAGAGAGAGCTGTTGATGTGTTACCAAGAGAGATTTTTCAAAAGCGCACGTGCGCGCGTGTGCGCGCACACACACACACACACACACACACACACACACACACACACACACACACGTCCTCGCCCAGCATTGCTGCCTGGCTGGGTCTGAGTGGGTCAGCCCATGCAAACCTGAGCTACCCTGGTGTCTGTTCTTGCGGGAACAGGCTACCAAGGCAGACGGGACTGCTGCTGCCCCTGGCTGCCAACAGGAAGCGCAATACATAAACCTTCTGACTGAGGCTCACTTAAGGTTCTCCCTACCCCACCCCCGTGTACATAGTTTCTACTCCCCACACTAGGTCATTCAAGTCTGGAGTCACCAGAAAAAAGAAGTCGCTGTTTGGGGGATGGCAGATGATCAAGAATTCAGACAGCTGCGATGAACGATTAGTTGTGGTTTCTTCTCACAGCCTCGCTACCAACTGCGCTGCCATCCCATGTTCAAACACTATTAAGTGAGAATGTTTTCTCTGGCACCAATCCATCTTCTCTCCACAGTTTAAGTATTGATTTAAAAAAAAAAAAGAAAAAAAAAACCCAAAGTAGCTTTGGTTTGCAGCTCACATTTAAAACTTGAAAAAAAAAAGTTATTTCCATAAAAGTTGGCAGAAACTGGCCACCGTTCATTCCCCCCGTGGCTATAATAAACCCTTGCCCACTGACAATCTAACAGATCTTTTTCTGTTTGCCACTGGGTTGCATTCAATAAAATTTTTGTGCTTAACATTCCCTTAATAAGGGCTCCTAAGAGCACACGTTTCCTTCCTAGGGCAGCCTTTGTGGGTAATGTTCCCAGCAGCTCTCCTGGATCCCTGAGGTGAGTGGAGCCCCAGGTAGCGGCCATCAGGATGCCTTGAACTCAGAAAGGTACTCAGGTACTGAACCTAGTGCTCTGGGCTGGGGACATAGCTTACTAGTTGAGTGTTTGCCTAGCATGCCCAAGGTCCTAGGTTCAATCCCCAGTATTGCACAAGCAACTACACACACACACACACACACACACACACACACACACCTTGCCTGCTGTGCACCCCAAAGTTCCTTTTACTTCAAGGATGATGGCTCACACCTGTAACCCCAGCACTGTAGAGATTAAAGGCAGGAGGATCAGGGGTTCAAGGTCATTTTCGTCTTGAAAGAAAAAGGAGGAGAAGAAAAAAGAACCTGTGTGTTGACTCACCCCTTTAATCCCGGCACTCAGCAGGCAGAGGAACGTGGATCTGTGTGGCTTTGAGGCCAGCCTGGTCTACGTAGCAAGTTCTAAACTAGGCAGGGCTACATAGTGAGACCCTGTCTCAAAACAAGAAGTAATCTTGAATCTGGTAGACTGTTGGTCAACCTTACATGCATATGTGCACACTAACTTTTCCTTGGCATTTCTCCTCTCTGGAAGTCCAACCTAAGACTGGTATGGGGTTCACACCCATCATTCCAGCACTTGGGAGACTGAAACAGGAGGACTATCTTGAGTTCAAGACCAGCCTGGGCTATAAAACCAAGGCTCCAGATCTCAAAACATAAAACCAGATTATAGGTTGAGTCTGAGAGGTGATAGCCCTTAGGGTGTGACATTCACACTTCAGGAATTTCCTAGAGTTGGTCAGATGCCCCACTGTGATGGGGTCACTCACAGATAGCCATCGCTCCATGCTGGGGGGACAGAAGATAAATAAACCATCTCAGTGCACATTTGGAAACCCCCATAAACTTATACTGTATGCTTTCAAGAAAACTTTTTTTTTTCAAAAGGATAGACCAAGCTGTTGGTGGCCATATGGAATTCAAAGACCTTATTCCATATGGTTCTTCTAAGAATCAGAGGGGGAAAGGCGTTGGCTGAAGCCACTGAGCGATTGCATGATAGATGCAAAGAAACTTAAGAGAGAAGATTTAGTTTCCTTGGAATAAAATAATTTCACTGGATCTGGTTGCACACGCCTATCACCCCAGCGTTCAGAAAGCTAAGGCAAGAAGACTACATAGCAGCTTCCCAGGTCAGCCAGACCTACGCAACAATGTCCTGCCTCAACTAAACAAACAAACTATAGCCCTTCAAACCACAGCATTGTCAGCCTCGAACACACTGGAACACACTACTGAATCGGGTAACCAACTTCTAAAGGCCCCAGCTCAAACCGTAACCATATTATTTGCAAATGTTTACCCTAACTCCAAGGACAACGGCCAGGTGGCCACTTTAAGGGCCACAACGATGTTTGAGCACCTGTTGATGTCACTACAGCCTTAAGACAAATTCAGCAGCCACCATGTTCTCTAGAATTCTGGGGCAGCTTCTAGTCTGAGCCCGGCCACGCCCCATCCTGCCCCCTTTCTGCCCCGACCACGCCCCAGTCCTGCCTCCTTCCTGCCCCGTGACTCTCATCCCCAGTTTTCCTAAGGAAGTTTCTCTGATAGAACAGTAGGTGAGGCAAGGCAGGGATGGGGAATTTACCCTTCTGGGCTGTTCTCATTTCCTTCTGTTGCTATGATAAAACACTTGGATTGAGAGAAACTTAATAGGAGGAAAAGGTTATTTCCACTTACAGGTTACAGCCCATCACTGATGCAAACCAGGGCAGGAACTCAAGCAAAAATCCCAGAAGACAGACATCACTGAGGAGTGCCGCTTTCCTGGCTTACAGGCTCAGGCTTGAGGTTTTATACAGCCCAGGGCCACCTGCCCAGGAAATGGCTCCACCCATAGTGGATGGAACCCAACCACATCAATTAAAATAATCAAGACAGTTCTCCAGGACTAGAAGGAAAGATGGCTCAGCAGTCAAGAGCACTGGAAGATTCAAGTTCTAGTCCCAGCACTTATATGGTAATTCCAGTTCCAGGGGGTCGTCTGTCTTCCTCTGGTACCAGATATGCACATTGCACACAGACATACATAGAGGTAAAGTATCCATATACATAAAAATAAAACAAACAAAAAAGATAATCCTCCACAGACAAACTTAATCAAGACAATTATTGAGTTGAGACGACTTTCCAGGTGATCCTAACTGTGCCAGGTTGGCAGGTAATACTAAGACTCATGGGAAAATGCCCTACCTGGAAGTCACTGGTCACTGAGAGGAAGGGACTTAAATGCAAGAATACAGGGGTAACCCCTGTAACCCAGAGTGACACCTACCCTTTCCCAAATAGTCCCCTGAGGCTACAAACTTCTCGGTCTAAGAAGGAAGGGGCAGGAGACTGTGTTGGATTCTTATATACCCTGGATGAAACAACACGGTGAGGTCTTGTGCAAAGGTGAGAGGCAAAGTTTTAGGGGCACGGAACGAGGACACCTTATGGAGCAGAAGAAACGGGATATTCTTGAGTTCACAGTGGTTGAAAAGGTGTCCTGGGGTGTCGCAGGATTTTCCCTGTCCAATTACATTAGCACAGAGGAGGCCTGTGATTGGACAGGGAAAAGGGAGGCGGAGCTAAGAGTTGCAGAGAGTGAGAGGGGGAGAAACTGAGATGGCCGCTTGTGGCAGTTTCCAGCCACAAGTAGCTATGATTGCACAAGGTTAGAAATATTGGGATAAAGCTTTTATCATTATCAACTGGCTCTGAAATTATTGTATTGGCATCTTGTAAATTGTGATATTATTGATACATAAATCTGATTGGTTAATTAAGCATTAAGAGTCTTGATTCTACCGGGTAATTAGGTGTTAAGATGACTGTTCCTGGGGGTGTGGGGCATTGAGGGGAATCGAGAGGAACTGGGGGGTGGGGCCGCTGGAGAGATGGCCCGGTGGGGGCTGGAGAGTGGGCGGGGCACAGGAGCCTGGTCAGAGCCGCGGAGAGTTGGTGGGTTGGTTTTTTTTGTTTGTTTTTTGTTTTTGTTTTTTTCGAGACAGGGTTTCTCTGTGTAGTCCTGGCTGTTCTAGAACTCGCTCTGTAGACCAGGCTGGCCTCGAACTCAGAAACCCGCCTGCCTCTGCCTCCCAAGTGCTGGGATTAAAGGCTTGCGCCACCACTGCCCGGCGGTGGATTGATTTTTAATATTTCCTGCAACAGTGGAGCATTAAAAAAGAAGCCTGGAAAAGTGTGTGTGTGTGTGTGTGTGTGTGTGCATGTGTTTGTATCAAAGGACAACCTCAAGTGTCATTCCTCAGGTCCTGTTTTTTGAAACAGGATCTCTCACTGGCCTGACAGTCATCAAGTAGGCTCGACTGGCCTCTCGGCTTGTTTGCTTGTTTCCAGGCTTGTTTGCTTGTTTCCAGCCGGCTGGCTGCCACAGCCCAGCTTTTTTTCTGAGAGGAGGGGCTGGGGGAGGGGCAGCTGAGGGGCAGCCCACGCCCTGCAACAGTCGGTTGGAACCATCTACCATGTGTGTCTGGGGAACTGAACTCAGGTTGTCAGGCTTAGTGACAGCCACTGTTACCCACTGGGCTATCTCGCCAGCTGCTGCTGTTTTAAGGTGGGCTCTGGGGGCTGGGACTCAGGCTCCCCAGCGAGGCAAGCACTTCACCGCCTGAGCTACCACGCCCACACACGCGTGGGTTTCCTGCCCTCCATTAATCCCCATAATACAAAGACTTTTTGTGTCCAGTCCATAACGGGACATCAACTCCCAAACGCTGTGCCTGCTTCTACCCACACAGGGTCCCATCTAAGCGAGTAGTTACAAGTTAAAGAAGGCTCGGGTTCCAGGACCCCACACCCTTCTAACCCTCTGTGGCCCAAGGCTGGCTCCTTAAGGCTTTCCCCATTTCCTCGAGAGCCCTGGGTTCTGCCTCGTGGTCGCCTCTCATCCCTACATCACGCGATGGCTTTGCGTGCTATTGACATGCCGGGGACTCACTAGTGGATTACCCACTCCCTCACTGAACCTCAGAACCCCAGGCATGCCGGCTGGGGCAGACCTGAGGCTTCTCAGAACTGTCCTCTGCAGAAGTCACTAGCTATTTATTAAAGGTTGCTAACGAGTGCCTGAAAGAGGCAGTCACAGGGGTCCTTGAGAGCACCCCAGAAGAAACCATCGGTGGGGCTAGGGGGATGGTCAGTGGGTAACAATGAGGAGGACCTGAGTTCAAATCCACGGTCACCCTGTAACCCCAGCACTCCCTCAGTGAGAAAGAAGGCAGAGGGAGAAGAATCCTGGACCACCTAGCCTGGAGTACACAGCAGTGAACAAGCTGGCCGATGAGGGCGAAACCCAAGGTTGTTCTTTGACCCTCACAGGCTTGCCCTGGTACGCATGCGCCCATTCATATCCATGTAGGTGAAAAAGAAAACCATGTATCCTCAGATCCCCGCCTCGGGCTCCGCCCTCTGACGACTCCAATTTTATCTGCAGCCTAAGCCTCTCAGACCAACCTCAGGCCACCAGCTCTGCACCAGATCCCTTGCCCGCCCACTAGTGCTGTGAGCCACTTCCCTGTTACTGTGCCCAAATACTGGCAAGAAGCAGTTTAGGGGATGAAGGGTTTATTTCAGGGTATGGTTCAGGAAGACATTCCATTGTGGGGAGAAGTCAAGGTGGCTGAGGTGGGAGGTAGCAGGCTGCTCTGGACTCGGGCTGCTCGGGATGCGGGATGTGGGATGCGGGAAGTTTTGACTGCACTTACCCCATGCAGGTGCCTGGCGGGCATCCAGCTATGAGAAGCTGAGCTGGCGTGGGGGGAGGGGGCGGGGTCTGGGGGGACATGCAGTCTGAGGTCCTGGGGGACAGCTGGAGCTGGCTCAGGGGTCCCTGGGCCTGCAGGGTTCACAGGCTCTTGGGCACCGAGCCGCAGAAGAGCTGAGAACGGGGTAGAGGGCTGTAGGCTGGATCTAACCCAGGGGGAAAGAGGGGAGCTCTGGGTGGGTCCTGTGGGGAGGAGAGAGTCCTTGGCTTGTGGGCGGGTGGCTGGTTTGCTTGGTGGAGGCCACAGGTAGGAGCGCTGAGAGGCCTTCTGCAAGAGATTAGACAGCCAGCTCTTTAGGCAAAGACCTGCTCCATTGCTCCCCAAGGCGGATCCTGATGAGAGGCAGTCCACGGTTTTAAGATATTTATTGTCAGGGCGGAAAGTAGATGAATAAAACTGTACCCCACTTCTCAGGGCGGGCCTGAGGTTAAATACCTTTTGCAGGGAGGAGTGTCTGGGAAGGAGAGTTTATTGGCTAAGCCTCCAGGCCTTTAGGCACCTCATTAAGATAGAGATTTGTCTTGAGGCTACGTGACCTGTGGTCACGTCCTCTACCTGTGGATAAGTTTGGGGCATGGCCACAGGTCTCCTGTCAGGAGCCTAGTATCTAAGAGAGTGGTAAAAGGCCTACTGTCCATGCAGGGTCACCGGGGTTTCAAGCCTGTGCTCGACCAGAAACCAGGCTGCCTTTCCCGGTCCCACACAGCTGGTCACATTCAGTTACCTCTGGAGCAGGGAGGTGGACACTGGTACCCAGCTCACTTTCTTGTTTTTCAGTCCAAGGCCCCAGCCCAGGAGAGGTGCCAGGCACAGTTAGGGAGGGGTCTTTCTACCTCAGTTTACCCATAGAAACTCCTCCCTCCCCCACAGGCATGCCTAGAGGTTTGTCTCCTAGGCCACTCTAAATCCTGTTACGTTGACAGAATTAGCCTCTCACCGACGTTGGTAAATGGGAACACCATCCTTCCCAACGTTCAGGCCATCTTTGAGCCCTCTCCTCTTACATTCTACACACACGCCCCATTATCAACTCCTGGGACTGTGCTTTCAAATTCCATGTAGAGTCTGACCGCTTCCGGATACAACCATGGCTCTGCGAGACCCTGCAGCAGCCCACTCCCAACACCTCTGCTCAGGTTTCCTGCGGCAGGGCAGTGAGTGACCACTGTGGGGCCTGCAGACACTCCAGTCAGCACCCATACCTAGGATGCCGCGGTTCCTACGAACCCATGAGTGTCCCTCTTCCTGCAGATTCTGAACCCCTGCACCACCACCGTGACCTCCCACCACCGTGACCTCCCACCACCGTGACCTCCCACCACTGTGACCTCCCACCACCGTGACCTCCCACCACCGTGACCTCCCACCACCACTGTGACCTCCCACCACCGTGACCTCCCACCACCGTGACCTCCCACCACCGTGACCTCCCACCACCATTGTGACCTCCCACCACCATTGTGACCTCCCACCACCGTGACCTCCCACCACCGTGACCTCCCACCACCGTGACCTCCCACCACCGTGACCTCCCACCACCTTGACCTCCCACCACTGTGACCTCCCGCCCCCACTGTGACCTCCCACCACTGTGACCTCCCACCACCGTGACCTCCCACCACCATTGTGACCTCCCACCACCTTGACCTCCCACCACTGTGACCTCCCGCCCCCACTGTGACCTCCCACCACTGTGACCTCCCACCACTGTGACCTCCCACCACCGTGACCTCCCGCCACCATTGTGACCTCCCACCACCTTGACCTCCCACCACTGTGACCTCCTGCCCCCACTGTGACCTCCTACCACTGTGACCTCCCACCACTGTGACCTCCCACCACCATTGTGACTTCCCACCACCTTGACCTCCCATCGTGACCTCCCGCCCCCACTGTGACCTCCCACCACCGTGACCTCCCACCACCGTGACCTCCCACCACCGTGACCTCCCACCACTGTGACCTCCCACCACCTTGACCTCCCATCGTGACCTCCCGCCCCCACTGTGACCTCCCACCACCGTGACCTCCTCCTGACATGACCTCATGATGGAGTCCACCCTCTTACTGAGAGTCAGACAAACCCTTCGAGTTGCTTGTGTCAAGTATTCTGTCTCAGCTCCCAGACCAGGAACTAACAGAAGCAGCATTCCTATTGGTTATTCTGCATGGGACCTCTGCTGTCAGTCAAATGCCTAATGCAGAACAGGAACCCCACAGATCTTAGGAGAATAAGGAAAACTCGACCGCATCCCCGGCCTGCATCATTTCCAACCCTGAGACTTATAACCGGGCACCATCCAAATCAACTGAGATTATAACTCCTGCTGTACTCTGAAGACGCCAAGGAACTGAGCAGAGGCCACCTTCGGGTGTTCTGAGCATCTACTCAATTTGCTTCTCAGTGAGTGCAAGAAGGGGCTCGGGTCAGGCCAAGTGAACCAAGCAAAGGGGGTCCTGAGGCTTCGACGGGAGCCCTTATCTTCTACCACTTTTTGTCCTTAGCAGGTAGCGTGAAGGAGAGGCAACGTCTGGAAGGACGGAGAGACAGAAGGAATTCTTCTACCACTTTTTGTCCTTAGCAGGTAGCGTGAAGGAGAGGCAACGTCTGGAAGGACGGAGAGACAGAAGGAATTCTTCATCATCTTTTAGTGTTTTTCTTACTTAAAAAATAATACTGATTTTCTTCAGGAATTTAAAAAAGCAGACCACAGAAGACAGTCTGTCTGAACATGGGGGAAGACGCGTGGGATCAGAGGGGAGACAAATGTGACCGTGGGGAGGACAGACTGGATGACGGGAAGGCATGTGTGAAGGGAAAGGCAGGCGTGAAGACGTGTAACCGTGAAGACAAGTGTGAACATGAGGAGGCAGGTGGGAAGGCAAGTGGACAGGTGTGAACTCGGGCTTGACCTTGGTAAGGAGAGATGGCGGCCTCCCTCTTCCTTTAAGAAGGGAAGGCCATGTGTGAGGTATCAACAACCCAGGCACTTGAAGGAAGAGGAACACGGACGAGAAGTTCCCTAGCCGCTGTGGACTAGGCAGATTCTTCCATCTCCAACAGGTCGTCCACATACTCCACAACCTCTCCCTGTAAGAGATGGCAGACACCTCAGTCAGGCAGGCCACGGGGGAGTCGGAGATGGGGAGAGAGTTTCCCGGAGGCCACCAATGGCTATCTGCTCAGGCCCAAGCAAGTCCCCCCCAACCCCCCACCCTGGCTTGGAGCCCAGATGAGCTGATGTTTCTCTCCCTGAGAACGGAGCCTTATCTTCTACCCCATGTGACCTCAGCATCAAGCAGCCTGCCACCCCACAGATGACCGGTGTCAGGTAGGTGGTCTAGCTGCCACCCTGAAGGGCTCCTCACGGCTCTCTGCACTGAGCCCCTCTCCATCTTCCTCCTGGTCCCTTGGTCCTGCCTCAGAAACACTTCTCGCCGTGAGCATCAACTAAAGCCATGTTGGAATTGGTATGTTAGAGACCAGCTCTGACCACAGCAGCCCTGGGACTCTCCCCAATGAGACCCAATATAAGGTGCAGGCCTATGCATCTCTTATTAATTTGCTAGTTTGGCAGCCCTGGGGATTGAACCCAGGGCTTTGTGCCTGTCAGGTAAGTGCTCTACCACTAAGCTACACCTCAAGATGCTGCTTTCTCACTTGCACAGAACTTTCAGACCCAGTGGTGTTTACAGTTACGGTCGGTCGCTCCTATCTCAAGAAAGGCTGCCGCTTTCTTCCTTAGTGGCCGTGCGCGGATCAGCAGGGTGAAAACTTCCCTGAGGATGTCTTACTCAGAGCGGTAAGGGGGAGCTGGGGGGAGGGGCGGCGGAGAACCTGCAGCCTGACCCAGCATCTCTCAGGACACCTCATCCTCCGGGCTCCCCCAGGATGCGATGGGTCAGAGCACAACAAGCTCCCAGATCTCATGCCTCCAAACACATTGAGTCCCCCCAGTTTTCTTACAAAGCATTTTCCAGTTCCTTCCAATCACATCTAAGTAAATAAAGAGGGGTTTCTACGGATGGCTTTTGCGTGGCCTGGCTGTCCCTCCACAAAATGACCTGGTCAGGACGGGTCAGGAAAGGAGCTGGCCCTGAAGAAGAATCTACCGTACAGTAGGCAGAGGCACGTGCCGAGCATGCGCCAAGTCCGAAACTGACGCCCGCTGTCAGAATAAACTGGGTGAAGTGGTGCATGTTTGTAATGCCAGCACATGAGAGGTCACAGCAGGATGACCGGAATGTCACCTCAGCTACAGTGCAAGCTGGAGGCCAGCCTGTGCTACATGAGACGTTGTCTAAATGACAAAAAACATCAAAAAACAAACAAAGACAAAAGGGCTAAGGTTGGCTAAGGGCGATCTACTCAGAAAATCAGCTTCCAGAAGAGGATGAGCTCCCAGAGGTGAGGACATAGTAGGAAAATGGGACGGGATTTCAAAGTGTCTTCAGAATGCAGAGCCAGGAAAACTCACTACAGTTCTCAAAAGTGGCGGTGCGGGGACCTTTGAGAGGGCTTGGCGGGTGAAGGTGTTGGCTATGGAGCCTAATGACCTGAGTTCAGTCCCTGACACCCACAGGGTAGAGGAAAGGACCGACTCCCTCAGGCTGTCTTCTGACCTCCATGATGTTGCTACAGCATGCCTCTGCCCCCTTCCCCACATAAATAAGAAAACAAATAAACAAATAAATGTAAATAAAACCAAAGAAAAGGTAAGACCACCTAGAGTTCTATCGCTTTAGCGCTGGGGCAGGAAAGAGGGCAGGTAAGGCTAACCTGGACTACAAGGCAAGACATTATCTCCAGAAAAAAAAAGGGGGGGTGGGGGGCTGGGGAGACAGGTCCACGGGAAGTGCCTGCCGCTGAAGCATGAGGACCCGGGTATGCAAGCGCGCAGCCCCGGAGCACAATGGCACACGCCTGTCACCTCAACACTGGGGGAGAGGACAGAAAAACGAAGGTCCTGGCGCTTGCTGCACAGTCAAAATAAACTCCAGGTCCTGTAAGAGACTCTGCTTTAAAAATACGGTGGAGGGGTCAGTGGGTAAAGGGCTTTCCCTGCAAGTCTGGTGACCTGAATTCAATCCCTGGAACCCACAAAAAGGTGGGAGCAGAGACTGACTACACAGGGCTGTTCCGTGACCTCTAAGCACGCTCAGTGACAATGCCCCCAACCCATCTCTGTCTGTCTCTCTCTCTCTCTCTCTCTCTCTCTCTGATACACACACACACACACACACACACACACACACACACACACACACACACATATATATTTATACACTCTTCTCTGTCTCTGTCTCTGTCTGTTTCTCTCTGTCTGTCTGTCTCTCTCTGTCTCTCTCTCTGTCTCTCTCTCTGTCTCTCTCTCTCTCTCTCTGTCTCTCTCTCTCTCTCTCTGATACACACACACACACACACACACACACCTGATGCATACTCCAAACACATTTCCCCCACAGGAGAAGCATCGGTCTAGCATGGGCTTCCAGCTCTGGGCTTTTCCACACTGGAGCACTGGCTTTCACTAAGACCCCAACAGCAGCTGTTTCCTTGAGGGCCCCTTCCATTCCTCATTGGAGGGAGGAGCCAGCCTTCAAGTGACTCTAGCAGAGTCAAGTTTTCTCCCCGGCGTGCGGGGCACGAAAGCTCACCTCATCATCGTCCATTAGGTGTTCCTGAGCAAAGGCGTACAGTTCCTTCTGGAGCGTCGTCACATTAAAGAACTGAACTGCTTCCTGTTCAGACACAGAGAGACCTGTCAGGTGACCAGACTTCTCATGTGAGAGCAGGCGGCCAGCGGCACAGGGTGCTGGGAAAGACCGTGTGAGTGTGAACATACCCAACAGCCACTGAAGTATGCAGGCGGACTCTATGATATATAAATGCTAGCGCGGTGCTTAACCGGGGGTGGGGTGGGGGGTGGGGGGAGAGGTTCTGGGCTAACGCTCAGGAGGTACCATGCTTGCCTGGCATGGTTGAAACCCCGGAACCCGTCCCCAGCACAGCCTAAGCCAAGTGTGGTGGTGCATGCCTATAATCCCGGACCTTGGAAGGTAGAGGCAGGAGAAGTTCAAGGCTAGCCTGGGCTACATGAGGTGCTGTCAAAAAAAAAAAAAACTGGAAATGTAGGTTGGTAGCAGAGCATGTAACCAATGCACATGAGATCATGGCCTTTATCCCCACAGCATAAAAACAAAAAAAAAACCAACATAGCAACTGAGGAAATGTGTGCATGTGTGTATATGTGCGCATGTGTGCTTTAGCAAGGAATTGAGATATGGAAGACTTATTTATGAAAACCTAGGACAGCATACAAAAAACCTGAATAGAAAAAAAAATATTTGTTTCTGTTTTATTGGGACAGGGTATTGCTTTGTAGCCCAGGCTAGCCCCGAACCTAATAATGATCCTCTCACCTCTGCATCCAGAGAGCTAGGATTATAGTCATATGCCACCATGCCCAACAGTGGCAAAGAGTTTTTGAAAGTCGCACATAATTAACTCGCCTGACAGTAGGTACAAAGCCTCAAATTTATCTATCGAAGGAATTAAGTAATATTTCATTCATAAAAGTCTATAACCCTGGCACTTGGGAGGCAGAGGCAGGAGGATCGAAACTTTGAGACCAGCCTGAGCTAGATAGCAAAGACCAAGGGCTGAAGGGACCTCAGTGACGGAGCACTTGCTTAACATGTAAAAAGCTCCTGGCTTCTAATACGATAAAAAGGGGGTCTGGGAACACAAAGAAAGTTACAAAAGCAGCATGTGAAGCCGAATCTTATTTTTGTAACAATAAATGCGTAAGTAAATACCTGGACTCAAAGAAGGAATTAAAAAGCCGTGTCGGCCTAGAGAACAGCTCGTCGTGGGAAGATGTGTGCTGCCAAGCCTGCCCACCTGAGTTCAATTCCTGGGGCCCACAGAGTAGAAGGAGAGAACCAGTTCTCACAAGTGCTGCTGCGTGTGCAGGCCCACATACAAACACACAGCACATAAGTAAAAATATAAGAAAAACAACTAGGCAGGGTGTGATAGCATATGCCTATGAACCCAGCATTCAGGAGGCAGAAGCAAGGGGGTCTCTCTGAGTTCAAGGCCAGCCTGGTCTACTCGGTGACTCCTGGGTCCATCAGGGCCTGACTCAGGAGGTGCAGGGGGGGTCCAACAATAAACAGAAACAGTGGAGTTCCTTCACTTCAGAGCTGATTCTCTCGGAAGGGCAAAAGCAAACTCCTACAGGTGAGGAAGAGGACCCGGTGCGTAGGGCCCGGTGCGGGACGCTCACCGGTCTGGGCTGGAAGTGCTCGTCCGAGAGGCCCCACTTGTCCCGGTGGTACTGATAGTAGATCAGATTCTGTTGCATGACCTTGTCGTTCTGGTCAAAGAGCAGGTAGCTGACGGCACACGGACTTGCGTTCTTCAGATCATTCACTGGAACCAGAGAGAAGAGGCCAGGCTGGTCAGAGCCACACCCTGCAGCTCCCTGATGCCGCCACCAGCCCCGTACCCCCTATGGAAGCTAGAAGCTTGACTTCCCTCCAGGAAGAGACCTCAGAAAGTGGGCAGGGCACAGTCTAGGTCCCACGGCAGCCAAACGGACAGTAGAAACCACAGATCGCCCTCGGGCTGTGCCAACTCTGTTGCCTTCAGACAATCACATGTCACAGGAGGTGATGGGTCTCAAGGCCTGGGCCACACTGAACCTGAGGACAGAGGCTACAGTTCCCAGGTCCCATCTGGCCAGGACCACAGTTCCCAGAGAGGGCAGGCCCTCCTCTAACCAAACCGAACTTGGAAGACAGGAAGAAAGGCTGGGAATGTAGCTCAGTTGGTAGAGTGCGTGCTGAACATATGTGGGGCCCTGGGTTCAATCCCTAGTTCTCCATAAACCATACATAATTATATACATATATATGTATGTATATGTGTAATAATAATAACTAATTTTAAATGTATAAACAATATAAATAATAAATAATAAATTATTTATTAATAATAAAATAGTAAGTGCTGACACATTCCCAGCATTTGAGAGGAGGAGGCAGGAGGATCAATAATCAAGGTCATCCTTGGCTATACAGTAAGTTTGAGGCTAGCCTTGGCTACATGAGATTGAATTTCTAAATACATAAACAAATAACATAAAGACCCCACACTGCAGAAACCAACGAGATAAATCGTGATAGGCCCTCAGGACTAGAAGAGTCAAAGGTGACCTTGTCCTGACATCTCCTGGAAACAGGGGTTCCCTGCTCCAGCCTCCCTGTTTAGAACTGGATCTCCCTACATCACCATCAACATGAGGATTCTGCAGGGTGGCATTTGTCTTGGGGGGGGGGACAGGGGAGTCAGACAAAGAAATAATGAGACAGAGCCCGAAGGTGTTTATCCTGGTACCTTCCAGAGCTATTTGTAATCTACAAAGCAAAGACACTTATTTAACAGAACTCTGGCAGGACTGACACGGTCAAAGATGATTCAATGGTGCCACCTAGCGGCTGTTTCCTATAATGACGACTTTAAGGCTCTTCCTGCACAGCCTGTATGGCTGGTGAAGCTGCTAATTTTATTTTATTTTATTTTTTAATTTATATGAGTACACTGTCGCTGTCTTCAGACACACCAGAAGAGGGCATCAGATCCCATTACGGATGGTTATGAGACACCATGTGGTTGCTGGGAATTGAACTCAGGACCTCTGGAAGAGCAGTCAGTGCTCTAAACCGCTGAGCCATCTCTCCAGCCCAGAAGCTGCTAATTTTTACTTATACTATTTATCTCCAACCCTGGAAAGCAAAAATCTCCCAGAGAATAGCAGGCAAAACCCAGAGTTCAAGCTCGGCAGCCCAGCTCAGGGTCTCTGCTTGCATCAAGGAGTCAGACGGCCTTTTCGTGCACAGCACGCATGTGACCTCGGTGTTCCTTCTCAGCCACCACAGGTAAGCGGGGAGACCGGCACAGGGTTACTTACACTTGTAATAGGCAAACTGCAAATAGTGGTACATGGTAGCCACAAACTTCTCCACCGGATAGCCTCCTATGACTGGGGTGAGGGTCTCCTCACAACGAATCTTACACTCCAGAACTTCCACATAGTGATCTGAAAAACAGATATAAATTCTTAGAGCAGTCAGTCTGTCTGTCTGTGTCCCTCCTCAATCCCTCTCTCCCTCCCTACCCCTTTCTCTCTCTGTTTCTCTCTCTCCATCCTTCCCTCTCTCTGTCTCTGTCTCCCCCGCCCCTCTTTATCTCTCTCTGAAAACCAAGGTCTCATGCACTCTAAGCAAGTGTCTTACCACTAGCCTAGCCTCAGCCTCGTCACTATCTTCAGTCTAGTCTTGCCTTCCACACACATGGAGGTATAAGGGGGGAAATGCGACATTTAAAATACAGAACTCACGACTACAGAGATAGCTCCGTGGTGAACACCGGCTGTTCTTCTAGAGGACCCAGGTTCAGATCCCAGCACCACAGGGTGGCCCACAGTCACCTGTAACTCCAGTTTCCGGGCATCCCATCACATTCTTTTGGCTTCTACAGGCCCCAGGCATGTAGCCTGATTACCAGCATCTCCAGCAACCACACAGTGTGCAGGAAGGGCCTTCTGTAGCATGGATCAATACCCAGGACCCACATCATAGACAAAGAGAACCAACATCCACGAGTTGTCCTCTGGCCGCAAGTGAGGCACGGCACTACCCCCTCCCCGCCCCCTGCCACACACACACCATACACACACAAAATAAATAAAAACACAATTTAAAATGTTTTCATGACCACAGGATATTAGCATAAATTAATATGAATAGCAATCTTGTACTGCCGAGGTGCCGTACCTCTTCTACAGCAAATACTGTCATTTTCAAACAATTTAAACTGAAGGGTAGGATCTAGCTTAATAGAAGAGGGCTTGCCTGACATACATGAGGCCCTGGGTTTGATGCCCAGCACTATAAAAATAATAACAACAAATTTAATTGTCAAATTGGTAGAAAACAAAGTTGAGCTCAGGCTGGCCTTGAACTCCCATGAGCTGAGGATGGCCTCGACCTCCTCATCCTCCTGGCTCTACCTTGTGATTCCCAGGGCTGGGATAACAGGCATGCACCACATGACCAGATAATGCAGAGCTGGAAACTGAACCCAGGGCTAGATAAGCACTTCATTAACTAAGCCGGACTGCCAATCCCAAATAACATAAGTCCTATGTGTGAATTTGGGTATACAAAATGGGAAAAATGAAAACCAGAGGAGAATGTAAAATCTGGAGGAAATACTTATATATGAGTGACTTTTATAGGAAAAAAATGATACCAGCAAGACTTCTCAAGGGTGAAACTGGAACTGAGGAGAAGCAGGCAGGGACCGTGATGTCCTCAGGGTCCTGCTGTTATCATACAATATATCAACCCTGCCGCAGCAGAAGCAGAAAACATTTTAACTAAATGTTTACAAATTAACAGCGCCAGGTAGGGACGGAGCCTTAACTGTGGTTAAACATTTATGAAGCATATGTGAGGTCCTAGGTTCAGTCCCCAGCATTGCCATAAAAAAATAAAATAAATAGCACTCCCAAAAAGAGAATAGCAGATATCACCCATGTCTGCACATGACATTCCGAGGCCGCTTCTAGTTGTTCCGGACAAAACCGGACGCTCCCAGTGTAACTGTCAGAAACCAAGGGAGGAGATCTTGTTCATTTTTGTTGTTGCTGTTTTAGAAAAGCCTCACTACGTAGCTCTCCAAAGTTGTCCCAGAAGTCACAGGGGTCCTACTGTTAGGATCAAAGGTGAGTGCCACCAAGCCCAGCCCATAGGAGAACTACATATACAGAAATTGGCTTAAATGTCTTAAAAGCACTCTTGGCTGGCCCCAACGGCACGCTGCTGGTAGTGGTAGCCTCAGAGACACAGAAGATGGTAGCCAGGGACCTTTCTTTCTTTTTTTTTTTTTTATTTTTTCAAAACAAGGTTTCTCTGTGTAGCCCTGGCTGTCCTGGAACTCACTCTGTAGACCAGGCTGGCCTCGAACTCAGAAATCCACCTGCCTCTGCCTCCCAAGTGCTGGGATTAAAGGCGTGCGCCACCACTGCCTGGCTGGGACCTTTCTTTTAAAACTGTGTTTACGGGATGGTTCACTGGGTAAAAGAGTATCTGCCCAAGACCGGATGGCCTAAGTTTGATCCCTGGGACCCACATGGCAAAGAGAGAACCGGCCCCATAAGTTGTCCTCTGACCTCTACACGCACACCATGGCACATGTGCGCAAGCACGTACACACACACAACATAAACAAATAAATGAGAAAAAATAGCTCAACGTGGGTGAAGGTGCTTGCAGCCGAACCCGAGCACCGAGTCCAATGCCCACGTGGTGGAAAGAAGAAACTGATTCCCACAAAGTGTCCTCCGACCTCCACACGTGTGTCATGGCGGACACGCATACATACGCGTACACGCATGCATGTGTGCGAGCGTGTGCACACACACATACAAATAAGTAAATGGAAAATAATTAGAAAAACACTGTAGGGCTGGAGAGATGGCTCAGTGGTTAAGAGCACTGACTGATCTTCCAGAGGTCCTGAGTTCAAATCCCAGCCACCACACGGTGGCTCACAACCACCTGTAACGGGATCTGAAGACGACAACAGTATAGTGGCAGAGCCTGAGTCCTCAGGTGCAGGGTGTTCGCTGAGAAGGTCCCCAAATGGAGGCAGAGAGCACCGCACCAAGAACACGGGAAAGCAAGGCTGGGCGTGAAGCCTCCAAGAGACCCCGACTCTCAACTACTGTGTCCAGAGCTAACAGGGCAGTTAAAATGCTGAACCAAGAATTCAGACATCTCTCCCTGAAAATGACCAGCCACGGAAGAGACAAGCAAGCGGATGAACAGGGCAAGGAAAGCCAACCAGGGTGCTGATGAGAAAGCTGGCGAGCAGAGGCGTGGTCCCAAGCCTGGGGAGGCAGAGGGAGCGGATCTCGGAGTTCAGGGCTAGCCTGGTCTACAGAGTGAGTCCACGACAGCCAGGACTACACAGAGAAGCCCCGTCTCAAGAAAACAGATAGAGAGAAAGAAAGCTGAAAGAAAGGCAGCAACGTGGATGAGAAACAAGGACATGGATGGAGTTGGAGAGGCAGGAAAGCTAGACACGAAACACAATGGAATCATCTGGAAAGGAAATGAGAAGAAATATTCCATTCATATACCAATAAAGAAAAAAATAAGCGCGACCACAACTCCCAAGAAGTCCACCATACCAAGTTCAAATCTAAACTGTGTATAGTAGCCCATGCCTTTAATACCAGCACCCAGTAGGCAGGGGCAGGAAGATTTCTGTGAGTTTGTGACCAGCCTGGTCTACAAAGCCAGGTCAGCCTGGTCTACACTGGGAGAGTCTCTCAAAAAGAAAAGTTTCTTTCCTTTCTTTAAAAAAAAAAAGGGTGGGGTGGGGGGGTGTTCCAGCCGGGCAGTGGTGGCACATGCCTTTGATCCCAGCACTTGGGAGGCAGAGGCAGGGGGATTTCTGAGTTCAAGGCCAGCCTGGTCTACAGAATGAGTCCCAGGACAGCCAGGGCTACACAGAGAAACCCTGTCTCAAGAAAAAAAAAGAAAGAAAGAAAGAAAGAAAGACAGACAGACAGAAAGAAAGAAAGAAAAGGAAGAAAGAAAAAAGCGTTCCTTAGAAGCCAAAGCAAGCATCTGGCGCACAGGCCCCGCCCACCGCCGACCTGCTATGGACAGGTAGAAGTCCTTGAAGTCCTTGATCTCCCGCGACCCCTCGCAGGCAGCCAGGCACTCGTAGAAGGCCTTGAAGAAGTCAGGGAGCGCCAGCTCCATGTCCGAAATGGACGTCCTCCAGTTCTCCCCGTTGTAGGCCCGCACCGCGCGGACAAACAGGCTCTGCAAAGCAAGGTGATGCCGTGAAGCTCCGCCCTCCCGGCAAACCGGAGACACGCTAGTCTCCCCAAAAGAGCCACGACCCTGGCCAAGCGGTGCTTCCTCGGTCCTGGATGACCCTTGACTAGACGCAAACCAAGCACGGCTGCGTGTGGATCTAGATTTGCCTACAATGTTCACAACAAACACATTTTTAAAAAAAAAACAGAGTGTCGGGATAGCCCAAGCTGACTTCAAATTCCCTGTGTAGCTGAAGATGAGCTTGAGTAAAATTCTAAAATTTTACATTTACATTCTATTGTGTGTGTGTGTGTGTGTGTGTGTGTGTGTGCGCACACACGCATGCATGAGCTGCACATGTAGACTTGTAGAGGTCAGATGATATCTTAGAGGAGACAGTTCTCTCCTAACAAACTGGGAGTCCTAGGAACTGACCTCAAGACACTCCCAGGTTTGGCAACAAAAAAAACATCAACGCATACGCCATCTTGCCAGCTGGACCTTGAACCTCTGTGTGCTGGACTCACAGGACTGCATACACCACCATGTCCAGTTTTATACAGTACTGGGGACTGAACCCAGGGCCCTGTGCACGTATGCAAACACTCTACCACTGAGCTACACCTCAGCCCAAATGACCATATTTCGTCTTCAGTTCAACTCAAAATATAGCAAGTTTTTGACAATAAAATCAAATTCAGATGAGGGAAAAATTGATTCCCTGAGTCAGGGGCCTGACTGCAAAGGGGCCAGAGGAAATGTGTCAGTCAGGCTGGGTGATAAAAAAAATTCCTCGGGCTGGAGAGATGGCTCAGCGGTTAGAGCACTGACTGCTCTTCCAGAGGTCCTGAGTTCAATTCCCAGCAACCACATGGTGGCTCACAACCATCTGAAATAGGATCCGATGCCCTCTTCCGGTGTGTCTGAAGACAGCAACGGTGTACTCATACATCAGCATTAATATATAAATCTTAAAAAAAGAAAGTTCAAATCATTAAAAAAAATTCCTCACCATGTTCCTTGTAGCAGTCACATGACACAAGAAGTTGTCACAGATCACTGAATTATATCAAGTTCATCAGCAGTTAGCTAAAAAGGCTTGGTGATGCATGGGGCTTTGAACCTGCGGCAATCATCAAAGCCTCGGGCCTCCCAAGTGCTGAAATTACAGGCAAAAGTCACCATGCCCAATTGGCTGTCTTTCCTTCATGGAAATTTTGTGTTTCCCCAGTTTCTTATTGTCATAATTCAGCAAATATCACTGAAAACATCACAACATTCTTTAGATGTCAGCATCCTGGCCAGGGAGATAGCTCAGTGGTTAGCAGCACCTGCCACCAAGCATGACAACCTGAATTCAATCCCCCAGACCCATACAGCCAAAAAGGAGAACTACAAATTGTCCTCTGACTGCCACAAAGGGGTATGTCACACCTACACACACACACACACACACACACACACACACCACTAAGTAGAATATAATTTAAAAAAAAAAAGGCATTAGTTGCTCCCAGAGTCCCATGCCATAGCCAGAGTGTACCTCGTACGACTTGGTTTCCAAGTCTTTAATGTGGTCCTCAGCTCCAGGCAAGCTCTTGTAATATGCCATGTTTCTCTTCATCATCTCGTCATCAGGATGCTTCAGAAGATAGGTGTGCGCCGCAGCGATGGCCTTCGGGAGGTCATTGGCCTAAGTACAGAGTTTCCGGTCAGACACTGAGAGCCTTGAGCTTTGTAACTGGAAAGAGCCTCGTTTCAGCAACTTTTCTTTCTTCCTTCCTCTCTCCCCTCCTTCCCTCCCTCTCCTTCCTTTCTTTCTTTCTTAATCCACTCTCCCGTAGCTTAGACTAGCCTCAAGGCTGATAATGACCTTGAACTTCTGACCCTCCTACCTTTATCTCCCCAAGTGCTGGGATCACAGGCATGCGTGAATAGAACCAGTCTTCTGCACTGATGCCTGCTGCATGCCAGGCAATTACTCTACCAGCTGAGCTAGGGCACCAGTCTCTTCGGGGAGCCCTTTGGCTCCCTCTTTACCTAAATGACATTTCCAGTTAAGAGAGCAATGACTTTTCAAGGCCTTTCAAGACCTGGGCCAGCCATTCCGATGAGTCTGTGTGCCTTTTCTGTCCACTCTCCACTGCCTGCACCACCTAAGCCCCAGGAGGGTGGCATTTCCAGCACACCCCGGGCTCTCTGGCTGGCTCAGGGGTTAGCTATGAGGAGCCCAGTGGGGAGCGAAAACGAGGCTGTTTCGTCTTCTGCCCTCTCCCTACAGCGACCCCAGACTGCAGTGTTCCCATACTGAAGGTCACAGATCCTGTCAAGATGACCTTTCTCTGTGTGGTCACTCCTCCCAACTTCTAGTGACTGCTTACTCCCTTGCTCCTTCTGGTCAAGGCCTGGGTATCCCTGAGTGGCCCTGGTGCTGGGGGATTAGAACATCCCGAGTGTACCCCTGCACGCTTCTGTAAACAACTGTCTTAATAAATCTTCCTCACGTCATCTTTTCTGGCGGAACCTTGACCGACACATTGATGTTTGCAGAGATCTCTCAGAACCTTCTGCCTCCACTCCCGGGGACCTCTGCTCCCTGTGACCCATCTACTCCACACACACTTTCCAGGGAGCAGGCTAGTGACAGTCAGTTCACCCATGTTGTTGCAGGAGTTTCAGGGGCCATGACCCTGGGTTTAGCGCTGGCCACCTGACTAGAACTAGCAGGAACACAGAAGATCTCAAACAGGACGGGAGTGCTGCTTGGGGGGGGGGGACCTGAACGAGGCAGTGTGATACTAAATCTCCATTCCTGACTTGATGGGACCTAGAAGCAGAACCACCCAGGACACAAGCCACTCAGCATGCCTGAGAGGAATCATCTAGATTAAGCTTTGATCCGATCGGGATTATCTGCCCACTGGCTTTCTCAGACTGCTTAACGAAAAGAAATGGAACTAAGCACCAGCATCCATCTCTCTCTGCTTCCTGATTGGGGGGGAGGGGTGTGTACAATGTGACCAGCCACCCCATGCTCCTGCTGCCTTGACCTGCCCTCCATGACTGACGGTACCCGCAAACTGTGAGTCTGCCTGCCTGCCTTCCTTAAGTTAGCTCTGTCTGGCACTGGGTCACAGTAACTAGAGAAGTAACCAACCCAGGCAGGCAGTCCTGATGCATCAGCCTTCCCGTGAGGAGAGCAGCCTGGGGGCCCACACTGACAGAATCCTGGCACAATCTGGCAGACAGAAGGACCTCCACCATGCATGCATACAAGACCTCCATCACCCTTCCAAAAGGATCACTCAGAGACAGGGACGGTGACTAGGTTTAAAGAGAAAGAGACATACACACACACACACACACACACACTCCTACTCCCACAGAGAAAGAGAGACAGACAAACAGACACAGAGAGACAGACTGTCTTAGTCAGGGTTTGTATTCCTGCACAAAACCTCATGACCAAGAAGCAAGTTGGGGGGGGAAAGGGTTTATTCAGCTTACACTTCTGCATTGCTGTTCATCACTAAAGGAAGTCAGGACTGGAACTCAAGCAGGGCAGGAAGCAGGAGCTGATGCAGAGGCCATGGAGGGATGTTTCTTACTGGCTTGCTTCCCCTGGCTTGCTCAGCCTGCTTTCTTATAGAACCCAAGACCACCATCCCAGAGATGATACCACCCACAACGGGCCCTCCCCCCCTTGATCACTAATTGAGAAAATGCCTTACAGCTGGATCTCATGGAGGCATTTCCTCAAGGGAGGCTCCTTTCTCTGTGGTAACTCCAGCTTGTGTCAAGTTGACACACAAAACCAGCCAGTACACAGACACAGACAGAGAAAAGCATGTGAGACGCATCAAATTCTTGAGAATGAGGTGTTAAGAGAGAGGCATCATCCTATACCAGAACGCCACTAAACTTGAGCCAAGTCATCTGGATACAATGGCGGTTTTCATGTGGCAAGGGAGAGGGTAGAGAGGAGGGCAGGCCCCCAGGTGTCAAGGCTGATGCCCAGAGAATGGCAGGAGGTAGCCTGTGGCTGGTGGGACTTGTGGGGAAGCCTGAGCTAGCAGCTGGAGAGAAGGGAGGCTCTGCAGGCAGTCAATGACCTGAGACTTGTTCTAGGAAGAGCCCTGAGGAAGAGGAGGGCCAGCAAGATGGCTCAGTCCATAAAGGTGCTTGCCACCAAGCCAGGTGACTAAGTCTGATGCCTGGAGCCCACGTGTTAGGAGAAAACAGACTCCACAGAGTGTCATGTGACCTTCACACATGCACAGTGTGTGTCCACTTGTGCACACACATTGATTAAATTAGTAAAAGAAAAAAAATCTTTCTTATCCAGAAAAAGTAGAAATTAGGTTTTGAAAATTCTCCCTCTGCCTTGGCCCCGTGAAGACCCAACAAGCTGATGCCTTTCTGTCCAGCAACTGGGAATTCAAACCTCCCAGAGCAAGGACTTAAAGGGCAGGGAGCTGCAATTTGTGGCTATTTTTAGCAAGCAATCGCTGGCAGAATATAAGCAGCTGTAAAGAGGAGGGCATTGAACGATCTGTCTAAATTCTAGATGTGTGTGTGTGTGTGTGTGTGTGTGTGTGTGTGTGTGTGTGTGAGAGAGAGAGAGAGAGAGAGAGAGAGAGAATGAACGGGAGAGAGAGAACAGAAATGAGCCCCGGTGAACCTGCACACACTTCCCTGAGCAGAGGCGTCAGCCCCTGCAAAGAGCAGCGCGCATTTCCTGCCCTTCTTCCAGTTCCAGGTACTCTGCTGGGGCACCCTGTGGCATATTTGCTACCTCAACACAGGCTGCAAACAATTTTCACAGGAGCTGGGAGGGGTGGAGCATGCAGGAGGTATGCAGGCAGGAGGATAAAGAATTCACCATCAGCCTCGGCTATGTAGCAGGTCTGAAGCCAGTCCTGGTTACATGAGAAAAAAAAGAGAGAGAGAGAAAATAATTTTCATGCTCAAGATGAAGGAAAGGCAGAATTTGGAGAGCTTTGGCAGAGCTGTGTGGCAGAACCTGGGGGAAGGGGACTGGAGCCATCGTCAGTGGGTAAGGGCCCTTCTGCTCTTCCAGAAGACCCAAGGTTCTCTCTGTTCCCTGACCTCAGGTTGCTTTGGGTGGCTCACAATCTCCTCTAATTCCAGCTCCAAAGGGATCTGCTGCCCTCTTCTGGCCTCCAAAGGCATCCGCACATATATGACATGGTATACACACAGACACACACATACAGATAGACACACACAAGCATGTGTGCACGCATGCATGCATGCACGCACACACGCACATAGAAATGTTAATGGGGGAAAAAAATCAAAGGATAAAGGAATGAAGCTCAAGGTTGAGGGGCAGGGCTGATCCTTGGGCTTGGTGGGGCTAGACCTAGAGAAGTGGCCAAGGGGATCCAATATGGTACGCTGCTGGTGGGTGCTCACAAGGGTGGGCTGGGAGAGGCAGGGTGGGCTCAGCTGGGGAGAGCTCAGTGGCACAGGTTGGGATCTAGGGGTGGGGTGGGGGAGGCTTGGTGAGGCAGGGCTCTGTGGCGTGGGACTCTAGGGCAGAGCTGGAGAGCCTGGGAGGTGAAGTGTGGTTCTGGGAACTAGCAGGGAGCTCAGCTGGGGTGGCTCTTGGGGCAAGACCCTGCTCGGTGGGACAAATTTTGAGGGTGGGTGATTGTGCAGGGGGAGGGGCGTGGCCCCAGGACAGGAGATGTGATGGGCGGGGCTTGGGTGGGCGGGGCTCAAGGACGGGGATCTAAGTTCAGCCGGAAGGGGTTCGGTGGGCGGGGCTCAGGGGCGGCTACCTGGGCTCGACGGGGAGGGGCTCTGTGCTGGGGTGGGCGGGGTTTCGTGGGGCGTGGCTCGGGTGGGGCGAGCGCCCTTACCTTGAAGTAGGCGAACTGCAGGAACTTGTAGGGCTCGCGCTGCTGAAAGTCAGCCAGCACCGCGCGGCTGGGCTGCGACTGGCGGAAGGCGGGCAGGCCCTGCTTGCAGCGCTTAAGGCACTGCGCGCGGCGCAGCACGCCGCCGAAGAGGCGCAGCTCGGCGTGGCTGGCGGGGCCGGAGGGCGCGGGCGCGGGCGTGGCCGCGCTGCAGTTGCGGTGGCAGAAGGCCTCGCTGTCGAGCAGCAGGCGGTGCAGCCGCAGGCTCACCTCCAGGTAGCCCACGCTCTCGGCCCAGTGCTCGCCGCTGTACTGGTCGAGCGCGTGGCGGTAGGCCGACTCGAGCGGCATCAGCTCGTCCCGCGGGAAGCTGCGGAAGCTGTAGCGCTCGAACTGCGCGCGCCCGGGTGACAGCGCGCACCCGACACACAGCAGCGCCAGCAACGCGGCCGCAGGGCTGCGGGGCCCCATCGCGCGTGGCCCGCTAGCCCGAGCCCAGAGCTGAGGACGCGCGACGCGGCAGGCCTAGGAAGGGAGGCGGGGAAGCCGGCCGTGGCCCGCCCCGTCCGGCAGGCCTCCCCGCCCGGGGATGGAGATGGGCGTGCCTGGGGGAGGCGCTCAGCCCTTGCCGGGAGAGGTGGAGGGGCAGGACCTTAGTGAATTCCTGGCCAGCCTGTGGTGCCTGGAAAGCCATCTTTGTAAGGAAAGTTTATAATCACTTGAAGAACAACGTATGGGCCGCTCACCCCAGTTTCTGGCTCAGCACATCCTGGTTGGGGTGCGTTTTGTTTTTCCGACTTGGTATCTTTGCTGTAGCCCAGGCTAGCCTTAAACTCCCACTATAGTTCAAATTGATTTCTAATTTGTGTCACCAAACCTGCCATAAAGAACAGGTTTACAGATTTCACACTTTGAATAGCAGTGCTATTGACCTAAGGTTTTAGAGGCTGTTGCATGGATAAAATTAGTAAGAATGCCGGTGGCTCTTTGAAAATCCTGTGACTTGTCAAGTTGAGGATATATTACGTCTTAAGATGCCGGAGGAATTTGTGCCTGAGCTATGATGAGAACATTAGAGAAAAATTCTGTACGGGCTGGAGAGATGGCTCAACGGTTAAGAGCACCGACTGCTCTTCCAGAGGTCCTGAGTTCAATTCCCAGCAACCACATGGTGGCTCACAACCACATGGGATCTGAAGTCCTCTTCTGGGATGTCTGAAGACAACGACAGTGTACTCATATAAAATAAAATAAATAAATCTTAAAAAAATAATTCTGAGCCGGGCAGTGGTGGCACATGCCTTTAATCCCAGCACTTGGGAGGCAGAGGCAGGCGGATTTCTGAGTTCAAGGCCAGCCTGGTCTATAAAGTGAGTTCCAGGACAGCCAGGGCTACACAGAAAAACCCTGTCTCAAAAAACAAAAACAAGAACAAACAAACAAAAAAAACCCAAAAAACAGAAAAAACCTGTACACTTTTGAAATAATTTCAGCAAAGGTGTAGAGATAGAATCCAAAACTCAGTGTTGGAGTCACTGTCACCAAGCCCAGGCCACTGCTCACTCGTCACCCCCACACACACACACCCATCGTGCACTAGTGGTCTCAAAAGATCCAAAGTCCAAGATGGCAGCCCTCAAGGACCAGCTGATTGTGAATCTTAAGGAAGAACAGTTCCCCCAGAACAAGATTACAGTTGTTGGGGTTGGTGCAGTTGGCATGGCTTGTGCCATCAGTATCTTAACGAAGGGCTTGGCAGATGAGCTCGCCCTTGTTGACGTCATAGAGGACAAGCTAAAGGGAGAGATGATGATCTCCAGCATGGTAGCCTTTTCCTTAAAACACCAAAAATCGTCTCCAGCAAAGACTATAGTGTAACTGCAAACTCCAAGCTGGTCATTGTCAGCATGGACCTGTCAACGAGAGGGAGAGAGCCGACTCAATCTGGTTCAGTGAGACGTGAACATCTTCAAGTTCATCATTTCCAACACTGTGAAGTACAGTCCACACTGCAAGCTGCTTTTGTCTCTAATCCGGCAGATATCTTGACCTACGTGGCTTGGAAAAATCAGTGGCTTTCCTAAAAGCCGAGTTATTGGAAGTGGTTGCAATCTGGATTCAGCTCAGTTCTGTCACCTGATGGGAGAAAGGCTGAGCTGTCACTGGTGGGTCCTGGGAGAACATGGCGACTCCAGTGTACCTGTGTGGAGTGGTGTGAGCATTGCTGGCGTCTCCCTGAAGTTTCTGAACCCAGAACTGGGCACTGATGCCGATAAGGAGCAGTGGAAGGATGTTCACAAGCAGGTGGTGGACAGTGCATATGAGGTGATCAAGCTGAAAGGTTACAGGTCCTGGGCCATCGGCCTCTCTCTGGCAAACCTTCCGAGAGCGTAATGAAGACCCTCAGGTGGGTGCATCCCATCTACACCATGATTAAGGGTCTCTATGGAATCAATGATGATGTCTTCCTCAGTGTCCCATGTATCCTGGGACAAAATGGAATCTTGGCGGTTGTGAAGGTGACACTGACTCCTGAGGAAGAGGCCCACTTGAAGAAGAGTGCAGATACCCTCTGGGGAATCCAGAAGGAGCTTCGGTTCTAAAGTCTTCCCAGTGTCCTAGCACCTCACTGTCCAGGCTGCAGTAGGATTTCTATGGAGACCACACACTTCTCATCTGAGCTGTGGTTGGTGGTCTGGGGAAAAATCTTAGTTCCCACAGCGCTGCCCTGCTGCCAAGTGGTACTTGTGTAGTGGTAACCTGGTTAGTGTGACAGTCCCACTGTCTCCGAGACACACTGCCAACTGTGTGCAGGCTTCGGTTATCCCGTGATAATCGAAGTCTGCTGCATGGCTGCCCTGCGCATCCTCACCAAACACGCCTAGGCCAACGAGTTCCCATTAGTCATAGCTTGGCTCTAGTGTATGCATATCTTGTGCATAACTGTTCTACAGGATATTTTATGTATTATGTGCCTGTTGTGTACATTGCAATATCATGTGAAATGTAAGATCTGCATATGGGTGATGGAACCAACCACTCAAGTGTCGTGCCAAGGAAAACACCAAATAAACCTTGAACAGTTAAAAAAAAATTCCAAAATGCTCTCTCTATATTCCTGAAAACTTAGAAGCTGCCTGGCACACCTTTGATCCCAGCTCTTTTAGAAGGTAGAGGCAGTGAACTTCTTGAGTTCCAGAGCAGCCTGGGCTACATAACAAGACCTTATCTAAAACAAACAAGCAAAAACAAAAAGTATTTAGAACTTCAAGATTAGCTGCTAAAGGCACTGGGTCCCAAGCCTGAAGACCTGAGTTCAATCTCAGGACACACTTTGGGAAACAGAATCAGCTCCTCCAGGTCATCCTTTGACCTCCACACCCGTTCTGTGGTTCCTGAGCACTGTCCCCATCAGGGCCAGGAAAACAAGGATCTTTGGGAGGGTCCTGTAAAAGATTGATCACAACAAGAGTTCCTCATTCCTTTTCGATACCATATTTTCTGTGCTATTCAATAAATAGGTGAACTTTGGGATCACTATTAGATTATATATGACTATTAGATAGGAATTGGAGATATCAGAAATCTGAATAAGGGCTGGAGAGATGGCTCGGCCGTTAAGAGCACTGACTGCTCTTCCAGAGGTCCTGAGTTCAGTTCCCAGCAACCACATGGTGGCTCACAACCTTCTGTAATGGGATCCGATGCCCTCTTCTGGTGTGTCTGAAGACAGCGACAGTGTACTCACGTACATGAAATAAATAAATCTTAAAAAAAAAGAAAGAAAGAAAAAGGAATCTGAATAAATCAGGCACCTTCTCTGTAAATGAGACCAACCCACAGCCCGTCTTCTTGTATTTGTCATGGCCATACATTATCTCAAATACTAATTAACAACAACAACAACAACAGCAGTAACGATAATGAAGCGGCGGAGGTGGCTCAGTGGTTAAGGACACCGCCTTCCCTTCCAGAGACCTTGGGTTCAATTCTCAGCACTCACATGTGCCTCACAACCTTCTGAGACTCTCTCCCAGGCACTGGATTCCCTCTTCTGACCTCTGTGAGCACCAGGCCCATATGTGGTAGCACCATGCAAGCAAAATGCCCATGCACGCAAACTTTAAAAACATTAAAATTGTAAAAAAGTGGTTGAGTACTTACCTATATATGTGTGAGGTCCTGGGTTTGGTTCTCACAGCTAAGGAGGGTGGGTATTTGTCTTACTTACTTGATGTAGCTGTGTTAAAACATCATGGCCAAAAGCAACTTGGACATAAAAGAGTGCATTTGGTTTGCAGGTCACAGTCCAGTCATCAGGAGCCAAGGCAGGGATCTGGAAGGAGACACTGTAGCAGAGTGGTAGATGAACGAATGCTCCTACTGCCTTGCGCCCCATGGCTGACTCAGCTGGGTTTGTTTTTGTTTTTTTTTATACCATCCAGGACCTACTCAGGGAAGGCTCCGCCCACAGTGGGCTGAGCCCTCCCACATCAGTCATCATTCAAGAAAATGCCCCCATAGACTTGCCAATAGGCCAATCTGCTGGGGACATTTCCTCAATTGACATTCCCTCTTTCCAGATGACTCTAGTTTGTGTTAAGTTGATAAACAACTTAATTAGCACAGAGTTCTGTAGCTGTGATAAAACACTGGCCACAAGCAATTTAGAGAGGAAAGTGTCTATTTGGTTTATTCTTCCAGGACATAGCAATCATTGAGGGAAGTCAGGACAGGA